>OX422140.1:257459934-257957552 GCA_949129095.1 Volucella bombylans
GGCTGGAATTGGAAGATAACTATTTTATTATCGGCGGACATTTCAACGCCAAACAAGGTTATTGGGGAAATAATACCCCAAATACTAGAGGGAACCTACTATTCAATCGGTGGAGTCAGCACAGTGTGATGTATCGAATCGGGCTTAAGGCGACGGATAGTCCGTCGTTTCCCAGACACGGGTCTTATTTGGATCTTCTGCTGTTCGACTCACGAATACAACCTGACATGCACTAACCAACAAACTACAAACTGTCTACGCACTTTCGTGTATGATAGTGACCATTGAGGTTTCAGCTCCGAAATAACTGTTCCCAACGAAATTACGGAATTGGATGAGTTTGTTCAAAGGCATTCCTACAATTATAGTAGGGTGCGTTGGACACACTTCACCAGAACACTGAATAGAGCACTCTCCTCGAATTCGCTCTACCCACAGTCCAACAGAAATCTTTCAAACGAGGAGATTGACCAGGTATCTAAGACTAATGGACGAGACAGTTTTCAATGCATTTTATCTTCTTAATCACTAACTCTTACATACTAACAAAAAATGCTTAAATGCTAGCTTACAATTACTTAACAATCTATACTAACTTACTGGCCTTACACAGGCACTCTAAGCTACTCTAAATTCTTATATCTATGTCTTGACTTCATTATAATGGACGAGACAATCACACGAAAATGGACAAAACGATACCTCGGTACCAACACACTGACGAAGAAAACTTATTCCGACACGCAACTATTGACGCACTGCAACGACATAAAAGTAGGCTGCTGTCAAGACTAAAAGCCTTGTAGAGCAAGTTTACTGACAGACATAACCCGGAGATCATGACACTGAAGTCGTCGATTAAAAACCTCCAAACATCAATAAAGCAAAATTACTGAGCATCCGTAAGTTTGTATTGGAACAATAAAATTCGGGCTGTAAACACCAGCAACCCGAATATGTTTCCGCAAATAAATAAAATATTTCGAAGAAAGGAATCAGAACGACCTTCCATGTCTTAAAATCGCCCGAACGACGAACAACGAACAAATACTGGTCGCAGCATGCATTGATCCAAATGAGGCTGTTGATGATGATAACTTCTTTGTGATCGAAGATCCGCAGAAGCAGGTAGAAGTTATAGGAGCGACTTTCCCAGGAAGTGTACAAGGCGAATGTTATCATTGGCCCGAACCACGATCTGGAGAATCGAGTCCTTGTGCACAATTTCTACCTTCGAAATGAAATTGTGAATTGGCGATTCGAGAGCTCGGGTTTCACCCAGTTCAGTGACGAAAATATGGCAAATAATGTCATCACCAACGATAGTCTACTACCTCCGTTCATTTCGAAGGAGAGCTCCAAACGATCTTCGATTCACTTAGAAGTAAGAAATCAGTGGGAACCGATGAAATACCGAACATTGCGCTTCGACATCTCCCTCTAGAAGCGGTGAACATTTATACCACCCTGTTTAATAATGCAATGAATAATGAACATTATCCAGCGCATTGGAAAACTTCGGTGGTACATCCCATCCCCAAAAGGGATAAAGACACTCCACTCGATCAGTCTTCTTCCCAAACATCAGTAAGGTTTTCGAGAAAGTGATCAATAGAGTCCTGACTAAGTGGGTTGAGACAAACATATAGTTCCGGATAATCAATTCGGTTTCAAGGCGGCGCATGATACTCGTATAATTCATGCTGCGTCTAGACAGGTTTCTGATATCTAATGGAACAAAGGCAAGAAACAGTGCACTGGTACCTGCCTGATTGACTTGGAGCAAGCCTTCGATACCGTATGGTTAGAGGGACTCTTTTTCGAGCTGGATAGGTTGGGCATTAGTAAACCACTGCTGTATATTCCTTTTTGATATGCTCTCCAGTAGACAGTTCATCGTGAAGAATGGCGATGCGAGTTCTGCTGGAACATTTAACATTAAAAACGGTCTGCAACAAGCTGCGGTAATTCGCCGATCCTGTTCAACATTTACACAGGTGATCTGATAGGTTCACTTCACGAAGCCATAGCGTACGCAGACGACTTAATGGCGTACAGATCGGGTCCAAAGACTGGGGGTCATTAATATGCTTTTGCAGCCTGACTTCGACAAAATTAAGCGATATTGCGATTACTGGAAGTTGAAAATCAACTTTCAGAAGTCGAAAACTATTCTGTTTAGGACGCCTTTGTCTGGGCATCTAGGGATACCAGAAAGAATTGGCGAAAGTTTTCTATCGTCAGACAACACGGACAGCCACTTGCTTGTCGAAATATATTCAGATACCTTGGGATCTGGCTAGATCAATATCTGTATTTTAACAAACATATAGATGTTGCTCTGGCCAGAGCCAAAGGTGATTTTTGTCCTTACAAACGAGACTGTTGATAACAGCCAACTCGATGCGAGGGTGAAGGTGATCTGCTACATGGCCCTTATCCGGCCTATGCTTGTATTTGGATATCCCGTGTGGTTTAACGTGAGAGCAAGTTTATTGGAAAAGATTCGGGTGTTTTGAGAGGGCTTGTCCTTAAGACTTGTCTTCGCTTATACAGAACATCAGAGTCTGAGTACATAAAATTCTATCCTAATGAGGGTCTTATACAATAGGGGCGAACCTAATAAGAGTGGACAACTTCGTCATTAAGTTAACTCGAAGGCACATTGCCAGAGCAATGACCTCATCGAACAACCTGACCTGAAGGGCTTGCTACCCTCAATTATATGTACTCGTATCACGAGGACGAGTTCGCTTTGACGGGCTTTATTCCTCCAGAAGCATTCCTCTATCTAGATAGTAAAGGTCTGGTCCAGGACAGATTGGCGGTTCCGCTAATCTTCCACGTCGCTCGAACAGCTGCGGACAGGCGACTCAACTACGACAGAGACGTCGCACACGGCAGCGCGGAGCGTCTTCGGTTCAGTAGGGCGGTACGGAGTCGCGACATGAAGGATGTCGCTCAGCGGCACCAACAATTTTGGTGGCTGGTTGAGGGAGGGGAAGTTTCGTCGTCCAATTCCTCCAGTACTAGGTAGCTCCATAGGTAGCAAAGTAGGTCGTCTGACTATTTTATTAGCCTTGACCCGCTTACATAGTTTTAGGTAGGATTAAGTTATTTTAAAAAAAAAAAATATATAAAAACACAAAAAAATAAAAAAAAAATATATATACGAGTATATATATTTATATGCATATACTTATATATTAAGTATATAGGTATTATGGATATATATGTATATGTATGTATGTAAATGTATTAGATGTAAGTAGGTTAGGTAGATTAACATTTATTTTTAGGTAGTCTATAAGTTTTTAGTTTTAAGTTTTTATAATATAGAAAAAACAGTCCATTTACTAAGTTTTTACTTAAAATTTATTTTCTTAGTCCTAGTATTAAGTAATGTTAAAATGAATATAAAATTAGACTGTAAGATTCGTCGAAAGACATAGTTTAAGTGTTAGGTTTAGCTTAGAGCGCTCGCATGGGGCCAGTAAGTTAGAATAAGTTTATTTGTAAGTTATTTAAACTAATTTTTAAGAATTTTTTTGTCTAGCATGTAAGAGTAAATTAATTAGTTAAATAAAAATGCATTTAAACTGAAAAAAAAACTGAACTGACCGATAGAATAAGGGACGCCGCTTACTTGGCACAGGCTTGTGTCAGTTATGCTATCAATGAAAAGACATTACTTGGATGAACTGGAGTTTGACGCTGTAAAAAATAAGTGAACATCCGATGGAATCCACTTTAGCAGGGGCAGATTAAAGTCACCAAAGATAAGGCTATCGTCGATGGAATCACTTAGGTCAATTAGTTGGTCAGTTGCTTTAATAGATGTTAAATTCAGTAGGTTGAGCTGGGAAAATGTAGCAACACATAACGTACAGGGACCTGCTCGGAAGTGTTATTTTAATTGAAACAAAGTCAAGTTTAACAGAAGAAGAGATAGCGATGAGAGAACAGTTGAGGTTATTTTGAATGGCAAGTAGGACACCTTTACATGGAAAATCAACTTATTACATAGATCATTAAACATAGGGAGAGAGTGATCGTCATCTCGGAAAACATTATAAGAAGATGGAAATAGTTCCTGGCTCTTTATGTCGGGGATCAGATTGGCTTTTGTAAGAGCACAGACGTCGAATGAGAGATTGTGTGATTTAGACAAGACAGCACGAATTATAGGGCTCAAGCCCCTTACGTTTTGGTAGTAAAATGTAAGAGGTAGTTTGTTGCATGGAGGAGTAGGGGAGCGTAGATGAGATGCAGGCAAAGAAGGCAAGTTAGGAACGAAAAAATTTGTCGTGGTCGAGGTCATCCGTAACCTTTTGAGGAGGTGTGTCGAAGTTTTTGTGGTACCTGTTGTAAAGCTTTCTGAGACTAGTTATATTAGTAGGAAAGCCTTCCTGTTGGATGGAGAACATGACACTTGTTTTGGTTTTTCCCTCAAAGCAGGCAGAGTCGGATTTGTCGTAAAGATATGCGAGAGAGAGACGTATATTTTCGTATATCTTTTTATCCCTTAGCCTAGAGAGAGCGTAACGGCATTCTGTGGTGTCTATATTCTTTTGTGTCAATTTAACGTTAGGCGGCGAAAGGGGATAAAAAATAGTGACTGGGGCCCGTGAAACCGACGGAGAAGGCGAGCTAGAAACGACATTTACGATATACGAGCTAATAAAGTTTGAGTATTTGGCTCCTGTTGTAAGGTCGAATTTGGGAAAGTAGTTGTTAGTATTCGTGGGAGCGGGTGTGGGTAGTTGAGAAGTGACAGCATCAGGGTCAGGAGTTAAATTAAATAAACGCATTGGGGCTTGGATGGAAGAGAGGCACTTTTGTGGAGATACGTGAAGGGGTTTGTTTAGGGATACAAACGGGGGGGGGGGGGGGGGGGAAATATATTGGTTTTAAGACTCCAGTTGGGGTTAGGTTTAGGATGTGGAAGAGGAAGGGGAATGGATCTGGGCGATTTAGAATTATTTTTTGATCAGAGGTTGCTTCGTTTTTTCTCTACGTTTTTGTTGGTTGGTTGATCCGTCCATTTAGAGACCCGCATCTTTGCTAGCTTGAGGTTTGTGTTGGATGAGTTAACAAATAACCATTCGTATTTAGCCGGTATATTAATTTTGTAGTTCCGTTTGTTTTTGTGGTGAGATGTTGGGAATATTGAGCATTGTTGATGGTGATGCCATACCTCTTTTTGAAGAATTCGGAAATCCAAGCAACATCAGCATAATTAGGAGCACCTTTGTTGAGTAGGGTGGTGTACATCTGATTCGTTGTGCGGAGTCGGTCTAGCCTGTCTTGCCACTCTGAAGGTGTCCACGTAGTGTTAAATTGTGGTACAAGTTTCCGTGGGGCGGCGACAGGAGAGGTTGGCGTTGGGGCAATTATATCACCATTCGATTTTTGGGTCTATGGGCTGTTGCGAGGATTTGGAGGCTGGGTTGTCGGCACTGGATATGGCAATGATTGGGCTTCGGTTTGTAATAATTCTTCCAAAATTGTAGTATTGTAACTGTTGTGCGGTGGGGGATGGGTTGGAAGACCATCAATTTTGTGGCATACTGTTCCAATGAGATTTTCTAAATCATTCAACCCTGTTCTATTCGTGGTGAGTTCGTCATTAAGCTCACTGATTTTATCGAATATGATATCAAGCATGGACTCGTAATGATTTGAGAGTTGGTGATTGTTTGTTGCAGGTTCGAGATGGAGATTGGATGTGGATGATTCAAGATGAATATCGACGTCTTCCCGGAGAGAGTTGATGGAATTACATGTTTTCTTTCTTGGAATCCATCATTGCGGATCCGATTGATGTAAGTTCAGATAAGACTGTATCAAGGTGGCGCTTGTATGTTTCTTCATTTCTGGATCTAGCACTTTCTAGCTCAATTAAACGCGCAACTTGTTTTTCAATGCTATGACCAAAGTCTTCCGCACGTCTTACACTTTGTTCAAAGATTGATAGTTTGTCCGTTATCAGTATGACGAGTGAGTTATGGTTGGATTTATTGGATCACTGAGGCACTTGATTGCAAAGAGCCCATGTGAGAGAGAAATACTGATACACTCATCACAGAAGAACAGTAGATTTTCCGAGAACTCTTTAAGGTAGACCGTGTTTCTTTTATTTAGGCCGAATCAAATAGCATGGAATATTTTGCCGCAGATCCCCTTACAGGCATCAGACTTATTGTCGTTAATGGAGCAGTTGGTTAATCCACAAGAAAACATGACGAAGACCAGGAAAACAAAAAGCAAATTACGAAGAAATATAAATGAAAAATGCACTAAACGCCCTGTCGTGAAACGAACAGACTAGTAGGCCACCAAAAAAAAAAGCGCGTGAGCGATAAAAATTATTGGGTAAGAAATTAGGTTATTAGATTGATTTAACTGGAATAAGCAAAGTAGGAAATTCACAAATTATGGAGTAAAGTAAGAGGGCGACTGAATTATAAATTGCAAATTCAGGCAATAGGGCAACTCTATCTATGTTCTCGATATGCTAGATGAGAAATTGCAGCATACCTCCGGCAACAGAATTCACACGGATACATAATTGATCTATGTGCAGCTGATGATGAATGCATACGGCATTTCTTACGCAATAAGAAACGGCTCTGAAATAATTGTACTGCGATAAGTGTCATGCTTTAAGCAGTCGCTGATTAGAAGAACTTTAATTTTGAATTTCATCCATATAGTTCCGGTAATATTTTGTTAAAAGATGAATCGTCGCCTGTTCATTAGCCCAGTGGTATCCCTCCACTGCGTCTTGCACAACAAAACTTTAATTTTCAGAAAAGTCCATGAAAACAAGAATGTCCGTTTTCGTTCACAGAATTTTGACTTCTCTTAAGTACATGTTTTGTTGGTCTGTTATAAAAACGTGAAGAATTAAAATTCCAAGCCTGTTCCTAGTCTTATAGGACTTGAGAAAATAAATTGTTGTTGCCTTGATCGATATACGAGTATAGTCTTTTTTTCCTGGCATTAAGTGACTGATATCGTCCTCACAGTAAAAACTTTCTACTAACTGCTAAATACCAGCATATAAACTTTTCCCATAAGCTTTAGAAACGCTTTATCATCTTGAGGTTTTCTAGGCATTTTAATCATGTTTTCTCTATGCTCCTTTCCCAGGAAATTAAAGACAATAAAATCAATTTGGTGTCCTTGCTTGTAGTTTTTTTTTTAAATTTTCTTTTATTTTACCAAAAAGTATTCTTCCTCTCTGGAATTATATTCATCGAATTAGATTGTAACAGTGATATCTTTCTTTACACTTTTCACCATAGACTCTTTCAAATTTATTGTAATTGTTCATATTTCAAGTCATTAAGGCTTCTTTTGTCGAATGCATCTTCTCCAATATGCTGCAGGCCGCTAAATTTGATTCCCCGCACCGATACGGCGATGCCCCGTACCAAACAATAACTTCTACCGGGATCCCGCTATCCCAGCGGAGGGTTCCTCCAGGTAGCGCTTTAATGGCAGCTAGACCTGGATAAAACAAAAGGACACCAATTGATTTTTCTGCGGAATCACGAAACTTTCGCGAAAAAAACTCAAAACCCTCAAATCCAAAAAAAAAAAATTAAACCGAACAAAAAAAAAAGCAATAAAAAAACAGATTTTCCACCAAGCTATAAAAGCACCTTCGGAGCTCGACAATTTATTCTTTTTCTTTGTAATTATCGGAACACTCGTCGGTGGAGTGACCCGCTATTTAACAGTACCGAATAGAAAAAAAGGTATTTAACGGTCGCGTGTCTCATCTTTTCTCAAGATTTCAAGCGCACGCGCGACCTACCGGAGTCTCAATTTTCAACGAAAAAAAGGCTTTCCTATTTTGCACTACTCTGCGCTCTATCAATATATTTAGCTTTTCTTCCTTGGCGGTCCGGCGTCCCTTTGTCCCGCTACTCCCGCTATCCAATTCCTCGTTCCTGTCCTTGAGCTTTCCTTTTTCCGTTTTTTTGTTTTGCCACAGCCAAAACTCGCTACTCTACGTTATAAAAAAAAATCCACCCTACTTTTTTTTTTTGCTATAAAAAAAACTCAGAAAAAAATTTATTTTCGCAAAAAAATCGTACGACTCTCAAAACTTTGCTTGACCCTCTCAATTGCTGGTCGTCATCAAAGTGACTTCCAGATCTTTTTGGTTCCACAGCTCCCGCCATACACACACACGCATTTCCGCACGCCTTCACTCACACGTTCATTCGGCTCTAACGGACCCCAAGACGGGATTATTAGCTACAACACTAGCAAGCTTTGCTAGTGTGTGCAACCGTGTCCAAATAGGCCTCTCATTCATACTATATTCACATTAAACTCCTCAGTGTCGGAGTTCGCTCTCACTTCCATTAATGACTGGGAACTCCACTGAGAGAGTTTATGTAAGCTGTGGATCCTAACTATGCCCTACCATTAGGTTCTATAAATAAATTGCGAAAAGCAGAGTTTCATTTCTTTCTGCTGCCCGGGTACTTTTCCTTCATTGAATTATATTCATAATTTTTTTGCGGAACAAAAACACCGCGAAGGAGAAAGGAAACTCGATGCAAAGGTGGCTGGAGTGTTGGGACGAAAGGTGAAGAGTGTAGATACAGTCCAAAAGGAATTGTAACTCGATCCAGCCATACGATGGATCACCGCCCCTAACAACAGCCAAATACAGTGCCTGTGCAATTTGTTATATTTTTACTGCGGTTCCCTAGCTACTCCGGTGGATCGGCGTTTAGATTTCGGGGGAATGGGGACAGATTCAAATATTCATTTATTTTTTGATATTGGGCCCTTCTGCCCTCTGGCTTTTCTTACCCCGGGCCACGGCCGGTTTTGTGGTTGTAATTTGTAGTTGTTCTATTATTCCGCTCTTTGTTGTTATCGCTTGTGGCTATTGATTGTTACGTTTGGTGTTATTATTTGTATATTTTTCTTGTTGTTTGTGATTTGGCTGTTTGATGTTGTTTGTGTCTGTTTGTAGGTTCATATGTTCCCTTGGTGGAGGCTGTCTTAATACTTGGCCGTCAGCCTACACACCACTGTTGCTCCTTTGCTGCTCCCTCGTTGGGGTGTTGCTATAAAAGAGATCGTCGTCTCTTCAACCATCGATCTATTGGCTCGGTGCATCCACATCTATTGTAGAGAAGTGATCCTGTCTCCGATGTGGAGACAGACATCGGTGGTGGGAACTGGTGTCCATTAATAAGCCTCATGTTACTTGGCTTTTGTTGGGGTGTAAGTTCCAGGGATCGTCATCCCCCACCCGTCGTCACCGTGTTGGGGTGTCTGGACGTCCATGCCCATCCGTCGGCGACTTTCAGACGTCCTGTCTGATGCAACCTGTTGCGAGTCTTCCGTCTATCTATAGGCTCCGACAACAGTGTTCCTGGTGGACTTCCTGTCGCACCGTGGGCTCCTGGTTCATCGTGACTCTCCCTACTGTCCTTAGGGCTTCACCGATCGAACCTCCTCGTTCTCCTCATAAGAGTCACAGAGAGCTTTATGCTCCCTCCCCCAAAATTGGGGATCGTTGTCACGCACGACAACCTTGGGTACGCCGAAAAGTAAAAAGAGAAATCTCTTTTAGTTCCTTGCACACTGTCCTTGCAGTTACCGAACGTAAAGGAAATGCAAAGGGAATTTTGAAAAATAATCGACCGCGGTAAGAATATAGCTACAACCCCGAGTGGAGTGAAGTGGGCTTACCAGATCTACACAAACCATTTCCCAATACCTTGACACCCCTACCCTCTCAACTATCAGACCAGCTGGTCGCTCTTTTAAAGGTCTCACCTGTAGGAAAATCGTGCAATTCCTTACATATTTTATTACTTCTGACTTCGGCCAGTAGTACCTAGCTCCTATTCTCGCAAGTGTTTTGCAGACGCCCATGGGTTATATGGGTTATAATGGGCTATTATGGCACGCCTGTAAAATTCCTAATCTAATTTACTTTTCTACTACTATTTTCCACTCGTTATCGTTATCTTCATAAACTACTACCTGTTTATCCTTCACAAACTTGAAGAGTTTGTCCCCTCTACTCTCCACAAGAGTTAGGCTAACGGGTTAGCTTATAGCTTGTATATACGAGTAGCTTATTATTATGAATTTTCCTAATTCAAGGGTCTTGATCAGCTTCTGAGATCTCAGGAAACTCCGGGACTCCTCGCGAAAGCATATCGGGAACTACATGCTCTTACCCCTTACAGTGGATTATCTGAAAATTAAATTGCTGCAGCCTCACTGCCCATCAGTCTCCCTTGAGCTTCCTTCAGGTTACTCAGCCACACTAGCGAATAATGATCAGTTACGACAATAAACCGATCCCCTTCGATGTATGGCCCCAAATTCTCAATCGCCCAAAGAACAGCCAAGCATGCTTTCTCTGTATAGTCGTATAGTATAGTTGGTCCCCTCACTTCTCTGAGAAGACCTACTGAGATAACAGATAACTTTCTTCCCATCTTCAAACCCCTGAGATAATACGGCCCCTATTCCATAATTCGAGTCGTCCGTCTGAACTACGAACGGCCCATCGAAGTCTGGAGATGTCAAAATGGTTGCCGTCGCTAAACATTGTTTCGCCTTCCTAAAACTTTAATCACACTGGTCCGTCCATATGAATTTCATATTTTTCTTTAACAAATCTGTCGATGTTAAATTGTGTCGATGATATAAATAGCAGTGAATAAGCATCCATATCTGTGACCTTGCTAACCTTCCTACAGTGGATGCAGAACCTAAAAAACCCATCTACATTGGATCCCCGAGGGATTGGGGCCTCGGGTATCGACTTAAAAATAGCGTCAACGAAAGCTTCCAACTGCCCTGTTTCGGCGACGTCCAGCTCGGAGATCTCGCGAATTGCGGCAATCGAGGCAACCGAATGTTGGCTCGAAAAGTTCACACTCGTGATCCTAAATCCGGGAGTTTCCCGACTGGCTTCCAGCAAGTCCGGCTGCAATGTCGACGTTGGCGCCATGTCACTCCTGGCGCTCCCCACCCGTAGCACCGTCTAGGAGCGGAACACGCACTTTAAACATGGCCCCCGCCATTACAATAGATGGGTGCTCGCGGTGCGTTGTCCTCTCTGACAACCGAAACTCTGGTTCCCTCCCAATTGACAAATCTGGCTCTAATAATCGAAGTGACCTTGGATTGGGTGGCGGAGTCAACGTTTCCACGTTAGCCCGCACCATTTCCAACTTGCGACCCAATTTGATCAGTTCTGCAATACTCTTGAAGTGTGCTAGCCCAAGTTGTTGCTGGTAAAAGGGAGCCAGGTTCGTCTGAACGATGGCAAGCTTCCCCCGCCTGATTGCTTTCAGTAGGTAGGTCATCATAGTTGGGGGAAAAACTTTAGCTTCAGTTCCGCCACCATCGCCACGAAGAGACCGACAACCTAATCGCCCTATACCAGATCAATGCCTTCCATGAGAAAAGTTCGACAGCTGCCCTAAACAAGTGAGCTTCAGTTACCCCGCGCGCTTGTGTGAGCTCTTCCACCCATTCCAAAAATGAATTTACCGGCGCGACACAACGTCCCCTGTGATTCCCCCCTCGCATACGGCGAGCGGTCGCTGTGGTCACCAGTGGTTGCGTAGGAAAAGGTTTGTTCCGCAACGGCAAGCGTCACTGGTCATCTCACAGCGCGGACTGGTGCTCTATCCACTGCTTGATGCTGCTGGAGGGGAAACCTTTTTTAGCGACTTTGCTGTTGTTGCTTTCCATTGTGTTCACC
Source organism: Volucella bombylans (assembly GCA_949129095.1). NCBI lineage: Eukaryota > Metazoa > Arthropoda > Insecta > Diptera > Syrphidae > Volucella > Volucella bombylans. The sequence continues at coordinate 257,471,702 of OX422140.1, forward strand.
CCTCGTTGGCTGTGATGGTCGGTTCTTGACGAGCCTGGAGAAAGTTGGCTCTTCCTCGTCCTCGTTGTCTACCTCGCCATCATCGTCCGAATCCTCTGTACCACCGGCTAACTGCCTGGCTATTGCAATCAACCAATGTTTGAGATTACACTTTTCCTCGTTTTGCTCAGGAGAAGTGTCTCTCGCCCTATCCAAACTACTAAGAGCCTATTCGATTTTTGTAAAAGTCTTCAAGTATTCCTTTGACTTAGGATTACTTGGAGGTTCTTCCAAGAGCTTTTAAATCTATTTAATTTCGGCCAGTATCGCCTCTCGATCCTCAATAAATATGAATTTGTAGGCCGAGTCCAAATTCACAGACCCTCTGCGTTCGAGCATACGAGTGGATCTCAACGACCTCAATGGGAAAACCGCGAGCCTCCATTTCATAAGCCATTTTGTCCACAGCGAGTCTATTTATTTCCATATTAGAAAACTATTAAAAAAAGGACGAAAGCAAGAAAAACCCGATGTCGCAGAAGAAAAGAAAACAAAAAAACCGGCAATACAAAAACCTCAAAAGCCACAAAAAACAAAACACACGATGTCGGATGTCGACGAGGGAAAACTAAACTTAAAAGGAAAAAAAACGAGAAAAAGAACAGGGCAAACAAATGAAAAGTCAAAAAACCCCCACAGAAATTGTATGGTGGTCACACTAAAAAAAAAACAGTGAAAAAAGTGACTGGTCACCCTGAAACCTTTGAGAAAGAGAAAAAATAAAAACCCCATCAGAAAAAAACTAAAAACAGATTATTATTATTATTATACAAACTAACAAAAATAATCTTAAATTACTAAGTTAGTATGAATAGTTTTAGAGAGCACAAGCTGCATAGGCTATCGGCTCGTCAAAAACGATATTCCACCGAACACAATAGAAAATATACATATGTACATATGTGTCCCCTAATTCGTCAAGGATAATTTGGGAACTGATTCCTGGGTATATTCTAAGAAAAAAATCGTTCTATAGTAAGGGTCTATCTCCAAAATTGACATCATTTATCGAGGATTTAAGAAAAGGCTTACTTTGATGTACCCTGACCCATGTTAACGGAAATTGCTCTGTTATTACTGATGGCAGAAACTTCGTGTAGGACTTTGTTTTTAGAAGAAATACCAGACTTTGTAACGGCGTTCAAACAAAGTTGATATCTTGTTAGAGTCTTTAGATATCCAATTTCTAAGCCTGTTTCATTTTCATTGCCCAAGCTAATTTTTAACTTTGAGGTAAATTTCTTACAGAAAATGCGTAATAAACATAATGTTTTACTATTTTCTTCTTTTGAAGATAATAATAGTAAGAAAACAAATCGGGAACAAGTTTGCAGAAAACCCATAGATTAAGCTCCAAAGGATATGAATAAAAATGATTTTGTGTAGTTTTAGACAATTTTTATTTTATGTGTGTACAAAAACAGTTATAACAGGTACTCAAAGCGCCCTTCTTAGTCTTGTATGCATGCTAGAGCCCGTTTTTGGATTTTACTGCGAAAGCTTATTGACGCTAACTGTTGCCTCACTTTTGATGACGCTTCGAGAATACTCTCTTCCAATTCACTTTAAGTTGCTATTTTGGTTGAACAAACAAGTTCTTTCATTCTTCCCAATACAAACAAAAATCCAATACGGTAAGGTCAGGAGATCTTGCAGGCAAGCGAAGTGGTCCATTTCTTCCTATTCAACGGTTACCGTACTCTTCATCTTGTCAATTCTTAAGCCCACGACCATAGTGGGCTGGGGCACCGTCCTGTTGAAAATATGGTGAAGCTAGTTGAATCAGTGGAATGTCCTCCAATAGTTCTGGTAAATCATTTCGCAAAAACTCGAGATAGTTTGTAGATTCCAGCTTAGGTGGGCGTATTGCTTCCCGGAAGTTGAACCAGCCTGGTTTGATTGTGAGCATCGAAAAAACGTCTGATCCTGAAACTGTGGCTGAGGCTATGTCACGTGATGATTGATACCATTAGAAGAAGGCGATGGACAGTGAATACATGTCACTGCAAGAAAACGATATGTGGGATTATGTTCATCTTCCCAAAGGTAAGCACTTGCACTTCATTCTAAATAGTTTTTAAGACTAAGCGCAACGAGAATGGGGAGGTCATCAAATGCATAGCGCGGCTGGTATGCAAAGGTTATTCACAGAAGGAAGGCTTTGACTACCATGAGACCTTCTCGCCAATAACACGATATGCTTCCATTAGATTTCTAATTGCGTTGGATGTGAGATATACTCGTAATCTAAATATCTGCCAAACGGATGCGGTAACAGCATTCCCGAATGGGGAACACAAGGAAGAAATCTATGTTGTACAGTCGGACAAGTTCTCTGATGATACTGATTGGTGATTTCAGGCCCGGGTCAACCCCACACAGTTTATTGAAAATGTTTAATATAACTTAATAAACTAAATTTAAAACTTTAACTACTATTTCTATATACTTAAACTAAGGTCTATTGACGGGAAAAATGGTTATTCAGGGAATTTCGAAGTGCTGGACTGCTGCAGTGGAAATCGAACACTTGACGTATCCGACTTGTTTCACGTAGCATACGACACAGTGGCTCGTCTTATGGTCTCAAAGTTGTCCTGTGATTATTCGGACGGAAAAGGGTGGACAGATCTTAAATGACACGGGTTGGTGTTAAATGGGATTTGGGAGAGTATTGTGGGGCAGTCGATAATGCCGGTTAAAAGTTTGTGGATGAAGAGAGTAACGGCGGACACCCGACGTTTTTCCAAAGACAGGAGACCGAGTAGTTTGAGTCGATTAACATAGGGGGGTAGAATATTGTAGTCAGCCCATGGTAGCCCACGTAATGCGAATCGCAGGAATCTACGTTGGACAGCTACAATGCGCATAATATGTACATCGTAGTAAGGAGACCATATTTCGCTGGCGTACTCGAGAAGTGGACGAACAAAGGTTATGTACAAGGATTTGGTGACATAGGGGTCGGAGAATTCCCTACTACGGAGTCAAAATGGATGCGAAAATTGAGCTGTGTTTCACAAATGACACCCAAGTCCCGCATTGAAGTAACTGCAGCTACTCTTTGATTTGATAAATAGTAGGTGCGGATTGTAATGAGGTTGGTGATCGCTGATCTGCCTTTGGGAAAACCATGTTGGTTGATTGCAAATATAGATTTACATTGAAAATATAGTGCATCATAAACAATACTTTCAAAAACCTTGGGGATGCAGGATAGTTTAGCAATGGGGCGGTAATTGATGATATCGTGCTTTGATATTTTTTTGTGAATAGGGGTAATAAAAGCGCTTTTCCGCAGATGAGGAAAGAGCCCTTCAAAGATAGTTTGAAAATACTAGTGAGGGGATTAATTAGATTATCAGCAAATTATTTTAAGACAACTGCTGACAATCCATCATGACCTTTAGAAAAATCGTCTTTCAGTTTATGTATTTTGTCTAGTAACTGCGCTGAAGTACTTACAACTGACGAGGGAGATATTTGACAACAGTTGTTAAGGTAAGACAAGTACTCAGAATTGGGGTCATCAGATTGGGTCGAAAACGATTGACTAAAGAAGTTTGCAAATAGATTAGCGATGCTTCTTGAGTCATCCGAAGACATATTAAAAAAATTGAGAGTTAATGGATAGCAATCGGAATATTTATTTTAAGTTAATAAATTGGTAGAATTTTTTAGGGTCTGAGATGTGTAGCGTCAGCCGTTTAATCAAAGAAATAAATATGTTTAATTATGGTATTCTATTTGTGCTCCCTCACTGTACCAAATCAAGTTAATTTACCCCTTTTCAGAAACAGACCTTTTCCCCTCTCAATATATTAATTTGTCCCACTAATTTCTCTTTCCCACGTCACGATAAAACCTGACTCTATCAATCCCTCTATTTTCGAATTCCCACATTCCATTTTCTTCGTAGGCTCCCTCTCTCCCTGTGCTCTTGTCATCACCATACGGTGTTGTCCTAGAGAGTGTTAGATATTTCGAATTCTGGTGGAAGAGGTGGAAAGCCTTGCTAAGGCTACAGATCGAGTGGGAGTAATTTAGATATGAATGTTTACATGGAGGTTGTGTACTGGGATGAAGAATGTAATTTAGTCAGGAACCTATTTTTTTAAATAGATTTTACGAGTAGAAAACGAAAGAGGTAGGAAACGAGATAGGAAATGAAAGAGGTAGGAAGCCAAATAGGAAAGAAGAAATGGGATTAGTAAGAGAATGATACCAATTAGACAGGTCAATGGCCTTTAAGGGTTTCGATCAGCTGATCAAATCATCAGACGAAATCGGTATTTTTTTTTTACTGTCTGGGGACATAGCGGCAAAGTCCTGTTGGATGGAACTTTTTTTCCCCTTTTTTTGAGTTGAAGTTAGACAGTCGAGATCTGAGGATAGAGCAACAAGGTTGCATTGGATTGGTTTTCTTTTTTTTGATCGGAGATACTCGAATTGTAGCGCGCGAAATTTGACAGTAATATAAAATTAAAAAAAAATTATAATAATTTTGAACTGCGGCGCGTACAGTTTTCTACTCCGCATATACGGGACAGATCTTTTTTTTGATCCACCGGGTGTTCGCGTTTTTTTTGTTGAGAAAACGAACAACAATTAACAAAAAAAAACACGACGAAAAATTCTGCCGGTCAAAACGAAGAAGAAAAAAAAACACCCAAAGTGACTGCCACAGTACAAAAAAAAAAGAAGTTATTTGCACTACCCCCATCCCCCCCCCATTATACATACCATAAACATATATATATAGTGAATACGAATAGCCTTTACTTCCGAATAGGTTAAGTCCTAGATTTGAGTTTTTTTTTTAATTTACTGTGTAGAGTAAGGTTGCGAGTAGGATTAAGCAAGTTGTTTTTTTCAACTTTTTTTTGAGTTTTACTTGGATTTATTTTTGTGTGCGCAAAACAAAAAAAAATTATTTAGAATTTCATGGATTCTTCGAAGTGCTGGCGCCAGAACGACGAGGGATTCGTTTAAAACCGGTAAGTCCTAATTGTATAAGATTTAAGAGGCTGGCTGTCGAGTTTTTGAAGACGTTGTTTCCATTCCGAAGATGTCCAGGAAGTACCAAGACGAGAAATTGTCGCCTCGTTTTTCGGTGGATCGACTGCGATTGCCTGAGTTGGAGATTGAGATTGAGGTATTTGTAATAGTGCCTCAGAAGGTTTGATGACGGCGTTCTCGAGCATGCCACTTAGTTGGGACGTATTATACATTGCGTTGGATTGGGGCTGGAGTTGTACAAGAAGATCGTCAATTTTTTTAAGCGTCGTTCTAATGTCATCAATGATATCACCAAGAAGTAGATGGGATGCGGCAACGTAGTTACCTACTTTATTTATTGTTGTTATGACGTGAGGTAATGATGGAGGAGCATTTGGGGTTGATGAACCTTGGAAGTATATATCAAGGTCGGATTTTAAGGTAGAGAGAGTGTCAGCAATAGACGGTAAATAGGACTTAAGGGCAGATTTCACACTGTTTTCAATAACGCTTTTAATTGTATTAATATTAATGTTGTCTGTGTGTTTTGGAAGCTCGAAGGTATTTGTCAACTGTTTTTCGAGAGATTTACACTTTGTTGAAGAGGTTGGTTGATTGTTCTACGGCACTTGAAAGATCTTCAGCACTTCTCATAACATCATCAAGTTTGGAGAACTGGTTTTGTAGTCTCTTGAAGCAAAGTACGTTTTCATTGCCAATATTGTTTATTGAGTCGCTGAGGCATTTTACGGCGAGCATAATGTGCAATGTCGAGATACTCGTATATTTACACCCATCACAAAAAAAGAAATAAATTGCATCTGTAGTCTTTCAGATATGTAATCGATCTTCCCACGGAAGCAATTCACTGATTCGGCATTTGTTTCACTGATAATTACACAATTGGGGTTACTGCAGAATTTAGACATTGTAGGTCGGTAAAAGTAATAATTCGAAAAAGCGAAGGTTAGAAATAGAGTAGTGCACTTCCGTTCGATTGGAAAGACTAAACTAAACTGGTAGAGTCTGCGAAAGGCTTTGTATGGCCTTAAGCAATCCAGTCGTGTTTGGAACGAGAGGCTTAATGAGGTGCTAATGTAATTTGGTCTGGTGCGATCTGATGTAGACCAGTGCATGTACTACAACGTTGACAAGTGCCGAATGATGTTTGTTGCCGTATATGTAGACGATGTATTGATACTCTCCAGCGACAAGTGGAATTTCTCGGGATAGGTCGGCTGAAACCATCTCCATTGATCAGACACAATACAACGTTAGCACTTTAAATCGATTTGGTATGTCTGATTGCAATCCGGTTAACACCCCTCTCGATTCGAATCAAAAAATATCATCGAAAATGTGCCTGTCTCGTCGCCTGAAGACCAAGATACAATGGCTGGTGTTCCATACATGAAAGCAGTGGGTTGTTTACTGTTTGTGGCACAAACGATAATGCCGGACATAAGATATGCCGTAAATCTTTTGAACAGATACTCTTTAAATCCTGGTCAAGCACACTGGGCCGCTTTAAAATGCGTACTTCGCTACTTGAAGGGTACAATAGACTAAAAGCTTGTATACAAGCAATCTAGCAGTGAGATGGAGGGTTTTTGTCACGCTGATTGGGCTGGTCACGAAGATGAAAGAAAATCAACATCCGGCTACGTTTTCGCCATGCAAGGAGCACCAATATCCTGATTCTCAAAACGCCAATCTACCATTGCGCTCTCATCGACAGAATCCGAGTTCTGCTGTTGAATCGGCGATTCAGGAGCCAATGCGGCTGAAGCGGTTGGAGGCAGAAAAGCTTCCGAATAATCCGAAGGAAATCATCTTGCATTGCGACAACAAGAGTGCTATACAACGCATTAAAAACAATTCGTATTCTACTCGAACTAAACATATCGAGGTTTGATTATAATACAATATATATCTTCTAATGAAAATTTAGCTGATTGTCTTACAAAAGGCTTAGTAAAAGTAAAACTAAGTAAAAGTAAAAATTTAATAATATGCTTCTTGGTCTTAATTGAATATATCTTAAATTCATATTTTTCTTTAAGATAAACGAATGAATTATTTCTAATGTTAAATGAATTTAAAATAAATAAGTCATTCTGGGGAAGTTTTAAAATAAAGCTCAGAGTTAGCAGATCTAATACTTACTTTATACATATACTCTCATGCAAAACCATGTAAATAAAATCACAGGCAGTTCGTGTTATAAACTCAAGGCGTGCGTCTTATTCTTTTGCTCTCATTTCTTTGCTGTTCGTCTGTTCTTCGCTCATCGTCAATTAACTATTTCATCAAAAACAAAAAGAAAAACTTCCCCCGAATCGAAAAAATACGAACAAAAGGGCAATAAAAAAAAGATTTTCCACCACGTTATAAAAGCTCCGTAGGAGCTCGAAGATTTACTTTTTGTTGAGCTAGGTACAGTCGTCGATAGAGTGACCCACTATTTTCACAGTCCGGGGAAAGACAAAACGCTACTTAACGGGTCGCGCGTCCGAAGTTTTACTTCACAAATAAAAATACGCGTTTCTAATATTTTTTTTCCTATACTACACTGCAATATACTTATCTTCCTTAGCGGAATCCAAAAGAAATTGTATCTCGATCCCCAAACAAAAGGCAAATGCAGTACCTGTGCAATTTGTTATATTTTTACCGCGGGTCCCTAGCTACTCCGGTGGATCGGCGTTCAGTTTTCGTGGGAATGGGGACTGACCAATAGCGTGTCACTCCTTACAAATATATAGTTTTTTTTTTGATATTGGGGAGGGACTTCTGCCCTCTGGCCTCTCTGACCTCGGGCCACGGATGTTTTTTTGGTTGTAATTTGTTGTTGTTCTATTATTCCGCTCTTTGTTGTTATCGTTTGTGACTATTGATTGTTGCGTTTGGTTTTGTTAGTAGTATATTATTTTGTTGTTTGTTGTCATTTGTATGGTTTTGTTGTTGTTTGTTTTGTAGTTTGACTGTTTGATGTTGTTTGTTGCTGTTTGTATGTTCATATGTTCCCTTTGTGGAGGCTATCTTAATACTTGGCCGTCCGCCTGCACATCACTGTTGCCCCTTTGGTGCTTCCTCGTTGGGGTGTTGTTATAAAAAAGATCGTCGTCTCTTCACCCATCGATCAATTGGCTCGGTGCATCCAAATCCACTGTAGAGATGTGATGCTGGTGCGGTCTCCGCATCTTGAATTTTATTGGGGTTAAGTTTCAGGGATCTTCTTTCCCTCACTCGCCACCTTCGTGTTGGGGTGTCTGGATTTAAAGGACCGTCCGTCCCCACCCGTCAGCGACTTTGCAAAGCGTCCTGTTTGGTGCAGCCCGTTATGAGTCTCCCGTCTATCTATGGGCTCCGACAACGGTGTTCCAGGTGGACCTCCTGTCGCACCTGAGTCTCCCTATTGTCCTTCACGCTTGACCGACCGAACCTCCTCGTTATCCTCAGCGCAGAAAACCGCCCGTGAAACTTAACATATGTGGGTTATTTTCCGTGGTCTGGGGTTGGTGGACCACTGGCTGACGGGACCATGGCTGCCCTCCACCTCCGCCAGAGCTCGGTGTTACCACTCAACGAAAAGAGAGACCAAAGAGAATTCACAAGGAAATTGTCCCGCAACAAGGCATTCATTAATCAAAGTGGATGCAACGTCTTTATCGACATTTCGTCAACTCCAATTTGATCCTCAACATCTACCAATGATGGCATTGTATCACAATTTCGAATCTGAATCAATTTTTTTCTATACGTAGGGAAATCAACCACTTTGTGTCCAATTGTGGTTGGATTGTAATCATCCACGGTCGTACTGGGCGTAAATCACGTGCACTGGGTTGGTGATGTGATAAATCTAGAGGAGTGCAGCACGTTTTCCACACAAAACCATTAATTTTAAATTTATAAAAATAACTCCCAATTTATTATTAAAATCAATTTTTCAAATTATATCATGATGTAATCCGAAATAAGTCCCTAGCTCACTACATATAGATACCAAGAGAGTCCAAGTACTACAAGTACACAACTACTAAAATAAGGAAAAATCTGCAAAGGGCAGTTAGAAATACTAGTCATTGAAAAAAAAAACAAGCCAGTGAGACACATCAAACAAAAAGAAATGAAAAAATAGCTATGTGCTCACGGATTAGGTGGAACGATGATAAGAGGTGTACCTTAATAAACATTTGGTTTTTTGATTTAACTTCCTATAAACAATTATTTTGGTAAAGCCCATAGAGATCCCAACTTGAAATTTTAAATTAAGATAGAGGACGAAACTTTCTATAATACTACAATATATGAAATTTATAAAAATAAAATACGCTTTTTTGAGTTACTCGAAACATAGAAATATGTCTAAATGACATTCTGGAATATTCTTTGTCCTTAAAAAAAATATGTTGAAACCTTAGAAGTTAGCATTTTTCTGAATTCAACAAGGTATATTTTATTAAATTCTGATAACCAAATCCAAGGTTATAATTTCTTGAAATATGGAAAAAAACTGTGACTTTTGATTGTTTTCCAATTTTTGAAGTTCCATTAAACGCAATCTATATCATATTTTGCATTTGATTCGCATCACTCCGATGACTAACTGTATCAATTTTGAGCCAAATCTGGGGTGGGTCGTTCAGAATGTCGGGCGATCTTTCGTGGAATAACCCATAGTCCGCGATATATGCACGATAAGACACACAATTAAATGACATACGTTAGAGTTTATGAGCGCACTGATCTCTTTATAACAATGACATGCAGCATCAAATGGCCGAAATTAAAAAATAATTTGCTTCCGGGTAACAAAAGTTATGATTAGAATGATATCACTGCGAGAGTTTTCCTAGCAAAAGTAAAGAAGCTTATGAATCTTATAACCAAAGAAAAGATTTTTGGAAAATGCATATCTTGTATGTACAGCATTGAATGGTAAAAGAGAGGTCTGTCCTATGTACATTTGCTACTCCGGCTTCCAACTGATTTTCTAAATTCCATAAACCAGGCGTCCCAGGTCATTTGATTTCCTTAAAAGTTGGAGTGCCAATAATTTTATTATAAAACTTATGCCCACCAAAGCTGAGCGATTAAAGTTTTGCGACCCAATGCTATTGAAGCAATTATTTTAACAGGATGTAATCATTCTAAGAATACTAATGATATCAGGAGTACTAAATCAGTCGATTTACTTTGATGTCTTTTATTTTTAACATATTAGGGAATTCCATGGACTAGAACTAAATGAATAGCACTATGATGTCTTCTAAACCCGAACTGCTCATTGGGAAATAATTTTTTTTTTCTATTACTGTAATAAATTTTTTTTCAAGACCTGTTTAAGAATGTTGCTGAGACTTCTAAGAAGATTTATAGGTCGCTAGCTATTAGGGTTATATGATATTTTACCTGGCTTAGGAATTGGTATCACTGTAGCAGTCTTCCAGGGATGTCATTTTAGACAGGAATTAACTATATAACATACATATGTATGTTATGAACAGCTTTTCGATCAAGTATCAAATTTCAAGTTTTTTAAGACACATTGCACTTACGTCCCTTCTTACCAAGGTCATGGAAACACTGATAAATTGTCAGCTCATGAAATATCTTGAAACACGACAACTTCCCAATGACCGACACTACGGTTTTTCGTAGCAATAGGTGGTGATTTGACGGCATGTCGCACCGACAAGTGGAACCAAAGCATACATCAATTTGGGGAAAGCAAGATATTTGCACTTGATATTTCTAAGTCATTTGACAGAGTTTGGCATCAGACACTTTTGTGGAAAATGCGTGCATTTGGGATCGACGATTCTCTTCTTCAATGGACTAGAAACTACCTTTCAAAACGGGCAATTCAAGTTGTCTTAAATGGTTTTAAGTCTGATATTCGCAAAATAAATGCTGGTGTGCCCCAGGGCTCCGTTCTATCTCCGACACTCTTTTTAATTGTTTTTCGATGATCAATGATCAACATACGGCAGCGTATGTTAAGTTCACTAAATTCGGATATTAACAGTATAATAAATTGGGGAACTATCAATAGAATGGAATTTAATACTTCCAAAATACTATGCTGTCTTTAAGGCGAAATTTAAACACCCAGCCATTATCCATGAATGTCACATCGTCGAAACCGAAAAACTTTCCATTCTTTCCATTCGATGTCGCCAAAAGTGCTGTGAAATGTCTAGGTTTCCTCAAACAATGTAAGGAACACTTTTCCCCTTCTGATCTGGCCTTAATATATAAGGCATTCGTCCGCCCAAAATTTGAGTACAATTTTTACATCTGGTCAGGAGGGCCTAAAATATCCCTACACCTGTTATATAGGATTCAAAACCGTGCGATAAAGCTCATAGGTGATGCTAATATCACTAAGTCAATGGAAACCCTCGAACACCGGCGAAATGTTTCATATCTTTGTTTTATCGTATTTCCATCACCGGAGCTCTATAGAAATCGCCAGTAGTATTCCGCTAAATGCTTCAAACCTTCAACAGTATCAACTTTTTCGCTATGTACATCAGTACATGGTACACGTACATCGGTACCCACATTTCTTTACTCCCTATATTTCCTTCGCTGTGTGCAAAAATTTTAAGGGTATATTAACCACTTGAGCGCGCGCTACTTTAAAAAAAAAGGATACATTTTTATACCATCTAAGCCTTCCGTTTTCTTTACTTATATGCTTTCTATTGTTTCTTTTACTTCATGTTGAGAAACATATTCAGCTCTTGGCGTCATAGACCCTTCATGTGCAGCCTTGCATTTGAATAACTCACTAAGCAATATGTGGCTGTTTCGCCTAAATTTTAAGAAACTTCCTGGTTTTTGACAAATGCATTTGCGTTTTCATTGTCAGTATAGAAAATCCCGTCAGAAATATGAAGACTTGTGTTGTATCCTATATGTAGGTACTTTTATTAAAATAAAATGCGTTTATATTTGGAATACTATATTATGGTTTTATTTCCCGATGCGAACTGTTCGCTCTCTGTACATGTACTGACTGTACCCGTTGACACTTAAATATGTTTACGAGTACATCAAAGGGAGAAAGAGAAATTGACAACTCTTCCTCCACAGGAAATTTATAATCTTAGTTATATTCCTAGTCCATATGTGTGTACGTTTACAAGAAAGTATAATCCAAAATTTAATTCATATTTGAAAATAAAATAAATTCATTACGATAATTTAATATTCTAATTATATATATATATGTATGTTAATAAGAAGGTATAATCCAAAATTTAATTCATATTTGAAAATAACTTTTTGTTTTTTATGTATAATTCCATCTATCCGGTCTATTCCGAACTCTCTCCGACCGTCTGAGCACCGCCGGCTCCTCATCACCTATCTTACCTGGATCCCCTGCAACCACTGTCGATTCTTGAGATGCCGCTGATACACTTGGCACTTTGTTTTCATTTGCCGGTGTGATATCTAATCGTTGTGCTTTCTCCAATGTGTCTCCAGCATACTCGTCCTCATTATCGTCCTCTTTGTTACATATAATTGGTACTTCTGATCTTACTTTATCCCCGACTTTTCTCATTTGGTCCAGGTGTCTCTTCCAAGTCCGTTCATCGTCCAGTTTCACCATGCAATGCAATTGCCCCACTATTTCCACCACTTCACCGAAACGCCATTTAACCTCAGATGCGTAATCTCGCACGGCAACCCTTTCTTTTAGCGCAAATTTAGTTCTACTGTTTGAATAAGCATCTAATCGCTGCTTATTTTCTTCAGATGACATCATCAAATCTAGTCTTGATTTTATTTGGCGTCCAAACATGAGCATTGATGGTGATTTGCCGGTGCTTGGGTGTATTGCGCGCCTGTAAGCTAATAAGATGTTTGATAGTTCTTGGCCAATTTCATATTTGTTGCATTTTATTGTCCTTAATTTGTTTTTAAATGTTTGGACATAACGTTCTGCTTGGCCGTTGGTTGCGGGATGGTACGGGGCGCCTTTTTTTTGTTGGATGCCATTGCTTTGAAGAAACTGTTGAAATTGTGGTCCCCGATCACTAACGAAAATAGATGGCAAGCCAAATGTACTAAAAATTTCTCGACACTTTTTAATAGTTGTCTCTGTTGTTAATTTGGGTATAATGTGAACTTCCGGCCATTTCGTAAATGCGTCAATTAAAATGAAAAAGTAAGTACCCATAAATGGTCCAGCAAAATCGGCATGTAGGCGTTCAAACGGCTTTTCCGGCCTCTCCCAGCAATGTTTAGGATTTGTGCTTTTCGACTCTGGTCGCGTCAGCTGACAATCTGCACAATTCATCACCATATCCTCGATATCGCGATCCATATTCTCCCACCAACAATATCCTGTTTTCAAGTGTTTTCAAGTGTTTTCATTTTGGTCATTCCAAAATGAGCAGAGTGCAATTCAGCTAAAACTCGAGGTCGTAATTCATTTGGGATAAAGACCCGTATATTTCTCATTAAGCATCCTTGTTGCAATGCGAACTCCGATTGGTTAATCCCAAATCGGTCTTTTGAGTCACATTCACGCCCAAACTGCAACGCTTGTATTAATGTTTTGAGACGTGGATCTTGAGCTGTAAACTTACTTAGTTCGTCCCTTGTGATTGGCAGTTTTTCGATAGCGTTGATTTCCACTAAATCAATTTCTTCAATACCGTCGTACTTTTCTGGTACTGGCAACCGAGACATGGCATCTGCATTTGCATTCTCTCTAGATTTTTTATATCGAATTTCGTAATTAAACGATTCCAAAAATATTGCGTAATGCTGCATCCTAGTTGCTGATAAGGTAGGTAACCCTTTTTTAGGTGAGAAGATCTGTGAAATAGGTTTATTGTCGGTAACTAAAATAAACCGTCTAGCGTAAACATACTGATAGAACCTTTTGATTCCAAATATAATCGCGTAAGCTTCCCGATCCACTTGGCTATATCTTTGTTGCACATTCGACAATGTTTGTGATGCATATTGAATTGGTCTTTCACTTTTATCAGGATACACGTGGCTTAGTACAGCGCCCACTCCATACGGGCTGGCGTCTGTTGCTAACACCAAGGGTAGTGTCGGATCGTAGTGAGCTAATATGACCTCGGACTGCATGTGTGTTTTTACGTCCTGAAATGACTTTTCACATCTTTCGTCCCAGTGAAAATGGGTCTTTTCCTTTAGGAGATTATTAATAGGATACAAGAGCGTACTTAAGTTATTGAAAAACCTCCCGTAGTAATTTACGAGACCCACAAATGCTCGCACTTCTTCCTTATTACTTGGGCGCTTCATGTTTTGGATAGCCTTGATTTTGCTTTTCATCTTAAGTATACTATTGCAATCAATTACGTAACAATACTCTATGCGATCGGCCAAAAATTCAGACTTATCGAGGTTTACACGCATATTGTAGTGATTTAATCGCCGTAGGACTTCCTCTAAACGCGGTAGATGTAAAACATCATTCTCTGCAGTAATTTTTATGTCGTCCAAGAACACTTTTACGCCAGGAATGTCCTTTAGAATCTGCTCCATATGACGTTGCCATTTGGCCTGTGCACAAGCAACACCAATCATCATCCTTTTCGGTCTATATAAACCTTAATGCGTGCTTAACGTCAGGTAATTGCGGTCGTCCGGGTGTACTTCTAGCTGCAAGTAGGCTTTAGATAAGTCAATTTTTGTGAATTTTTTTCCACCCGCCATTGAGTCGAATAGTTCATCAATTGATGGTAAAGGGTACTCGTCAATTTGTAGAAACTGATTGATTGTGACTTTATAGTCACCACATATTCGCACCTGATCGTTCTTTTTACGTACAGCCATTATTGGTGTAGCCCATTCACAGGTATCTACTTTCTCTAGGATGTCATGCTGAACTAATTTTTCCAATTCCTCTTCCATAGACTTAACCAATGGAAATGCCACCTTACGAGCCTTAATGAAAATTGGTGCTGTCTTTTTCATATGCAATCTTGCCTGTATACCTGTGATCTTACCAGTTGTCGACGAAAAAACCCTATTATATTTTTTTATCAATTCTTTGACGTTTATTTGCTCGGATTTGTTTTCCTGTATGTGCATTACTTTATTTAATTGTTTGTTAAAAATTTCGTCCCAGTTTAATTTTATTTGTCGAAACCATTCTCGACCCAAAAGTGGATTTCGTTGCGATCTTACTACGTACATTTTTAATTTCTTGGTGTCTGAATTTGTTTGAACGTCTACTAGTATGTATCCAAAGCACTCGATTTTATTCCCGCAAAAACTCACCAATTCCGTATCATTCTTTTGTAGTCGCAATTTCCCAAAGTGCTTCTGTGCATCCACCAAACCGACAACAGTTACAGGTGATCCAGTATCTATTTGAAAGGTGAAAGGGAAATTATTAATTAACAGTTCGCAGGATATTTTGGAACGAAGTTTTACCTTAGCTGGATTATTGATTTGTAGCATTTCCTCTGATATTTGACAAATTTCGTCGACTCGAATATCTTCCGTCTCAGGTACTTCTTCTAACTGGTTGGTGACTCCCCGTCCATTCCGTTTTGCTTTGAAACAAGCTCGTTTTAAATGCCCTTTCGTATTGCAGTACGAACAGACTGTATTAACAAATCTACATCTGTTTGCTAAGTGCTCTGTGCTGGCACACCGGTAGCATGTTAACATTGTTGCCATTCCCTGTCTGAATGATGAATTTGAATTTTGTAACTCCGCTTCACTTGTAATCTTCTTCTTTTTGTTTTTTTCTTTTACTAAATTGACATTAGCTGTGAATTCCTTCTCTTTGTGCAGTTCTGCTCCGCCTTTTTCCGAGGTTTCGATTGCTTTTGCGATGTCCAAAGCTGCTGCTAGCGTTAATTTTTGTTTTTCCAACAGTCTATTTTGTATGCGTTGATTTTTTAATCCAAATACGAACTGGTTTCGTAAAGCGGTTTGTAGGTAAGCATCAAAATTGCAATCGGTTGATAACCGCCTCAATGCATTCAGAAATTCTTCACACGTCTCTTCTTCTCGTTGCTTCCTGAGGTGAAGTTTAGCGGTAGTTTTCCAAAATCTCATTTGGAGCTGGATCGTAAAACGCCGTTAACGTTGCGATAATTTCATCATACGACTTGGTGGACGGTTTCTCTGGTCCCGTTTTGTCACACAGCACATTATAAGCATCACTCCCCATGTAGTGCAAAAGTAATTGCACTTTTCTTTCTTCAGGATGTTGAAATAAGGTGATAGCTGTCTCAAATCTATCTACCCAGCGACTCCATTTAATGTTTTTCTCGTACGGTTCAATAGAAAACGGTGTTTGCAGCGATTGTACTATAACTTGCTGTGTTGGCGTGGCCATTGTACGAGTATTCTTCACTATTCCACAATTAAACACTTTTTGTTTTATCCTCGTCGCCACTTGTTGTATCCTATATGTAGGTACTTTTATTAAAATAAAATGCGTTTATATTTGGAATACTATATTATGGTTTTATTTCCCGATGTGAACTTTTCGCTCTCTGTACATGTACTGACTGCACCCGTTGACACTTAAATATGTTTACGAGTACATCAAAGGGAGAAAGAGAAATTGACAAGACACAACAACTTGGAATTTTTCGACATTTATTTTTTATAACTCTGGCAATATTCCTAAAAGGTTTCGAATTTTTATCTAATGAATTTAATGTTTTATTCCACTCTCTGTTACGATGATATTGGATTTCAGTGGATATAATTTGATTGAAATATTGCATAAGAGCATAATTCATGGGTTGGCGGTACACTAGTCCCTTATGCGGATATAATTAAGAATATAGTCCGGAATTTGGATAAATACATTTTTATTTTGCTTTGCAACGATTGGTATGCTTGACTCATCTTCAGTAAAAATTTCTATACTATCGTCAATATCTTCAACAGATATTTTATTCCCTAGATTACATGAAACACTGATAAGTTTCTTATTTAACTCTGACTTGAAACGACGCCAATTGGCTTTTCTAAAGTCAAAAATAACCGCATCTCTTCTTTCACAGGAGCAAAATGACACGAAATGGAAAAAAATTATAAAAAAATTAATTTGAAACAATATTTCCCCACATATTCATTTTATGGTACCCTACAGTTAAGGTCATCACCAAAAACGTAATCCTCATTTCTCAAAAACAGCTTTCTTAAGTAATTTTTTAAAGCTATTTTCTTTAATAAGGATGAATTTTTAACAGGAAAGAATACACAATAAATACGGGTCGTTTTTTGATTGCTTAATTTAATCTCTACTCCAACATTTTCTATTAGACTAGTACGAATGACCGGTAAGATTTTATGAAGAATTGATCTGTTAATCATAATTGCAACTCCCCCACCCCCTTGAACAGTTCTATTTACGCGATATACTGGTACATAGAGTTAGAGGGCCTTTTTTTTATTCGTTTCTAACCCAGCTTCGGAATTTTATGTGTTTCTTTTGAATAGCTCTGACATTCCAAGTTACAATTATTATTTAATTATCTACCATATTACTTAATATTACTGTACAAAAACTTAGTAGCTAATTTGGCAAAAACATTGAATTGTTCGAATTTTGTTTAAAAAATACCTAACTTACTAATTATCTCCATCATCAGAAAATTTATAGAACAATATGCCATGCACTATGGCCGAACATTCGACAATTTCTGCATTGAGTTAGTTTGTTTTTTTGCTGCGTTGAAAGCTCCACTTTATTTGCGTGTGCGTAACTGAACGAATGTTTTATTTTTTTTCAAATCAATTAACTTCAACGATCCATTTCCAAATGAGATAATTTAGAAAGTATCCGTGTATTAGTCGTATTTTTTAGTGATTGGTTTTATAAAAATTCAATAAATTCAATTCAATTGTTGAATAATTTCATTGAATCAACGGTTCCTAACCCAAAGAGAATCGATTTGAAGGCGTAAGCACCTTTAATGTCATGTGAGAAAAATAAGGTTTTTATGTAAATCAAGAGACTCGCACATAACTTTTACACCAATCGACTGTTTTTTATGGAATAATCAGAAACATTTATTTCTTTTAATAAATTATGAACATACAAGTATTCTCAAGATTTTTGTAGAACTCTGAAGGGGTTATTTTCACTTTTGGAGAATTGGGTGAAACAATTTCATTCATAATTTCATTGTCACTATCAGGCAAAATTTGTAGGGGACTCCAGTAATTTTTTCTGGAGTCCCTTTTTTTCACACTCATATTAATGGTTTTAAGTTTCTTTTCGGGGGAAACTTAGTTGCCCACAGAATAAATGGGCGCTTTACCGTGCTTATAAATTTTGTTTGAGAGATTAAACGATAAAGGTGAAGGAAATCTATTAGCGATTACCTACATTAAACGAAAGTGATAAGTCGAGTGAACTGAGTTATACCTATGTTTAAGGAATCTTTGATGTTCTTTCAATCCTACGTTGAAATTTCTTTTCAAAATACAAATGTCGATTAACGTCACATTGACTTAATTTATAAAATCAATGAGATAACGAAAAATGTCACAGCAAGTAGATTACTTATGACGATACTGCTGCGGAAATCCGAATTACAGAGAATAAAACTTTTGACCTACCTCAGCCTCAATACGAAAAATACTGAAAATACTGAAAAATCCTGACAGAGACGCTAGAATCTGTGTACTCTCGTCTTACTCCTTCTTGTATTACATCGCAGAA
The DNA here is from genome assembly GCA_949129095.1 of Volucella bombylans. Taxonomy (NCBI): domain Eukaryota; kingdom Metazoa; phylum Arthropoda; class Insecta; order Diptera; family Syrphidae; genus Volucella; species Volucella bombylans. Next base: position 257,490,444 of record OX422140.1, read on the forward strand.
TCCTCCTGTCATGGAATTTGAACCTGCCTCACAACTCTTTCCGCAATCTTCTCTAAAACCTACCCTTCAATATACTATCCGGACAGCTCTAGAAGCTGCTATACGGCCTGCGACATAACTCAGTACCCTTCAAACTGCTCGCACAGTTATACGCATTGGAATATCATGGACACTCTCGGAGTTGAACCAAAGGCTGGAAACTGAAGACAGCTCCAATGTGATATCGACCAAGGACCTGTCCGATTATCAAAGGTGCTACCGAAGTAGCTGATCGCGCTTGTATTGAGAATGTATTTTACAACAAGTTCAGCATCGTTATAAAGAATTAGAAAGGATCTCTCCACTAAATACTAAGATGTCGAGCTCATTCAAGCTAAGCATTTTGGGGAAATACGAGTGGCCTTATCAAAACGAAAATCAAACAAAGAAACCCCATTGTCCCGGTAATAACCCTAACGAGTTCCAAGGTAGGCATGATTCTGTCTTTTTCAATTTCAATTCGATTCAATTTGTTGATCATCTTATTACGAGTAAATGTGTGTACCTTAAGATAGATATCTTTCATAGTACTTAGAATTAACGCAGTCAGTAATTCAATTCAAAATATAGCATAATTTAACAATTCAAATAAAAAGTAAAATAAAAATTGATATTACAATTACAAATGTATGATATTTTATTAAAGTGTAGATGAAACAGAGAAAAGGGAAAACATTCGTTCGTTAAATAAGATAAGACGATAAATAGGTAACAAGAATTTAAAATAGGAGTGAATAATGATGGAAAATTGCAAGTTTAAAGCGTTAGCATAATTAATAGTTCTTATGTTAATTGGTAGAGAGTTCCACAATTTAACAGAATTAATAAAAAATAAACAAAGCAAATTAATTTATTTTTACTTAGTTATTATATATATTTATTTACTATTTATTCATTTACTTCATTTCATTTACAACGATACCTTCAACCCAGATAAGTTTGAGCTTATCTCTATTTAATATAAGCTTGTCCCATATATGTAATTGAAATAATTGGCTTTCTAATGTTTATATTTAGCCAAGGAAACATTGCTGTGATATATTGGTTTGAAACTCAGGTACATTTGGTTTCGATATTAGTTCTCCGGAGGTGGGAGTCCGAATAGGATGGAGAGTTTTTTTTTTACTCTGAATGATTCGAAGGTTATCAATTTTTCACACTTGTTTTGTGCTTGAAACTCTACAACAGCCAAATCTACACGTCAGTGTTATGCCTTCACACGCATGCCATTTTTCTGACTGAGTTCCAATTACACAAATAAAAAACTTGTCATGAGTAGGACTCGAACCCTGATTCTCCAACTGAGAAGAGATTACTAGTACCACTACACCTCTGGCTTCAAAGCCGGAAGCTCGCGCCGAGTTACACAGTAGTTCCTTTCAGGTCTGGAGTGTACTTTGCTGTAATATGCGACCACTTTCTCTTGACCACCATGAACTTGGGAGATCAGAGCTCCGACCCCAACATTGCTAGCGTCTGCGTCCGCGGTCAACATTTTTCCGGGAGTAGTCTAACCCAAGATGGGGGAATTGCACTGCTGTCGCTTCAGTTCTTGAAATGCTTTTTCACATTCTCCAGACCACCTCAACTGTCGGCCTTTTTCCGTAAGTTGATGCAGGCTCTTTGCAATACCAGCAAAATCCTTTGCGAACCTTCTGTAGCACGGGGCGAGTCTCAAGAAGCTTCTCAGTTGGTGTTTATCTTTTGGAGCAGGCCAACTTTTCACGGCTTCGATTTTGTCAGGATCCGTCATTACTCCTGCCGCTGATATACGGTGAGCCAGATATTTTACTTCCGGACGGAACAAGACGCACTTTTCTGGGTTGAACTTTAAATGAGCACTTCGCAGCCTCTCAAACACTTCTTTTAGATTTTCGCGGTGCTCCTCGAACGTCTTACCTATGACGATTACGTCGTCCAAATATACTAGGCAGGTTTTTCACGTGAGCTCTTGCAATGTTCCTTACATTAGTCGCCCGAATATGGCCGGAGCGCTGCGCTGTCCAAACGGCATCACTGTAAGCTGCAGTTTTCTCACGACCCGTACGATTTATTTCTAACTGCCAGTAACCGCTCTTCTAATCAAGAGTTGAAAACCATTCAGCTCCAGAAAGCATGTCCAAAGTTTCAACGATTCTCGGAAGTGGGTAGCTGTCCTTTTTAGTGACATCGTTGAGACGTCTGTAGTCTACACAAAACCTCGTGCTGCTATTTTTCTTCTTCACGAGGACCACTGGAGATACCCACGGACTTTGCGATTCTTCAATCAGTCCCTCAGTTTTCATCTTCGACACCACTTCGGCGACTTCTGTTTGCTTTGCCAATTGAAGACGCCTTGCAGGTTGTCGGATTGGTCGAGCGTCTCCGGTGTCAATATGGTGTTGAACAATATGCGTACGTCCATATTCTCCGTCTTGTGTAGCAAATATATCAGCGTACTCACCGATTAGTTTTTCTACCAGGATTCGCTGATCTTCGTCCAAATTACAGAGGCTGAGAATTTTGTTCTTGATTTTTATGCTCTGAACTCGATATAACCTCAACAGGTACACATTTTCCCACTATCTCCCCTTTTTTAGCCTTCACACTGAATGTCTTTGGGTTTTGAATCCTTACAGGGAACATGGTGTTCTTTGGTTCCACTAAGGTCTTTCCCACCACGAAGTCTCTCCGATTTTCTGGCTCCATTAAATAGAATCGATTTCTACCAGGACCACCTTCCACTTTTGCCCAAAGAATTGCTTCCGACGAAGGCTCTAAAATCTGATTTCTGCAGATGACGACGTTTAAGACGGAAGTATTGGCGTTTCCGTATATCATTGGTATCTCCATGTTTCTGTATATCAGGGTTTGTGCCCCAAAGTCCACTACTAGTCCATGTTCTTTCATGAAATCTGTACCAATGATACACTCGTCGTATATGTCAGCCACCAGAAAAACTCTTCCGGCCAGGTGAATTTTTAAACGGACTTCACCATGTACCGTAGTCGTTTCTCCCGTAGCTATTCTCAAGCTGCAACTGCTGGTATTATGCAACCAGGATTTCTGTTCTAGATCCCTCCTGATGATTGAGGCGGTGGCATCGGTGTCTATTGTTGCCATCCATTTTGCTTTTCCACTGACTACTTCTACTAGAAAGCTTTTATTGCATCGTTTTGCCAGCGAGAGTTGGATGATGGTCCTGGGGCCGTCGACTCCTGCTACCAACTTCTGCCCCTCGAAGTTGGTGCTTAAGCATTTCCCGGCTGATGGCTTCGGAAAGATTGACCGGCTTCTTGATAGCTGTTTCTGCGGGTTTCTTCCTCTATTTGCTAGTCACCACAGTGAGGGCAGTCTTTTCGTCGCACCGGTTCTTTACACTGCTTTTGAAGGTGTCCTATTTTATTGCAATTCCAGAAGCGCATTATTCGTCTATCCCGTCGACTTTCTCGTTCCTCGGCACTAATTCTTGTGCAGGAGCATTCAATAGATGCTACTTTTTTGACGAAATGTGTTCCCCTGGAAGCGTGATTGGCTGCTTCCATCGCTTCAGCAAGGGTTTTTTTCCCGGCCATCCTTGCTGCTGACTGTACTTTGGAATCTGCAATTCCCCTGATAAATGCATCTTTTGCCATTCTGTCGATAATTTCCTGGCCTGCGGTGGGGTATGACAGATGTGCCAGTCTACTCACATCTGCTTGGAGCTGCTGCAGTGTTTCTCCCCGTTGCTGCGTTCGGCTTAGCAATTGGAACTTGTACACCTCCTGTATGTGGCTATCCCTAAACCGTTTCTCGATAGCCTGTACTAAAGTCACATAATATTTATGGTTTTCGATATCTATTGTTTGCAACAATTCTGCTGCCGGACGGTGCAAGGACATTGTTAGGGCAAAGCACTTTTCCTCATTGTCCCAGTCGTTTGCACAGGCAGTCATTTCAGACAGCTTCTTATAAGTAGAGCATGGTCTACATAAGGTCTGGCCATCGAATGAGAGAGGCTTCAACTCTTTTCTTCTTGGACCGCTTAAAGAACATTCTCGGAGTTTCTGTTTTCGCACTGTGTTTAGCTCTTTTGACAGTTGCTCAATTTTGCTGTCCATTTGTTCGAATTTTTCGTCAACATTCTTCTCTATTCTTACAAATTTGTCATCGATTTCTTCGAACTTTTGCTGGAGAATGTTCTTTTGTTCTTCCAGATTATTCTTTTGTTCGTCCATTTTCTGTTGAAGTCCTTGCAGGCTTTTCTTTTGTTTTTCCAGATTTTTCTTTTGTTCGTCCATTTTTAGCAACAGAAGTTGCATCATCGCAGCCATGTCAGGGCCGGTACTTATCTGTTCATCGTCGTCAAAGTCAAAGGAGTGTGTATCAGGATTATGTCCCTCGTTGTTCAAGGCCTCCTGAAGTCGGAGCACCAAGTCACTTTTTCCTCCACTGGCGCTAAGTTTTCTCTTGTTCAACTCGGATTTGAGTTGGACGAGGGTCAATTGCAATAGTTTTCGACCCATTCCAGCTTTTTCATATAGTCACAAATGTTTTTTTTTTTGTTTTAGACACACAATAAATCATATCCCACTTCTGACACCAATGTAAAATGTTTGTGTGGGTACAAATGAATAAACTTATTCTTTTCAATACAAATCGCTGAATAAAGCAAAACAGTTACAATTCACTATTTAATTGTTTCTCTCAATACAATCCAATTACTCAACCGCTTATACATTTCTTATCTTTTTCTTAAACCACTTAATCACTTCTCCTAATTAACACTTCAAATTCAACTGATGAACTAACATGGATGGTGGTATTTATACTCGAATGACATACTTCGAGAACAATCCTCGCCATCCAGCGTCGCATACAATTTCCAATTTGCTAGAAAATTCGATTCCACTCTCCAGTCATCAATGGTCGAGACTTTGTTATTCAAGTATCGAAATCTTCTGTTCTTCGAGTATTGACATCCTCTGCTATGTAAATCTATATGTCGCTGCTCACATTTAAATTGTTATCACATTATTGTGTATTCTTAAGGAGATATTTAATAAAAGAACTTCAGTTTATATTTTGTCAACCTGGTAGACGGTCATAGGCCAAACCCATTATGACTATGCTAAGCTTTAATTGTAACATATTTATTGAAATAAAAGTTAATTTAACTAACTTATTTACCACAGCAAATTCCGTGCCTGCTCCGCTTTTATAACCATCTGTAAAAACAATGTGCCAATGAGGATGTTTTCCTTAGATTTCTCTGAACATTTGTCTATAAACAATATGGTTGGTTAAGTTTTTCAGAAGCACTGCAAAAATATGGTGTTAATGGATGCTTTCAATAACAACCATGGGGAAAAATTTTCAGATAGGTAGTTTTGATTCGTCTGTCTGACAAATGAGATTTCCACAGTTTTCAAAAAATTTATTGCGTTTAAAATTACGGAAATTTGATTGCTAATTGTTTTACGAATTCATAATTTTTTCACATCTAATAGTTAGTATGGGCGACTCTGTTGATTTTGGAATCTTGGCAATCTTGGTGGATGAATGCACACCATGCTGATGCCAATGTGATGCTCTTACCCACTAAACCTAACCTATACAAAAAATCACCGTCATTGTCTAAATTCACGGAACCACCGTAAGGCATAACTTTGTGGAGTAGGGAAATAGCTTCAGCTATCAAGGGCTAGTTTGTACAAGTATATCTCCTTGTGGCTGCACTCGTTTAGTGGATGTGACTATGTGTGGGTGGTAGTATGGGTGTTTGGCTGGTTATGGGTGTTTGTTTTTGGTTGTGTGTATTAGTATGTATCTGTTTGATGCGTACTAGTATGTGAGAATGTATGTGTGTTCTTTTTTTTTATCTTCGAAAGATACTAGTAGCCTGAGCCACTGATGCATACCCCTGAATGTTCCAATGCCAGGAGTTTGCCTACGTACTAAACCACGTCCTGCAGACTTCAACCACTCCACTCGAGGTACTCCCTTGAGGTATTACTTCACGTAGCACTATGCTATCTCCTGAGTGCTTGCTGTTTCAGCACGACGTATCTGTTCGATTCGGCAGAATTCTTTCTGCATACCAGTTAAAAACTCACAAATTCCTGCACAGTTTTCCTTTGATTGTATAATAACATATGTTCGACGAGGAACTGTGGACTCGGTACGTTTCTTCTTCTTTCTGCGAAACGACTGCAATAAAATATTGCATGCTCGACATCTTCGTCGTCATTTGGACAATTTTGACACAAGGAAGAGTTATCGTGTCCAAAGCAGTACAGATATTTACGGTACCTCTGTGATCGGACAGGAACTGAGTGAGGTGGTAGTTGCAATTCCCATGTCTCGGGTTTACCCTATAAAAGAAATTGACTGATGGGCCCATCGGCCTTTTGTGGTGTTGTGCCATATATTTTGCGACCTAGTTATTGAGGTCATCCTTTCCTCCCCTTTAATCATTTTTGTTTCATGAGTATATACGTGGCGGTGTGACGCAATTTTGTTGTATACACTAAACATCTCATCCGCGAGTATGTCGATGGGTACCATTCCCACTATATCATATACTACTTCATCACATATCGTTCTTAATGCGCATAGTCTGTATGCCGACGGTACTTTTTTCTTAGCATCATTTCTGACTAGACCCAAACCGCTACGAATTGTTTGGCTACCGACCCGGGAGGGTTCATATTCCACGATCTTACGACTGGTTATTAAAATCGCCTCAGTTTTGTGGTCATCATGTTTCAGTCCAGCTGAACATAGCCAATCTTTTATTTGCGCAATAGCAGCATTTGTAGCAGATTCTACTTCCTGAATGAATTTGGCAACCGCAACAATACCAATGTCATTAACGAAACCTATTGTGTGAACTCCTCGTCGCAGCCAGAGTCGCAGTACTTCGTTGTACATAATATTCCACAATAATGGTCCTAGTACTGATCCCTATGGTACTCCTGCAGAGACACTGTAATATTCGATACCATCTTCGAATATTGAAATTGAAGCTACCTATTGTTGAGATAGCTTCTTAACATCAAGTGCTACTAATGCGCACTATTCCTTGTTCCCCATCGCTATCTTTTCCTTCTATCGCAATGTCTACTGCCACTTTTATGGCATCTATGGTAGACCGCGTGTTATTTGTGGAGTCCCATAGCCCTTTACTTTGGCCACTACCATCCTATATGTCAAGTACCCCAAGGATTAAGATCAGCTTCGTTACACAGACGCCTGAAGCATGCCACTTACATTTCTTTGATCGATCTTAGGTGGCGCCCTGCCCGTCTAAAAGAGTTAAGGGTTGCTTGAAAATCTGGCCTTCTTCTAGATCGCTGCATTCTCCGACGAGCATATAGATATGTTGCCTTAGTGCCTTTATTTTATAATGAGCGCGCGCTCAATGGATTTGTATACCTTTAAATCTTTGTTAGCAGCGCGGGCGAAGGAAATTTAGGGAGGAAGAAAAGAGAGGTACCGACGTACATTCTTTTTAAATGTTTGCAACTTATAATGACCAGGAAATAGAGAGCTCGGCAGGGCATTCCATAAGCGAGCTGTATGCCCGAAAATGGGGTTGAAGATATACTGCTGAGCATTCAAAGCGATACAGGTGACATTGCGTCGGTGTTCGAGGGTGTCAATTGATTGACTGATATTAGTATTATCAATAAATTTTATCGCACGGTTTTGAATCCTATCTAGCAGGTGCAGAGATGTTTTAGGAGACCTGACCAGATGTGGGCATTGTACTCCAATTTTTATTGGATGATTGCCTTATCTATTGAGGCCAGATTAGAGGAGGTAAATTATTTCTTACATCGCTTGAGGAAACCTAGACATTTCGCAGAATTTTTGGCGACATCAAATATGTGGTCATACAGGTGTAAGTTATCATTGACACACGTACCGAGAATGAAAAGTTTTTCGGTTTCGACGATGCAAGTGCCATTCATGGATAATGGCTGGGTGTTTAAATTTCGATTTAACGAGAGCAGACAACATTGTATTTGGGAAGCATTAAATTTCACTCTGTTGATAGTTCCCCAATTGGTTATGCTGTTAATATCGGTATTTAATGAGCTTAGCATACGCTGCCTTTCTCGTTCTACAGCCGAAGAGTAGGGCCGTGAATCCGGGAGCGAATATGAAAAGCAGAGAGTACTGTCGTCAGCAGAGGAATATATCGGATTAGAAATAGCAGACAAGAGATCATTAACAAAAATTAAAAAGAGTGTCGGAGACAGAACGGAGCCCTGGGGCACACCAGCATTTATTCTGTGAAAACCAGACTTGAAACCGTCCAAGACAACTTGAATTGACCGTTCCGAAATCCATTCAAGAAGAGAGTGGTCGATCCCAAATTCACGCATTTTCGATAAAAGAGCCTGAATCCAAACTCTGTCAAATGCCTTAGAAATATCAAGTGCTACTATCGTGCTTTCGCCAGATTGAAGTACGCTTTGGTTCCACTTTTTGTTACGACATACCATCAAATTACCAGTAGACCTGTTGCTATGAAAATCATATTGCCGGTCATTAAGAATTTCCGCGTTTCGAGATATTTCATTAGCTGACGGTTTATCAGCATTTCCATGACCTTGGAAAGAACGGGCGTAAGGGCAATGAGTCTGTAGGAGGAGAGGGAAGAAGATTCGCCTTTTTTAGGGACGGGCTGGACAAATCTGGAAAACATTCCATCTGCTCGGAAAGAGTCCTAAAGAGTAGGATTGATGAAAAAGCTTACGCAGTGGTTTCGCCAGCGAGGAAGGACACCTCTTCAGAAGAAGGAGAGATATACCATCTGGACCAGCGGATTTGTCTATATTAAGATCTTTAAGTACTCTTGCTACTACACGAGTGCGAAAGTGGATTCGTCCCATTGAGGATTCGACGCACTCAAGTGCAGGCGGGACAAAGCACAATCTGGTGGTGTTGAGTTCGCCGCAAAGTGTGCAGCAAGCAGATTGGCCTTGTCCAAAGAGCTGACAGCTGGAATGTCATTGTAAATGAGCGTTGGGATGGAGGATGAAGCAGAATTTCTAATGTTTTTGACGAACGACCAAACAGTTTTACTGCCTTTGGGACATTGCAGTATTTTGTGCCTCAGTTGTTGGTCGTATTGGAATTTGACACGCTTAAGAAAGGCGCTGCAATTATTTCTGGCTCGTTTGAACTTTTTTCGGTTTTCCTCTGTCGGGTTGGTCTTGAAGGACCGAAACAATATTTCTCTAACCCTAACGGCCTCTTTACAGCTCGGGTCGTACCATGCCTTTTCTTCTGGTTTGATACTCTTCATCCAATGAGGAATAAAGCATCTTATTCCAAAGATAATGGTGTCTGTAATCATATCAACGACCAGTTAAAATTCCTAAAGAAGCTGTTAAGACCGCTCCAATTGGCTTTCTCGTATTGCCATGCGGTTCGTTTAGGAATTTTTTCTCTAACCGTGTGGTTGGTGTACGAGAAATTAGCTGATATTACACAATGATCCTACGAGCCTGTAGGTGAGAGCACATCAACGCTGTACTTATCAGGGTGAGAAGTTAAAAACAAGTCCAGGGTGTTGGCGGTATGTCTGTCAACGTCTGGTATTCGCGTGGGCTCATTTACCAGCTCGTTAAGTTGTTTTCTGCGGCGAAGATCTCAACACACCGTCCTTCGGGTGTTGTCTGTCCAGAATGTCGAAGCCATCCAGAATTGTGCATATTGAAATCGCCCATAATAACAATTTCAGTATGAGGATACAATTCTTTGAATGGAGTCAGACAGGGCATCAAACTCATTTAAAGTCGAATTGCTGTCCAGTTTGGGGCTTATGCAAATAAAGAGGGAGTGGATAATTTGCTTACGGGTATGGAATTTTAGCCACATGATGTTGAATACCGGATTGGATCGTTGTTTCCAAAGCTTCTGAATATCACTAGACTCATTTGCAGCTTGTTGAATGTTGGAAAATTCCCCGTGACCAAACAGAAAATGAACCGGGGTAAGAGGAACGAATCGCTGCTCACATATGTATGTAAGGGGATGGATGTTCATTATACTTTTTGCTGCAGCAATCATTGTTGTTCCTTTTACAATCCAGAAACCCTCCCTGAGTTGTGATAGGACGACATTGAAACCCCCATGTAAGGCTCTTCTATGGTAACCATCCACAAAAAGCTGAACGAGGTACGAAGTTGGTGGCAATATCAAAGGGTGCTTAAAATCTGGCAAATCGGGTAAAGAATGAAGACATCCACGCAGGCGCATAAGTCCATTTTTATCCAAAAAAAAAGGGACAGTTGAAAGATCGTTGAAGTTATATTTTGGTACTTTTCTGTAGAATATAAATCACTTTAGAAAACAGATCATTTTGTATGTACCTCAGCTAATATGATTCGGCGATCTCGAGTTCCACAAGGGATAAACTATTGGTGAAAATTGGCGCACTCTCTCCTTTGCATAGACTGATGAAGCGGATAATAAGAGCTGTCACTCGCAAAAGCCGCATCCAGGAACTGAAGCTTTTGTAAACCACTAGAGGTTCAAGGCGTGCTCCAGAAGGTCGGAGAGTGGGAAGTAGCAAGGCCAATCGCACTATGCTGACAGCTGCCGAAGAAACATTCACTTCTGAATAGCTTTTATTATGTTCGAGCGAAGACAGTGCGTGAATCCACGCAGAAGTTCGATAGTTTTGAGCGGATACTCCTTTGGTAAGAAGATCAGTGGGAATCTCTTTGCCACTGTAATGTCTCCAATCCGCAACTGACGCAAGACGGTGTGTCTCTATAACTCGACTTTGCACACAGGGTTTCCATCGGGCAGGCCCTCCTTGAATCCAACTAAGCCCGATCTTTGAATTGATCCATGTGCACAAAACCTTCAGGGAATGTTTGATGTAGAAACATCAACCGCGGCTGCTGTTAGTTCCAATAGTCAGCGCTAGTTCTCCAATTCTATCAGGCTTGAGTGGGGCCACTCTACTTTCTGCAAACAGAAATGAAACAGTACTCTTATCTGTGGACCTACTATATTTGAGGTAAGCTACTGCTCCGTACGCTTTCAGACTCGCATCTACAAATACGTGCACTTGGATGATATATGGAGGATGAAATGTTATAATGGCACGAGGAACGCAATACTCCTTTAACTGCAACAAATTGTTCATGCAAACTTGCCAGTCCACCAAAAGATCAGATCTAAGGAGATCATCCCAAAGTAACTTGACCTTGCAAATGGACTGAAAAGGAATTTTCATTTTTATAACGACCGGGCCAAATATACCCAGTGGATTACAAATCCTAGCGATCGTTTGTAGCACAATTAGTTTCGGATACCGCGATAAATTAGAATAAATTAAAGACTCAACGCAGGGCGCTGTAAGTTCGTCACTGTATACAAACCACGACAATCCCAAGACATTCTGCATAGTAGAGACTTGTTCTGAACAAAGTAATTCGCCTATTCGGACACTGTTGGAGTTCCATTTTCTGAGATTCATTCACGCGTTCTTCACTATATGTCTGGCTTCTGTTTCAAGTCGTTCTCCTTCTTCTTCTCTATCAACACTCTTCGCGAAAGCATCCATATAGAAGCACTGTTTGAGATCTTTACAAGTGTTAGGAAACTTCTCCTCCTCCAGTACGAAGTGTAAAAGTAAGTTGGCGGTTAATAAAAATGGGCTACAGTTAACACCGAAAGTTACTCTCGCCATTCTGTATTCCATATATTCGAGCTTGCTATTTGGTGTTTTACGTGGAGCATACCAAATAAATCTGTGGATCTCACGATCCAGTTCATTTAAACCGATTTGCAGGAAAATTTTTTCAATGTGCGCAACTAATGCACAGCGGCCAATTCTAAAATTAATAATAATGACATCTTTAAGACATCCGGTAGTAGATTAGCACTCACATGTAGACGATCATTCAACGAAGGATTTTCTTCTGTGCGGAGGGAGGCGTCAAACACGATACACATTTTAGTAATTATGCTGTCTGCCTGGTACACAGGTCAACGTGGTAGGTAAAACACCCGTTTTGAAATGGTTTCACTGCCTGGAGTAACAATTTCCGCAATGCCATCAGAAACCATGGACTTTCGACAGAAAGCCGCATCATACTCTTCGAATTGGGGGGGATCCCTCGATAAGTAGCCTCGTATTGCGATCCTTTTCTTGAAATGCATTTAGCGATCAAATCTTCGGCGAGGTATTCGTTTCCTATTTCTTCACATGCAATTCCGATGGCTTCTAAACACCAACATGATGTTATGATATCGTCAATTAGAGCTGATAGATGTAGGATAGTGCTACGTGGAAAGCATGAATTTTCGTTTGTGACAATATTCTTTCCAAACGAATGTGTACCTTGTAGCGCCCAGCCGAAGATCGTTTTTACAGCCCTCAGATTGTGAGAAGTTCTTCTTTGTTGGCCTGTCACTGCTGATTAATGTAAGTTGAATCCAATTAGTACTCTGAGACCATCAACTGCTTCAATGTTGACTTCCCTGGTATCAGTTAGCTTCAGGCCTTGAAATGATGAACACGCGGTGTCAGGAAAATTTAATACGTCGATGCATATTTCAGGAACAACCACAGCTTTAATTTCCACACTTTTTAACAACAAAAAAACTAGCTAATGATGGATATCTTTAACTTCTGATATTTCTTGAACGAAGTTTGTTGTTTGCTTCCAAATGGGATTAAGGAAAAATTAACTTCACCCACAGATGCGAGATAAATCTTTATCGCCAAATCCTGGCGTCGATGGTAAAGCGAATCAGTTGTTTTCTGTCTTGCTTCGGCGATACCCCGAGCTGTCTTCAAAAATATATTCGAGTTTAGTAGTGTTGAACTACATCCGCATAAATTTAGTGCACTTTGAACGTTCCGCACTGATGATCCACTGACCTTCGACAATTTTTGGAATTATATTTTGGAATTATATATTTTGGAATTATGGAGGTTTGCGCACCGAAAACATCACCCGCCTTTTCTCAATATTTCTTTTTTCTCGGTAATCGTTAAACTACTGTCACATTCCTTTTTTGCGTGCTTGTCAGATGCTCAGAATACACATAGCTCTGAGTTAGTTGAGGGAGATGACAGATTTCATACGTTTGAGATGCCTGTTTTTTTTTTAACGGTTCAACTTCCCTTTTTAAAAATTGCATTACGCTGTATACCTACTCATCCCCAATTAGCGAATGTTTCACTTATTTTACCAGACGCACCATAAGCACTCTCTTTCTCGGTCAAACGAAAATAATCGATGCGAAGATTAACCGGTAAGCATCGAAGCAATATTGACTTGAGCAAGATGTTATACTGTTGCGTGGGTATTTGTAAATAAGTGAGAGTGCGCCAGCTAGATGTAATTGAATTGTAGAGATTACGCAGACCTGCAGCATCTGTCTTTGAATGTATGGGACGAAGGAAAAGCAACTGCTGCATATTCTTGTGAACTATGCGTTCGGTATCACCAAACTGCTCTTATAAAAGAGAGACCGCTGCTTCGTAACACTTACCCGAAACCGTTAATCTCGCAATCACCTGTTTTGCGTTCCCCACCAATACTGACCCAAGATAGCTGAATTTGTCGGACGATGTTAAACTGTCGTTTTCATGCGCTGCATGGCGGTACTTCTCCCAAAAGGGCAACCACTCTACCATCGAATTTCTTAAGCGGGAGCTTGGAGAGTCTGTGTGAACCACTCACGATAGATGCGTTGAGGCACGTATGTTTCAAATTGGTTAGTTCTGGTGCTGGGGCTTGCTTCGCCTGAAATTTGCGTAGCCGTGAATTCAAACGGGATCGCACGCCAATGGCCATGTCTTTATACTCAGCCACTTTTTCTATATCTTTGTCCAGAGCATCGATCTTGATGAGATTTTTGGTCTTCACTTCATGGTTCGTCGTATTAAGACAATCGTTAGCAGCCGTTAAATGCTGTATAAATGTCACAAGCTGCTCTTCTATCTCCTCGTAGTAATCTTCAGAAGTCGGGTTCGATTCTTCAGACCCTAAAAATGATCCCAAAAATGATCGCAATTCTTTTAGATTATTTGGAGTTCGATAATTCTTTATCGTTTGAATTTTATTAGAATCCACAGTTATTTTCTTATATTTTATTATATGTCCGAAGTATTCTACTGTATCCTGGAAAGAATGTGATTTTTCGTTTGAGATTTTCATATTAGCATTGCGAAGTGCGTTCACTATTGTGTGGATGAGTTCTTCAGGTGAGGAGGAATACATTAGTAAATCGTCAGTATAAACGTATGATAATTTTCCAATACATGGATGTAGGATATCGTCTACGCATCGTCGAAATATAGAGGGTGCGTTTTTTTAAATCGAAGGTCATTCTAATGAATTCATATTTTGCGCCATTCACACTGAACGCGGTTTTTCTCTATCTAATTCCTTGATCAAGATTTGGTGAAAGCCTGACTCTAAATATAAAGTCGTTAAAGATTTTGCTTTGCCTAGTTTTTGGACAGCCATTGTAACATTTGGAATAAGGTATCTATCAGTGATAGTCTAAGCATTAAGCGTCTGGAAATCTACTACCATACGTCTTTTAGGTTTTCCTTCGTTATCGGTTCATTTTCTTGCGAAGGTGCAGGTTGGAGAGTTGTATGGACTTTTAATGGATTGTATAATTTGATTATTTCATACTTTTTCTATTTCTTTCTTTATAAATTCGTTGTTTCAGCCAAATAGGATCATCTGATTTTGTCCTAATTTTGGCTTGTATCGTAGTCATAAACGGCAGAATTTCGTTAGTTTTGGCATTTGTTCTCATGTTATCTTCAATTTTTTTTTATTTATCAGTTTTATATTTATCGTTATTAATTGTATAATTTACATTTTATTCACTAATTTCTTTCTTTTTATATTTATAATGTGAGTTTCTACTCCAAAAGGTCAATTTGTGCTTCCATAACTCTAAGGTTGTCTTCACTCAAAGGTATGTCGAACTCCTCTAAATCTTCATTTTCAAAAAATACTAAATGTGGTAATAATTTTCCTAGCTTTAGCCAAAGAGTATTCATGAAGCATTTTAACTTTTGGTGTTAATATAGAGGAGATAGGAGAACCTATACCTATAATTCCTATCTTGGACTTTGAAGAAATATAATTATTTGTCGCGTATCAGTTAAAATGTTAACGGATTTACCTATTTTTTGGCAGCATCATTGGAGACATAGTAATTAGTTTACTCTCCTAAAAACGTACTTCCTGTTTCATAGGTGGTATCAGCATGTGAGACGAGTGATTGTAGATCTTCATCTCTGGTCTGGTTTAATCGTTGTACCTTGTTTGTGTTGTAGTTTCTTGATGACGGGATTCTTTCACGTTTCGCTGCTCGTTGGTCTCCTCTAAATAGGCTACAGTGCTGTTGTGACTTTTGGAAGTTGTTCCTTAGAGGGGGTTGCGTGTTATGTTATGTTGGTCGCATGTATTGACGACAGTTATCCACTTCCATCGGTTCTTGGCGTGGTTGATGATTACATTGTACTCGTATATTCGTATTTTATCTCCTTATATTTTTATCCTCATATCTCTGTATTGGAGGATTTGGTCGTTGATTGTATCGTTGTGGTGGAATTTGTGCGTCAAATTTCATGTTCGCATTTTCATGGTATATTGTGCTTGCAATTGCATATGCCGCTTCTAAATCCTTTCGGTGGTGACTGTACAATATGCCACTTGTATTGTATATTTGCTGTTGAGTCCTGAAATAAATGTACGAACTTCTCCTTGATTTGCATATTCTGACATGGATACAGATCCCTGTTCTCCTGATATCTCTCAATGCTTTGCTGACTTGGCTGTGGAATTCTGATAGCGTGTGTCTTCCTGGTGTGATTTTTTCATTTCTTCGAGAAGTACATACAGTGCTCGTTGGTGGGCATAAGTGTAGTCAAGTCTGTTGATGATTGAGTAGACGTTCAGCTTGGTTCAGCGTGGTTGATTGTATTGTATATCTACTGCTTCTCCAATAATTTGAATGAATAACTGTAGAAGCTATATAGTAGTTCGGGTGTTTAGTTCTCTTAATATTTTCCATAAATATCCATGCCCTTTTCCTCCAGGATCTGTATTGAGTCTTATATCCACTGAAGCATGGTATGGCTTGGAAGGCTTTTAAATTTATTTGATTTGCATCTGCAAAATTTCAGGTAAATTCTTTATGTTGATATATCGTAGTGACTGTCTGGAAGTGTCGTTTTGCCTCCAGTGTTTCTACTTTAAATTATGTACTCTGCGGACGCTGTGTGAGTACTTCTATCTGTGCTCGTCGTAGGTAGAATTGAATAATTTCCGACGTTTATTTCGTGAGTCAAGTGTGGGGGTCCTCTTTGTAGTCAGGAAGCCTTTGATTCGCTTTTATCGTTCACCATTTTATCCGTTTTGGCTTCCTACTTTCAAGGTATGCCTTTTTTAATTGACTGGGACTGGATTTAAATTGTTATATCTCACTTTTTCAGAGATTGGATTTATGCTTGTTGTAAAGCATGTTGCTTTATTTGTAATGTTGTTTACATTCCTAAATGATGATGTAATCTAGTGTACGTGACTTGATAAGAATAATGGAATAGGCACGTCCTTAACTCCCGCGAAGATTTAAAACTCACATATTCCAGGTGTTCCTTAAAAGACAATCCTGAGTCAATCATAACGCCAAGTTATTTTATTGCTGACTGGGATGCTATTTCATATTCACTTACTGTGAGTACAATGGTTTCTTCTTGTTTTCTACTTGTAATTAATACCACTTCCGTTTTGTGTTCTGCTGGTGTGAGACCGCCGTACAACTGAAATTACTTCGTTGCTTATTTGGACAAATTCTTCTAAATATTTTGCTGTTACAACCAGAGCAATGTCGTCAGCGATTTTAGCTTCGCCCTGTAGATCAAGACGAAGAATATCATAGTACATTATATTCCACAGTACCGCCGCTAGGACCGTTCTTGACGGTACTCCTCCTGTCATCATGTGCTCTTTCTGTATGGTATAGTAACACTCTCTATCGGAAGTAGTATTTCACAATTTTTCTGATGTATTGTATATGGATATCCATATGTTTCATAGCGCATCTAAAAAATGTACACAACTGGCGGTTTTGAAAGCGTTCTTGACGTCCAGTGTTATAACACAGCAACACTGTTTTGCGCCTCTTCTCCGTCATCGTGCTTCTATGGCCATTTTTTCTGTATCAACAACCGTTTTAATGGCATCAAATGTTAGTGTACCTTTCGAAAACCGTACTTGTGTTCTCCTGCTTCTTTAATGCCTGCCTCTAGTTTATTACGGACGATCCGCTCCAATACTTTCCCCCGTATCCAACATATATAGTAGACGGTAGGCTGTTGGGTCTCCTGCGGGTTTGCCTCCCTTTGGTAGTACGAGCTTCTGTTTCTTCGATTGGTTGAGAAAAACTTCTTCGTTCAAGTAAGAGTCATAAATGTCAATTCTAGCTTTAGCCACGTATGTCATCTGACCCAGGGGTTTTTTGTTCCCAAACCTGTAGCAAGCGTCAAGTATCTCTTCGACTAAGACTTTAGAAGTTCGTTGTTCCCCTGTCGGAGCTCCTCATCCAAAGCATTTCCTCTTTGTCTTATGAAAAGGCCTTCCACTATTTTCCACAGTACACTAGCACTTGAAAGGCCCTACTCCAAGAGTTTTCATCCGCTTCATTGAACAGTTCGTTGAAACTGCGGCGTTTGCTGGTGTTTACTGCCACTTTTTCGTGCTAAGTTATACCGATGCTAGAGTTCAATGAAATCGTTTCTTTGACCGTTGCGTTGATACAGGCTGCTGGCGCAGTGGCATGTAGCTGCTCTATTTTTTCATTCCACCAATAAACTGGTTGATACTAATCACTGAGCCTAAACATCTTTCTTTCTCTCTCTACGCCATTTTCCAAAAAACTTAACACATGCTGAGGCATTATACTCGTATGGTAAGTGTATTCATACCCAATTGAGTGTTAAGTTTTTTTTAAAAAAAAGGGTACAGTTTTCTTACTTTTTCCGACGGCTGATCGGTGGTTTTCTCATTTATTGGTACATCAAAACATTTTTTTTTTCGGTACACCTTCCCCCAGGGGCGGCTTTTTTTTTTTGTGTAGTGGAAGTTGTTTGCGCAGCAAAGCCAAGGATGGTGAGCTCTTCGGTGTCGTATCGCTCTTCCCTTTAAGTGTATCGCATATATTTCGCTGATGTTCTAGGGAGCATTTGGGAGCCTCTGTGCAACTTATACGAGGATTCCCCGATTAGTTGTCACTTTTTTTCTTTGTGTCGTCTTTGTTGTTTTGGGAGTACAGTCTGTTTCCTTCCCAGTGGGTTTATTCTTGCGTTATCGATATATATAAGCTAATTGAATCAGACTGCTCGGCTTATCAAGTCTTCAATTCTTATGCCTAAGATCGTCAGAGGATCATTTCCATCATTAGTGATTGCTGTTCTCTTGTCTTCCCTTTATTGGGAATCCGATTTTCTTCTTTTAAGCTTGGATGCGCCTTCTCTGTGGTCATTTTGGTGGAGATCGCATAAGCATAGTGCTTTTCCGGAAAGGATATGGAGTTAATGGGTCAAACTCTAATCCTTATACTCAGTGCTTTTAATCGTTTTTTTATGTTTGTGATTTTTTTTTAATTTGTGTTAATCGTTATCTCTATCGTAATGTGTACTCACCTCTATAATCTCATGGTTATCTATACAAGAAGAGAGGCTATGCAAGGGTTGACACAGAACCACATGGGTGCCTGTGCCAGAACCAGATTGGTGTTAATCAGGAATGTTACATCTGAACATATAGCAACAACTTAACGGCGACATGATGGAGAGCGGACTTTCTGGCATGCCAAGGTGTTAGCGGGACAGGCCAGTTGCAGCCTTAACCTGAAACCCGTTTCAGTTCGATTTCACTCTTACTTACTAAGGTAACAGAATACCACAACCGTCAACCCATAGCAATACAATCGAAATTTAATGGTCCGATATGCCATAATTATGACTTTACCGGACTCTGCTTTAATGCCCAATAAGTGGGCTTCCTGTGTTTGTCGAGTGGTGTGAAATCGCATGATAGCGGCGGGCAATTGATAAATGCTCGCCATGAGATGACCTATTCGCCAAATTTCTCCTTTACAACTTGTATGTCATATAGTCTTGTTGGAACCACAGCTCGGATATATCGATGTTGTCGAGCTTTGACAACAAAAAGTGGGATAACATCGCTGAATACACGAGACCATTGACGTTAACAGTGTTTCGTTCCTCATTTCGAAAGAAATAAGGTCCAATTATGCCACAATGCCATAAACCGCACCAAACAGTCAATCTTTTTGGATGCGCTGATGCTTGGCCGAACACTTGTTGACATAGCCACTGAGCCATGGACCTCGTCGGAGAAAATGATTTTTTGGCCAAAATCCGGATCTTGGGTTAACATTCTCAGCGCCCAATTAGCGAACTCACTGCGTTGTCGATGGTCCTCTGGCTTAAATTCTTGCGTCAACACAACCTTGTATGAATGTTGTCCTAAATCCAACCGCAAAATAAGCCGGGTTGTCTCTCTGGCGATGCGCAATTTAGCTGATCGGCTCCGCACGACATTTCTGGGTCTTCTTCGATACTGGTCGCTACGGCTGCTATGTTTTCTTTCTATTATACTTTAAGTTTTATTATTTCTTTGTTGTAAAAATATTTTTTTTGTTTGGCGTGGCATGGTGTTTAGATTCCCTGCAATTTTAATTTAGATCATTTGCCATAAACTACATTGTCAATTCCTTACACTTGGTGAAAATGATGAGATCATACGCATATAAACCGTACTTAACTGGCGTGATATTTACCAAACTATCGTTTGTGTCATTAAATGCTATAGCAAACAAAATTACAGAAAGGGGAGTCCCTGTGGTATTCCCTTTTCCAAGTTATTAACATTCCTTTTATTTTGGCTAAAAAATTTTAAACCAATTTCACAATTTGCTAACTTGTTTGGTATGATATGGATACCAATGCGATCAAAATCGGTTAAAGGAACGAGACATGGGTTTTGCTTGACACAGCTGCAATAGCTTAGTCGTCAATATGCAACAACGCATCAAATGTCCTCGACCATATTGATCTATTAAAGCTATTGATTATTCGACGATGTGGCAGCAGGGTCTGAATGTGTTTTGCTATTATTTTTATGTCGCCCTCCTTCATTTCACAGGAATTTAAGAGTGAGGTTATAATTGGGTTGGATATACGTTTTGTAGGTGAGGTTGATTGTTGGCGAGAGTAGGTTGCTCTGCTAAAGCAGTGAAGTTTTTCCATTTCTTTTGTTTTTTTGTAAATAGTTTCCTTGTTATTGACAAAAGAATAGATCGAGATTTAGAATGGGATTCTGGCATTTAGAGTTTCTTTAAGTTTTATTGAACTTAGATTTGAGGTTGAGAGTATAGAAATAAACTTTTGTTTGTTATAAATTCATCTGGTTTCGGTTAAGAAAGATTTAGTTTTGATTTTTATTGCTAAAATTTCTTTATTTTGGATGTATTTGTACAGGCGATAGGTGTCGCTGGATGAGAACCTTGGCAACTTACGCACATTGTGCGTGTACACTCAGTAGGTTTATGTGGAGGAAGGTTAAAGGTAACGCAAGAGGGTGCACGTTTACACCATTTGTCATTGCCATTATCGCATTGGTATATACTCTTTAACCCTTGTTTTATACCACCCAACTTCGATAACGTTCGGCAGTTGGAGGAGATCAAAAGAAAATAACATGAGACCAGTTGGTTTTCTTTTACAGTCATGTATTTTCTGTAGTTTATATAATATACGAGGTGTGTTCAAAAAGTAAGGTGACTTTATATTTTTATAAAGAAATATTTATTTATTTATCCATATTATTATTCTCCCGTATAAAGTAATCCCCTTCAGATATAATACACTTGCGCAAATGCTTTTTCCAAACCTCGAAGAACTTCTCAAAAGCAGTCTTTGATATAGCCTTGAGCTCTTCCAGCTATGACGTTTTTATTTCCTCAATCGTTGCAAATCTCCGTCGTTTCATAGGTCTCTTCAGTTTTGGGAACAGGAAAAAGTCGTATGTGGCCAAATCCGTCACCAGTTATGACCGTTTTGAGCAAGTCAGGATAATCATTGACGTCATTTTAAAGCTCCTGAGCGATGCTCATGCGACAGTTTTTCTGATCATAATTAACAAGTTTCGGAACAACCTTCGCTGACACACGTCTCATGCCCAAAACATCCGAAGCAATTTTATGACACGAACCGACCGATATGCCAGCATCCTCAGCAATTTCTCTTTTGGTAATTTAACGATTTTCCAAAACAATTTTTTTCACATCTTCTTATTATCTTTTGTTGATGTGCTGGGGCATCGAGAACGAGGTTCGTCATTTACATTTTCTCGGAAATCTTGGAAAAGCTTGTACCACTTGTAAACACTTTTTTTTACTTAGAGCAGACTCACCAAATGAAACTGTCAACATTTCAAGTGTTTTAGAGCACTTGATTCCATTTTTACACAAAATTTGATGAAAATTCTTTGCTCCATTTTTTATAATAACTGAAAATCGCTGAGCACAGCAAAACACGTCTAACCTTTATATCTGTTAAAAACAAACTAAGTATAGTATATACTTGAAACTGTTAGCATATGTTCGGGACATGTGTACCACCTTACTTTTTGAACATACCTTGTACATTGGTTAAATTTTGGCACTTTATTTCAGCAATAATTTCTGACTCAGGAATGTTAATAAGAAAGGGCGTGTATGCCAAACCTTTCGTGAGATTGAAGTTGGGGTAAGGTTTTATTGTCACTTGGCAGATATTATTCAAGGAATTAGATTTGATGAATTTGTCTGCAATTTGTTGGTTTTTTGTTAGAGTGAGAATCGGTAAATCTCACAATTAATAGATCTTTCCATATTAGGTACTGATTGAGTCGATAAGTTTTTGTTTTCACAAGAATACACTTATGGAGATCAAAGGCTACTCTTTGCTGTGTGATGAGATAAGCACAAGTCGTGAGTTCTTTGATATTGGATTTCTTGGGAGTTCAGGAAAATCAGAAAATATTGCGGAAGAAGGTTATCGTCTTTTGAAAGAGACAGAAATCTTCGAGATTCCCGAAGCTGTTGGCAGGTTTTTGCAGTCATTGTTACTCCGAAAAAAGGGGGTAAGAATAATGAGACCAAAGAACAAAACTGATTCAATATGAAAACCTATAATTCACCACGATTCGCGCAGTTCAAAGATAAGCCTATGACTGACGAGACGAATTTAAATAGTGATAATGTGATGCAATCAGACTTAGGGCTCTTCGCAAAAGAGTTTTTTTTATATAATTTAAAAGTGGTGTTATTTGTAATGATGTTGTGTAAGAAATAAGCTTTTAGTTTGTATTATATGTTGTGCAAAAACGAACACTTTGCGTACTTCGAAAAAACGAAAACCAGAACAACCGCGTGAATGGGGGCATTGCACCTTATTAAATTGACATAGTTAATGGAGTAAAGTGGTTACAAAATTCGTATTGTGACACTGCTGTACTGGATTCTGTAGGTCGGGTTAACTGGGTTCATGCGTTGATTGTTTTTAATAAATTTCCTGTTCCCTAGACAGTTATTTGTTAACCGTCGTAAAAAAAGTTTTAAGTTCAACCAACTTTTTGAATTTTATTTAGGGTAAGCTACCCAATAATGGGCACTCCCTCCGGTGATCGGCATACCTTCAGAATTTGTCTTATACTCGTAATTAGTTTTACGACAAAAAATTTCTTATTTTGAACCTTTTACATTAATCTGGCAAGTCTTGCTTAACGTATTTTGCATATTGCTTTCAAATGTGACATTTCAGTTCGCCCTAAGCTTTTCACAAAACTATGCTCAGTTTGGTGTAGCACGCAAAACTGTGAAAACAAGAGAATTTTGTTAAGAAAGTGAGGTAAGTTTTTTACAAATTTCACTAGTATATTTTAAGTTAAACGTTCAGTGTTCTATTTGAAATTGTATTAAGGCATATTAATCCCGTTTGAAGTATTATTTAATACAAAAGTGAATTAAATTTTCAATATCTAATGGTGCTGACAATTAGATTTGATCGTCCGTGCTTTTTTATTAATCGGCATGGTGCCGATCATACCAAAAAAGTTAGCTAGACTTAAATTGTGTGATCGGCACAGTGCCGATCACTAATTTTTACTGGTGCCCATGATTAGATTTATGTTATTATTATCCTTGTTTTTATTAATGGTCAGTTAACAGATCAGAGATGCCTAACCAAAATAAAGGAAAGTATGAAAAAAGTACTCAGAGGATGACTTGATGATTTGCTGTAAATGCTGTTAGGAATAGAGTGACCAAGAAAGAGGCGGCTAGAGTCTTCAAAGTGCCTAGAACTACCATTCAGTCGAGATTGAGCGGTAGGTCGAAGAAGTCGTTGCAAGGACTCCGGAGGCAGTAACAGACGCCAGCGCCAGAGTATCAGAAATAGACATACGCAGTTGGTTTACTAAAATTAAAAATTACATTGATGAAAATGAACTTTGTGATGTTCTCAATGATCCGAAAGCGAAAGCGGATGGATGAAAACAGATTTATTTCATGACTACATAAAGGATATCTTCCATCCGCATTTAGTAAAAGAAAAAGTTGTATTCCCAGTTATTCTTTTTGTAGATGGTCACAAAACACACATGACTTACAATCTTTCAAACCTATGCTCTGATTTAAAAATCATTTTAATTTGCCTACCTCCGAATGCAACTCGGCTCCTGCAACCCGCTGACGTCTCTGCATTTAAGCCATTAAAAAACGGATGGAAAGCTGTGCAGGAATGGAGAAGGAAACATTTAGACTCGAATTTCTCTAAAGCTCAAGTTGCGCCCATATTAAAGAAAGTCTTGGACACCTGTATGAAGAAAGAGGTAATTACAAATGGTTTCCGAGCTAGTGGCATATATCCTTTTAATATATAAAGGTCTGCCTCAACAGCACACTAGAAATGATCAAATAAATGTTGAAATTATCGAGAAGTATGAGCCTGAGATTGACGAGAATTTTATAATAACTGATGATACTGCAGACAATTCACTGGACATATTAAATTTGCCAGTCGTTTTTTTTAATCGCAATCTTTCGCTATCGTCCGCAAATGCCTTCCTTGAAAATGATGTCCTTTCTTCATCACACCTAACTGAATTATCATCTTTTCCTCCTACAACTTTCCAAAGTGATGACACTCCATCAGCTCATACGAAATCGGAAAACATAACAACATTTTTAAAATTACCAAAAACACCGCATAAAAAATATAGCAGACAAAACGAAAATAGATCATTTGTTATAACATCATCATCCTGGAAAGAAGCGGAATCAATAAAATTAGAAAAAAGGACAGAAATGGAAAGGCAGAAAGCCATAAGAATAGATCAAAGAGAGAAGAAAAAAACACTAAAATAATAACTGAAAATAAGCAGACCAAAGAAAGAAAAAATTAACAGAAAAAAGGTGAAAAGAGTATAGGAGTTAAAAAACTAAAATCACAGCAATCGAAGGAAGCAACAGAAAAAGCAAAGAAACAGAAACATATGCAAAGAAATGAATTGGATGAAAATAAGGACCCAAATTCTAACGTGGAAGCCAACAATTCAGGACTTGCCGTTGAAGCAAGTCCTAATGAAAAAGAAGACTTGGATATTCACATTGAAGTAAATACATCTGCGGATCATTTAAATAAAATAGTACTAAATGACAAAGAAATGCTGGTTTCTCTAGAAACATAAATTTAATTTAATTTTCCCATAACTTACTTCTAAGAACATATACTAAACTGCAATTCTTAAGAAATAAAAGTTTATATTACTACTAAATTTACTTCTTTTTATCTTTCTAAGTCTTGCTGCAAATTCTGACAAAAGTAGGTAAGTAAGAAGTACCTAGGTAGGTAGGTACTTATGCACAACTCGATATATTACACTGATTTTGAAGTGAGCCGATCTATGAAATTTTTGTGCCGATGACTAAAAAATGGCTCTTCATCGACATTTTACGCTTTACAGCTGCAAATCCGAATTATTTTTCAATTCAAAATCAATAATCCAATAATAGACACCTGAAAGAAGCGTATCAGTAAGAATGTATGATCGGCACTCCCAAAACCAGATATATTTCGACCAAGAAACTTGTGCTAGACCTTAAGAGTGCCGATCACTGGGTGTTTTACCCTAATTCTCGAGAGTGCAAAAAAAAATCTTACTGAAGTGCAGTGCAGAAAGCAAAATGAAAATATTACACAGTGCGGGCATCTCATCTCCTCCGCTCAGATGCGTATGGCAATACGAGAAAGTCAGTTGGAGCGGACTCACCATATTTTTTAGGAATTTTAACTGGTCGTTATGTTTCTTCGATAACGACGTGGATGCCGCTGCTGATATGATCACAAACACTATTTTCTTTGGAATGATGTCCTTTATCCCTCATCGGAGAAGGGTATCAAAACAAAAGAAATGGCATGGTACGACTCGAACTGTAAAGAGGCTGTCAGGGTAAGAGAAATGTTTTTTCTGTCCTATAAGACCAACCCGACAGAGGAAAATGTAACCGAGCCAGGAATCACTGCAGCGTCTTTCTCAAGAGTGTGAAATTTCAATACGACCAAAAACTGAGGCAAAAAATACTACAATGCGCCAAAGGTAGTAAACATTTTTGGTCGTTCGTCAAAAACATTAGAAATTCTTGCTCATCCTGCATCCAGCTGTCAGCTCTTTGCACAGGGCCAATCTGCTTGCTGCACATTTTGCGGCCAGCTCAACACTTCCAGATTGTGCTTTGTCTTAACCTACATATGAGTGCGTCGATGGGACGAGTCCACTTTTGCACTCGTGTAGTAGCAAGAGTATTCAAAGATCTTAATAGGCACAAATCCGCTGGTCCAGGTGGTATATCTCCCCTTCTTCTGAAGAGGGGTGCTTCCTAGCTCGCATAACCACTGCGTTAACTTTTTTATCAATCCTACCCCTTAGGACTTTTTCCGAGCAGATGGAAGACAGCATTTGTCCAGACCGTCCCTAAAAATTGCGAATCTTCTTCTCTCTCCTCCTACAGACACATTGCCAATATGTCCCTCCTTTCCAAGGTCACTGAAAAGCTGATAAACCGTTTTCTCATGAAATATCTCATCTCGAAACACGCAAACTTCCCAATCACCGGCAGTACGGTTTTCATAGGTGATTTGGTCTCACGTCTCACCGAAATGTAGAAACAATGCGTATATCAATCTGGCGAAAGCAAGATGGTTCCACTTGATATTTTTAAGACATTTGACAAAGTTAGGCATCCAGACCTTTTGTCTAAAATACGTGCTTTGGGATGGACGACTCTCTTCTCCAATAGATTAGAAATTATCTTTTAAGACGTTCAATTCAAGTTGTCTTGTCAAATATTCACAAAATAAATGCTGGTGTGTCTGCTACTTCTAACCCAATATAGTCCTTTCTGACGACAGTACTCTATGCTTTTCATATTCGTTCCCTGACTCACGACCCTGCTCTGCGGGATTAGAAATGGAACATCCGCTTGTGTTTATATATTCCGGTATTAACAGTATAACCGATTGGGGAACTATCAACACAGTGGAATTTAATGTTTCCTCAAATAATAAAGGGTCCGCCATCTAACGTTTTTTTTTCAACTAGTGCTTATTTCGTGAATGGTAACACTCAGCTCATGTCTGATTTAACAGATAATTAGTTTTATCCTTCTGGCTAATAACGGAAAATAACTTCATTCAAATGGCTGCCTCGGCTGGCCATGCAGTAGCCTACACGATCGGTCCAATTTCTTCACGAATATTGTCCTTTAAAGCGTCAATTGTCTCTGGCTTGTCGGCATAACACTTATCTTTTACGGAACCCCACAAATAATAGTCCAACGGTGTCAAATCGCAGCTCCGAGATGGCCAAACGACATCAGCTCTGCGGCTGATAATGCGATCTTCAAAAACAGGGCGCAAAACATCGAGTGTAGCTTCGGCTGTGTGGCACGTAGCGCCGTCCTGTTGAAACCAAATGTTGCCAATATCCTCCTCTTCAATTTTTGTGAACAAAAATTCGTTCAACATGGCCCGATAACGATCGCCATTGACTGTAACGGCCACTCCTTGCTCATTTTCGAAGAAAAATGGCCCAATTATGCCTCTGGACCAAAATCCGCACCAAACAGTGACTCGTTTTGGGTGTATCGGCTTTTCAATGTATGCGTGCGGGTTTTCTGTGCCCTAAATGCGACAATTTTGCTTGTTTACATACCCGCCAAGATCAAAATGAGCTTCATCTGAAGAGATGATTTTTTGGCAAAATCGGCATCTTCTCTAAGTCGATCGCAGGCCCACTTAGCGAAGCGAAAACGCATTGGATGGTCAGGTGGCTTCAACTCCTGGACCAATTGGACTTTTTATGGCGTCATACCAAGGTCTTTATGCAAAATTCGTCTCAATGATGTCTCCGAAATGTTCAATTGTTGAGAACGACCGTGAATTGATGTTGATGGCGCTTCACGCACACTTTCTGCCACAGCAGCAATATTCTCGGGTGTACGCACTGTTTTTGGCTTTTCATGCTTTGGTTTATCGATGTGGATGCCAGTTTCTTTGACTTTTTTCACAAGATAACGAACATACGTAGCTGACGGTGCTTCTCTTCTTCCAAAATCCGTACGCAATTTTCGCACACATTCTGCAACATTACCATGATTTTCAAAGTAATGTCGCAATATTTCCCAGCGTTGTACAAGCGTATACACAACCATATTCGTTCAGCGGAAGGATACAACTAATTATCTGTCAAATCAGACATGAGCTCAGTGTTACCATTTACGAAATAGGCTCTAGTTGAAAAATAAAATGTTAGATGGCGGACCCGTTATAAAAAATACTTTTCCCCTTCCGACCTGGTCTCAATATGTAAACTATTTATCCGTCCAAAATTGGAGTACAATGCCCACATCTGGTCATGTGCACCTAAAACATTTCTGCACCTGCTAGATATGATTGAAAATCGTGCGATTTGTCTCGTGTCTTAATTTGTTCTATTGCTATTTGCACCTCCAGTGCTCCATATAAATCTCTAGTAGCATTGCGCAATTTAAAAACTTCTAATCGTAACACCCGTTTCGGGAAGAATGCTCATCAATATACCCTCAAGACCACTTTCGGTCGTATTCTAAAATATCGTGGTTTATTCGTAAGTCGTACAACTTGCTTATGGAATGCCCTGGCAAACTCTCTATTCCTAGTCGTTGTAACTTGCTAATATTTAAGACTATTGTACATCGGAATCTCTCTTTTGTTCCTTCTTAAGTTTCCTTCACCACCGGCCTGTGAAAACATTTTACGAATACTAATAACAAAAAAAACAACACGAAAGACTTTACACGGACATGGTGAAATATTAATTGGCGTGAAATCGTTAATAGAGATCGGAATAGGTTTTTTGGGATGTGTACTATTCGAGCTATTTTCCAGGATTTAGTGAAAGTATAAGTGCTTTAGCCGTGCTTAATAATAGGTGTTAAGTGACTTAAAACGTCTTCACCAGGAGCGTTTAATTTAATGGTTGCGACGCAGTCTATAACAGCATACTCGTCAGCTGATTGAATTTCGGAACCTCTTTCTGGAGGAAGGAGGATGGAACCATAACATTGTGGGAAATTGAAAATTATTTCATATTTCAGATCTACTCATACCTTCAAGAAAGCAATTATTTAAGACCAGCTAATGTACCCGCTGGGCACTTGCTCTTACGTTTGTGTTAATGAATAGACAAAACATCAATATAAAAATCTTAATATTTATTGTATTATTTTCGAGGTACGTACACATATCCATTGAATGTAATTCAAAATCGTTGATGTCTAATATTTTAATCATAAAATTTATATGTATCTGCTGGTAGAAATTAGTATATTTCTGAAGCATTTGTATACTTACATAATACGTACTTACATGGTGGTATTTTTGCAGCTAGAGTACTTCTTTGTAAACAACATTCGCTGTTGTTCCTTTTGGTGACAATATATGAAAATTTTCCTGCTTATTTACTCGTGAGCAGGCCACGTAAAGTTGTCCATGCGAAAAGCATTCATTACTCAAATCAATGCCCGTACATTTAACAGTTTGACCTTGAGCCTTATTGATGGTCATAACAAAGCATAGTTTTACTGGAAATTGTAGTCTTTTAAAAATAAATTCGTAGTCCGAAGGTATCAGCGGCATTCTTGGAATAAATACATCTTCACCTGTGCTTGGTCCTGTTATAATAGTAGCTAAAATTACATTAGGTCTCATATCTTTAACTTGCAATTTTGTTCCATTACACAGCTTTGGGAGACATAAGTTTCTTCATAAAATTGTTGGCACTCCAACTTTTAAGAAAATTAAATGCCCTGCTATTCCTGCTGGATTTGTAAAATTTAAAAATTCTGTTGGAAAGTGTACACAGTCATCAGTATTTACAACGGTGTCAATGGATCAATATATTACCCGGTCAAATGCAGTTCCAGGCTAGTTCCCCGTACAATGTCTCAATTCATAATGAATTAGTAGATACGGAGTGTCACTTGCCATCATTTTCAAATACTCCTCCCGCCACCCTAACAACGGAAACCGAAACGGTTTTGCCTTTACCAACTAGAATCCCGCCTACCGCCGCTCCACACAAACTGCTCAAATAATTCGGAACTTCATGGACTCCCTCCGAATAGAAAAGCAGACTCGAAAAGCTGAAAAAAGAAAACCACACGGCATTCGTCGTTGAAGGGGCTCCTCACCACGCTGGTATTTCTTGGGTGCGAAATTTCTTTCAAGCTATTCTATCACCATTAGCGAGTGCCAGATGATTTCCCCCGCTGACTCTAATAGTTCCTGCAGCTTCAAAGTCAACATCCCAACCAAATATTCGTGGTTGTTCCCTCCTCCCCTGGTAAGACAGCTAAACTTGGGAAGATAAGTATCACCAAATGCGCTGAGGAACGACAAAATGCACATCTCGAGAGTAATAAAAGTAGTTTTAACGATAAACTTAAAATAAGACCACTCTCCAACTCCCTTCCAAATAAGAAAACTTGCTACCAAAAAACGGAGCTCTAATCGCGATCCTAACTGGAGTTTCAAAACAAACTTATTCCTCAATTTTATTCCTCCCTCCTCACTTATCCGATACAAAGCCCTTACACACCAATCTTCTAATTCCCTAATTCCCCCCGTTCTACCCAGGACCCCCGCCACAACGCGTCAATTTCAACTTAACCCCAACCACCCATATTATCCCTTCTCAACCTTCTACGCCACAAAACTCAACTAGCAGCTCATTTCCTAACTTCGACTTTAAAACTGGAGCTAAGTACGCTAATTTTATTAACTCCCATACCATAAACCCCACACCTCACCCCTCGTCCAACTCCATATCCAACCATTTATTTAGATCTCCCTCCTCCACTGCTCCTATTCTTGACCTTGTCTCCTACATGACAAATCGGACTAGGTCTGCTACGAAGGAGAAGCCAAAACCAGCGTCATGGTTTCCATCCAGCAGGATGGCCGACCCTATCAGTCTCAGGAAGCTTTATTTCAGGTACCACGAGATTTTTAGCATGTCCCCTCAGAAAGTAGCAGACGATCTTGCTGCATTCGGCCACTACGTTCATTCTAAGCGAGTCTCACACCTACAGACCACGACAAATTTGTTTGTCCATAACGTGCCTCTCTTCCCAGCCCTTAAACCATCCTGCCTCCCACCTCTACCTCACAACATCCTTCTTACATTTTACTACCGAATCTAAGAGGTCTTCGCTCTAAAACCAATGCTGTCTTACATCAATCGCATGCTCTTCCCTTTGATATTTACGCCTTGACTGAAACCAATTTGATTCCCGACATAAAGAACCGAATTGGTTTTTTTAATGTTTTTCGCGACGACGATCCTACCCGCCCCCTGTCGAGGCTTCTTACTGGCGATCGACAAAAGCCTTACCTCTTCTCGCATTACAATTTCTTCATCCTCTAAATCTGAATTTGTCGCAATAAAAATATCACTCCCTCTTAAGTCCCTTTACGTTATATACGGCTACAATCATTTACCTCTTCTCCCATTACAATTTCTTCATCCTCTAAAGCTGAATTTGTCGCAATAAAAATATCACTCCCTCTCAAGTTCCTTTACGTTATATACGGCTAGATCCTACCAGCTCAACCTATCGAATCTTACCAACTTGTTATCGATGCAATCGACCATTTAATTGACCTGTCAGAATCTATTGATGATATCTTTATTTTCGGCGACTTTAATCTTCTTCAGCTATAGTGGACTCCATCAGATGATCAATCGTTTTTCATCGCTTCAAATGCAAACTCAGCTAAGGAATGTCCCTTCTTAGATCGCTTAACAGACTCAAGTCAATGCCAAGTCAGTGATATATCCAATTATATGGGCAGGCAATTAGACCTTATTTTCACAACAGATCCAATTAATTCCTCAGTCTC
This sequence comes from Volucella bombylans, assembly GCA_949129095.1. Taxonomy (NCBI): domain Eukaryota; kingdom Metazoa; phylum Arthropoda; class Insecta; order Diptera; family Syrphidae; genus Volucella; species Volucella bombylans. Next base: position 257,522,020 of record OX422140.1, read on the forward strand.
ACTTTGTCCCCTATCCCTCTCAACAATCGATAACTACCACCCTCCTACCCCCCTTCTACTTTAATTTTTTCATCTCTTTATTCAAGTCCACTCCCCCCACAACTCTCTCATCCCATGACTTTCATAAAGCAAACTTTCACAAAATCTGTGATTATCTCAGCAGATTCCTTTTTAACTTTCACAACCTAAGTAAATATAAATGATGCTTTATCCATTTTTTATAAACCACCGCAAATCTCGTTGACCTCGTATTCTTTGCCCTCTGTGCCCTAGAGAATGGCAATGAAATCGATGTTGTTGCAACCGATTTTAGCAAAGCGCCTTCGATAAAATCTCTCATTGATTAACAATCTTCAAATTGTCTGCCCTCGGCTTTCAACCTATACTGTTAAAATGGATATCCTGTTACCTCGAAAACCGCTTCTACAGTGTTCGTTTTAGGCCAGCCCAACCGGCTACATTTTTGGCCACCTCCGGAGTTCCACAAGGCAGTCATCGGTCCCCTTCTTTTTATATTAACCATAAATGATGTTGATAGTTTTTCGATCTGGTGCCTCAAAAATTCTTTCTAACTTAATATCGCAAAATGTGAATCCATCATCTTCTCACATAAGCAGAACCAACCTCCTCCCCGACTCTATCTTCTCCAGGGAGCTCAACTTGCGTTTACATATGGATGAGATAATCCTTAAAGCCAACTCTGCATTAGGTTTTGTAAAACGGTGGTCCAAAGAACCAACCCATACGTGACCAGGTCCCTCTATATTACCTTTGTTCGCCCACTCCTAGAGTACGCCAGTCAAGTATGGTCCCCATGTCACCGTGTTCATATCTCGAGAATTGAAAGCAAGCATGAAAGCGATTTGCTCTTCGAGGTATGCCCTGTGACGATCCTTTTAATCTACCGCCCTATCAAAACCGTCTCAATTTCCGATTTGCAGAAGCATATTTGAAAATGTTTCAGCATCGACGTCGTGTTGCAAATGAACTCGCGTATCATATTCTTTGAAGGATTCATTTTTCCAACAAATTGCCATATTCCAGATTTCTTCAAGCAGGCGTTAACTTCGTCAGCTCGAGTACCTCGTGTTTCAACTGGCAATGGATGGATGGAAGCCACCTGCTATTAATATCGTTCCACCTCCAAACGGCATTAGTTGATCTTAAATTCCTTAAAGTTCTGTCAACTGCTTCTAGTGACCTTTTGTGCGACATTTTACATTCATCCCAAACAATTAGAGAGCATTTTTGTAACAATTTTCCAACTGCACTTTCCGACAAAGTGTCGCTGCTTTGCCAGGAGACGCTACTGCTATTGCAACCTTTCCAGTAGATATAATTTTGCTAAAATTAAATTTATTAAAAAGGTTTTCCTCGTTCCTCCCGGAGCATCTAAAAAATATATTTTGTTCATATTATGTTCGATACTATTAAGAACGTTATTGATTACTACGTTTTGCTCCACAATCAAGTACTGTTCTCATTTATCTACTTCTTGCAGTAGCTCCTCTCTGCTGTATGAGGTTTCTTTAATAAATTTCGTATTAAGTAAAGCACAATCAGTTGGCAGAGACACCACAATCGCTAATACTTTTATTGCTTATTAAAATTGACACGATTCGCTCAAGACGCATAAGAGCTTCATTATAAATGCTGTCGTTGTAATCACCATTTGCACATATATGTCTTCATGTCTTAATATGTCTTTAGCAAAATTATTTCTGGACTCCTGCCAAAGCCTTGGTGGTTCGGAAACATGACAAAAACCAAAATACGAGTAATAGCGAAAAGATATCGCAAAGATCTCGCTGATCGAGAAAGAGTAGCGTCGTCAGATAGGCATTCATTCCTTGCAAGTAGATTTGTAGTTGCATTGGGATACTCAGTTTACCATCTTTAGGCTGGAAAATGATATTAGACCTCGGATATGGTGAAACAGCATGGAGAGAAAAAAGCTCTCAGAATTGTTAGGATGTACCGTATATACACGTCCTATGGCATTAGTTATCCGTACACCGGGATAACCACACACTTTCTCGCCTTTTTTCGACATTGGAACTTATTTCTACTCCATGTATAGTATATATATATATAGTCCATTGGTATTTAATTGTATAGGAGAGTTCTTGCAAAGTCATCTTCTTTGCAAAGTTTAAAAAAAGCTGTTAAAGTGGTTTCACGCGGTGCATCTATAATGTCCTGAACATTTTCTTAATTAAAAAAAAACCCTTTAGCTACTTTCAAGGTGAATCGCAAGGTGGTTTTGGTAATTTAAGTCTTGCTTAAATAATTAATGTTAAAAAATTAGTAAAGTATATATCGAAGATAAATAGTTATAAGTGTTGTAATAAATAAAAAGGAACAAGTATTTACAATACATATATGGAAGGAGAATGGGGAATGGTTGTCAATGCACAATCCCTAGCATTCCCCCACCATTTCATCCCCTACTTTTCGGTAGAGCGAGTTTGGTTAAATTTTATCTTCTAGTCCCAGTATTGACAAAATTTTATAAACATTTCTAATATTAATTTCAGAAGGAACACAGAGTAAGTTTAAAAGCTTATTATTAAATAATGATAAACTAAGATGGTTGATTTTGCTGCAGTCGGAAGTGATGTGTTTGATTGAAAGTGTTTCATTTGTTTGGCAAAGGTGGCAAATCGGAGGAGATTCTTTGTTAATTAAATGGCTATGTGTTAAATAGGTGTGTCCAAGACGAAGCCTTAAAAAGCACCTGTTCATCTTAGTGTTGGTTGTAGTAGGATAAGTTGCTTGAATTCCCTTCGGATTGATTGAAGTGTAGTAGTGGGTGTAGTCATTTCATGCTTTTTCTTTCTTATATTTATAGTGTGTTTTTATGAGTTTTGTCAAATCAGTTGAACTAGGGCGATATTGTTTTAGCATTGCATGCGGGTTGGTAGAGATAGATTTTGCTTCAGAATCTGCTAATTCATTGCCTTTAATTCCAATATGAGCTGGAACCCATGCAAGTTTTATTTTGTCTCCAAGGGAAATTATGTTGTCCCGAATGTCATTAATAATAGGAGAACGCTGTTTCGTGTTGCTTAGAGCTTTGAGAACTGAGAGACTGTCCGTGAAAATAAGTGTTTTTTTCTTTGATTTAAGTGCAAGTTGTGTTGCTTTGCGAATGGCCAAAGATTCGATTGAAAAGATGGAAAAAATAGTCGAAATTTTTTCGGCGCACAGAAGTACCCCATTGTTGTTGACAATAGCCATCCCTGAACCATCCTTGTATTTGGAACCATCAGTGTATAGGATATTCCAACGGTCTATGGGGAAGGTGTTTAACAGCTCGTTGAAAAGTTGGGCATAAACTTCATTGGGAGTTACCTCTTTTGGGTTCTTGGATAGGCTTAAGTTGATTGAATCAGGTGGAAGGAGCCAAGGAGGGTGTTTTTCAATGGCTAGACTCTTAACATTTGGGCTAAGTCCTAAATGTTTGGCAAAAGATAGTGCGTTGTACAAAGTTGATGGTCGTTTAGGAGTTTTTTTCCTAGTCAGAATTTTGGCAGCGTCCTTATGGATAGGAGAACCGAATGATGCACAGATCTTAGGAATAAGTAGGGATGTTAAAATTTCTTTCCGTTCTTCGATAGTAGAAAAACCTCCTTCGGCCATTAGATTTAAAATTGGCGTTGTTTTAAAAGCTCTCAAGGATGCTCTTACAGCTGCGTTGTACGAAGGGTGGAGAAGTTTAAGGTTTGATTTTGCGCACTTTCCAAATATCACCAATCCATATTCAATTTTTGATAACAAAATTAGCTTAGTAATGTTAATAAGAGTGTTTGAATGAGCATAACTATATTTAGATGACATGTATCTTATAATGTTTAATCTGGAGACTACTTTTTTTTTTAACTCTAAGCAATGATTCTTAAAAGAAAACTTATTATCGAATAATATCCCTAGAATGTTTAAATTGATTACATTTTCTACATTTATGTTATTGAGATTTATACTGAGACTAGGACATTTTATTTTCCTGCAAATATGCAGATGCTTGTTTTTGTTTGTAGATAATAAGGCTCCTGATTGAGTACTCCAACTATAAATTTGGTTTAATATTTCATTGAAAATGATCCGGGTTCGGTTTAAGTCATTGCATTTAGTCATTAAATAAAGATCATCCGCGTATAACGAGTGATCGATATTTTTGAATTTAGTGATAATTTCGCTTAAATCGTCATAGGCGATGATGAAGAGGACCACCGAGAGTGGTGATCCTTGAGGAATGCCGTTTTTTAAACTATGGATGTTTGAGAATGTGTTATTAGCTTTCGATCTGAATTTTCTGTTAGAAAGAAATGATTTTATAAAACCGTATATTTTTGGACCGATGTTCCATTTAATTAGTTTGTTTAATATCACGTGAATGCCAATCCGTTCAAAAGCTTTCTCAAAATCTATAGAGACTATAGATACATGATTTTTGCAAGATAGAGCTGATGAGATGAACTCATCAATGTGTAGGAGGGAGTCTAAAGTGCTACGACCGTGTTTGAAAGCAACTTGATTAAAGTTAATAAATTTCTGGCTTTCAATGTACCAAAGCAGTCTTTTTGAAATAATTTTCGCCAAGAGCTTGCTGATACAGGGAAGTAGTGAGATAGGTCTGTAGTTGCTAGAATTAGTTAAGTTTTTATTTGTTTTAGGGATTGGGACTATGGTGGCAGTTTTCCATGTTTGGGGTATTGTTCCTTGGTCGAAAATCGAATTAAATAAGGTTAATATACGTTTCTTAATTTTAAGAGGTGCATTTATAATCATGGGATAGGAAATTCTATCATAGCCAGGGGTTTTGCCTTTCACGGAGCTTAGACAGTTTTCAAATTCAACAAAGTTGATTGGCAATTCGATGAGTTCTGCCGATTTAGATGGTTCGAAGAGAATGTCATTGCTATCTAATGATAAGTATTTGGAGTCACAAAATTGGGTAGAAAAGTTGGAGTCATTTGAATAGGCTGACCAATTTTCGGCGAAATGTTCAGCAATTTTAAGAGGTTCAGTTAGAATTTCGGAGCCTGTATTAATTGTTTTAATCGAAAGAGGAGAGTAATTACCTGTCAATGTCCTGATACCAGACCAGATTTTTTTGCATGATGTGTCAGGGTTCAGATTAGATGTAAAAGTTTGGAAGCTGTTTTTTTTGGACTCTTTGGCTTTCCTACGAAATTGTGCATTTGCCTTTCGGTATTTAATGAGATTTGTGTCATTTGGGTATTTTTTAAAAGTTCTGAATAAGAGCTGCTTTTTATTTCTCAGTTCGGCAATTTCGGCGTTCCACCAAGGAACTATTAATTTTAATGGAGTATGTTTTGCTTGTGGAATGGCTATATTTGCCGCATACCGGATGCCTTTGATTATTTTAGCGGCTTCTTGGTTAATATTAGAGGATTGAGGATGGCTATTGAAATATTCGACCACATTAAATTGAAATCGATCCCAATTAGCCAGATCAGTATAGAACTTTGGAGTAGGTCTTGATTGGGTGATTTGACTGCCGAGGTAGATGCAATTGATTATAGGGAAGTGATCACTCCCGTGTAAAAATTCATCTATGTTCCAAGTTGTGGATGGGAGTAATTGTGGAGAAACAAGCGTAAGATCTATATGGGTTAAACTGTTATGCGTGGATAAGTGAGTCGGACTACCGTCGTTTAAAATGCAAAGGTCGGAGTTGGCTAAGAAAGATTCTATTTCTTTACCTCTAGCATTTACTGTAGGGGAACCCCAGAGAGGGCTCCATGAGTTGAAATCCCCTGTAATAATTACTGGTTGACTCACTGACTTTATTATGTTTTCCAAATCAGAAGAAGAAAAGGGTTGGGTTGGGTGGATGTATAGTGACAAAACTGTAAACTTAGGTTTTAATTGGATTTCTATTGCAATAACGGAGATATTAGAAGTAATTCGGATAATATTATGTGGAAATGATTTGTGGACCAGGATTCCTGTACCTTGTTTTGCAGTTGTTATTGTGTTTAAATTATGGAAGTATGGTTCATATTCTTTTGGGGCTGTTACTTGTGAGTTGTTATGAACATGGGTTTCTTGGAGGCAAACGACTGCCGGCTTGTGTTCATTTATCAATAGTAACAGTTCAGGATAGTTGTTTAAATATCCATTAAGATTCCATTGAAGAATCTTAACGATTGATTTTTGAGATGGAGAGGATTTTTGTGCGGTATATGTAGGATTATACGGCGAAAAACCTGTAGATGCTAAGTTTGTCGGATGGATTGGTTGACTCTGTCGTTCCAATGCTGAGTCCCCCAAATTCTTTATGGAATTTGGACGTGTCGACCTCGAAATGACAGAGTCGTAATTAGGAATTCCAATATTGTGACTAGATGTCTCCATCATAGTCATTGTCGGAGCTATTATCATTTAGGTCATTAGTTGGTAAAGGAGTGTGACGAATAGATGAATTGACTATACTACTCGTAGTTTTGGTTTTTGATTCTGAGTGTTGTTTTTGTAGGTGCCTAAGTTGAAAGAAGAAGTTTGAGTTATTGAGTTTGAGTGATTTGCAGTAAAGTGTAGTTGTGAAGGAGGGATTGTATGAGAGGGGATATTCTTTACAATTGAGTGACATGTGTTTGAGTTGGATTGCTGAATTGAGGTAGGTATTGTGATGTTAGGTATAGTACGGCAGGGAATAGTAAGGGGGTCATTGGATTGACTTGATGCTATATTGGAATTGGTTTCACTAGGATTTGTTTTACAAGGCAATTTATTTTTGTGGACAACGGGAGGGAAGGGAGGAGGATTTTTATTTGAAATATTAAGCGAAGTTGGCTCAATTGCTTGTCGGGCAATTGATGAATAAGAGGAAGAAGATGATGGGAGGATAGGTATTGGGCATTGTTCACTGTATAATTTCTTCGCTTCAGCCATACTGCATTTCTTCATAGTTTTAATTTTTAGCGTTTCTTTAGCTTGAATATAGCGTTTGCATTGTTTAGAGGAGGAGGGGTGATCTTCTGAACAGTTAGCGCATGAAGTACGAACGCACTTTTCGGGGGAATGGGGAGGAAGGTTGCAGTTGTCACACGTTTGATCACTTGTACATCTTTTTTTGGTATGGCCAAGTTTCTGGCAATTTTTGCAACGCTTAGGGTTCGGGTAATATTCTGCCACTTTAAAGTTATACCAACCCACGTTAACAGAAGTGGGAGGACGGAAAAGGTCAAAAGTGAAGAGTGTCAATCCGGTAAATCTTTGTACATGGTTCACGGTTTTCGAAAATTTAAAGACATTAGTGACACCTTGATCTTTCATTTCCTCAATTATTTCACTTTCTGGAACATTTATTAAGCAGGGTGCATACACAGTGCCCTTCGATGAGTTTAGCTGGTTGTGTAGAGTAACAGTTATTGGACAAAGATTAGCCAGGGAAGTTTTAGTTAGAAATAGATTCGCTATGCGTGTGGATTTGACAAGTATTAATAAATTACCGTCGCGAAGTTGTGTAATTGATTCGTAGCTCGTACTGATGCCATCAATGGCCTTCTTTAAAAGAAACACACTGATGGAGGATAGGGGCTTTTGTGGGTCTGTGGGGGATATAATTATATATTTAGGATTTGACGAATTAAGTTGTGAAGGAAGCTCAAATTTATTTTCAATGGCAGAGTAGGAGATCTTTTTCTTCTTTTTTTTTTGGAGAGTCAGATTTAAGATTAAATACCTCAAATCGGTTGCCCGAGCGCACTTGTGGCCCAGAGGCCATGTTCACATTGGTTTTCACTGCTTGTTTGTTTTAATTTACACAGTTACCGGCGAAAAGATGGAAAAGGGAAAGAGAAGAGAAGAGACCTAGGGTGTAAGGTAAAAAACACAGTATCAATTAGCGGAGAGATAAAGCGAAATAAAAAAACGATGTTATCGGCTCGGATATCAGTCGGTGACTGGAGGTACTAATATATCGTCCACTTTGATACATTTCTATGTCATCCTGTCCATTTTGTAAGAAAAACGTCGCTTGACCACTTTCCTTATTAACATACTTCCAGACATATTTGATTGATTTAACTGAACTGCATAGTTCAACATTAATATGTGCATTGAATGTGCGAAGCAAAACCGGATTATATGGCACAACCCAACCATTATCAATAGTAGCGTTTTGTTTACTCACCTTTATTTCTGCAGTTCTCCCACCATTTGTTAGAGCACGTCACCTGTACTTAGGGTTACATTTTGTTCCTTAAAAGATTTTGGATATCTTTTGGTGCACATATTAGAGCTGATACAAGGTGACGCTGGGTTAAGAGTACCGCAAGGACCGCGGATCATATTCTTTATTACGATATCGCGAGTTATATAATCTGCCCTGAGCTAAAAGCCACCACACCAACAACATCTTAGGCAGTGGTGAGTTACATACTCTGCATGAGAAGGAAGAAATTCACCACCAACATCTTAGGCAGCGTTGAGTTACATACTCTGCATGAGAAGGAAGAAATTCACCACCAACATCTCAGCTAGCTCGTGTAGCGGGACCCTATATGAGGAGATATGAATTTTGCTGTTAAGAAAACAGTTTAGTTGATGATTTAATAAAGAACACTTGTTTCTATGATAAGTTCGTGTCTTCTTTTTTCAAAATATATATATGTAAGAACATAACTATTGCAAGGATTCGGAAGTCGCGTATATTAAAAAATAATATCCCTTCCTTACATAATATTACGACATATGTCGAATAGATATAAGAATAGAAAAGTAGTATATAAACCATATTGTGTAAGTGTGAGTGATAGTGATATTGAAGATGATTTTTTATACACGCGCAATATGACAACTAATAACGGAGTTTCTGGTGAGGGACTGGCAGGTATTTACTTAAATAGTGGTATTTGTGGAGCTTCGGGTAACATTGAATTAAGTTCTAACTTAAGCGGCACACTAGGGCATAATTCTCATACAGATTTACATAACGTGAACCTTGGTAATACAAACAATGACACAAATAGTTCTAGCATTGAGAACATAAACTTTCTTCTTAGCTCTTTAAAGATTCCAGATGCGATAAAAGACCTTCCTAAATTTGATGGTAATCGTAGATTATTATACGAATTTTTAAATAACGTAGAAGAGATCTTGGGGGTCATCGGTACTGTTAACAATACACCGTATGCGCGAATATTACTAAGGGCAATACGAAATAAAATCACGGGACCAGCTAACAAGGTTTTGAACATGTTTGGAACACCTTTAGACTGGCAGCAAATTAAGTCAAATCTTATTCTACATTACTCTGACAAGAGAAACGAGACCTCTCTCATTAGAGATCTCCATAGTCTCAAGCAATCAACTGACACTGTTGGGGTATTTTATTCTAAGATAATAGAAATATTATCTACTCTTACTAATCACGTTCATATTCGCGAAATGAACCCAAATGTAATTTCTGCAAAGAGCAGTCTTTATTTGGAAATGTGCTCAAATACTTTTCTGATTGGCATTAGAGAACCACTAGGTTCAACCATAAGAGCTATGAGACCAAATTCTCTTCCGGAAGCGTTCAACTTTTGCATAAAAGAACACAATTCATATTATATGAAGTATGCAGACCCAAACGTAAATTTTAAGCAAAGACCGAACAATTGGTACCATGCAAATCAAAATCCCAGCAACCCTATCCCTAATCTTAATTTTCCCCAAAGACAAATAGTACATAACCATGGAGGAAATTCACAACCGATCTTTCCGAATAATAGTAACTCATATTATAGACCAGATATGTACATTCCACATCCAAACCAACCAATCTTTAGATCGAACGATTATCAATACTCCCAAATTCAAAATCAAAACCAACCTGTAACTGTACATAGACAACCTATTACACCGCAATCTCCAGCAACCCCAATGCATATATCTAGTGGCAATACGCACAATACTAGAACTCAACAATCAAATTTCAGAAGTCAAACATATAAAAGACAACAGAATAACACAACACCTAATCGAAATTACCGAGAAGTTAATAACCTTTGTACATACCCACCTCAATATGATACAAACCAACTTTTTTATCGGGCTTTAACCCTGACACATATAATTACACAGAACTAGACCATTTTATACCTACACAAAATCAGGAATCAAATAATTTAAATTATTGCGACTACGAAATTGATCACTCGAATTTTCCATTAACAGCCTCGGACAGCAAATTGGGTACCTACGAGTAGATATAAATAAACATAATTCAAGCTCATTACCATACATATTGTCTCCTAGAGGAAGAAAACTAAAGTTCCTTATCGATACTGGAGCTTCAGCAAATTTCATTAATTCATCCCTTACGAATCCTGACTTACGCGCGATAATTGATCCAATTACAATAACAACAATTCTTAACAAACACAAACTAGATAGACAAGTAACACTCCCCGCATTCAAGGAATTGAACACGGACGAGAAGTTCAAATTTCTAGTTTTCAAATTTCATTCTTATTTTGATGGCTTAATAGGTTTCGAGATGATGAAGCAATTAAACGCTAAAGTCAATCTTAAAGACAAAATTTTAGAAACGAGCAAGTCCTTAATATCACTGCAATTTAAACCCAATTTCATATCAAAAGTTTTCGATGTTCCTCCAAATTCTAAAATTATAGCTAGATTACCTGTAAATATGGAAAAAGGAGACATATATGTCAGACCTACTTTAGTAAACAAATTCCTCAAAATACCTGAAGGAATTTATAAATCTGTTGACTGGTATAGTCATATAGAAGTGATTAATATTTCAGATCAAGAACAAAAACTCTTTTTAGAACAACCATTAAAAGTGGATTCTTATAACACTTTTATTGAAGTAAACAATGTCAGTATAAAATATAACACAGATCAATTAAAACCTCAATTAAAAATCAATTAAATTAAAAATTTGCTCAGAACAGACCATTTAAATAAAGAGGAAAGAGAAAATCTTTTTAGACTATGCAAGCAATACGATGATATATTTTTTAGAGAAGACAACACACTCTCATTTACAAATGCCATCAAACACCGTATTAAAACGTATAATGACAATCCGATATACACTAAGTCATATAGATATCCGGAAGTCCATAAAGCTGAGATTAAGTCTCAAATATCTCAACATCTCAAGCAAGGGATCATTAGACCAAGCTACTCCCCATGGAGTAGTCCGATATGGATTGTGCCAAAAAAGAGAGATGCTTCCAACAAACAAAAATGGCGGTTGGTAGTGGACTATCGGAAACTAAATGAAAAAACCATCAGTGATCGATATCCGCTTCCCAACATAACAGACATTTTAGATAAGCTAGGCAGATGCATGTATTTTACCACCTTGGACTTAGCCTCTGGATTCCACCAAATTGAAATCGATCCCAGAAATGTTAATAAAACCGCATTTAGAATGGATAATGGCCACTTCGAATTTATTCGAATGCCATTTGGTCTTAGAAATGCCGCATCCACATTTCAGAGGGTTATGGACAACGTTTTGAGAGACCTGCAGTTAAAAATATGCTTAATTTATATGGACGACATAATCGTATTTTCTAGTTCTCTTCAGGAACATATTGAAAAATTAAAAAAGGTATTTTCCAAGTTGCTACAAGCCAATCTTAAAATACAGCTAGATAAGTCGGAATTCCTGTGCAAAGAAGCAGCCTTTCTTGGACACCTTGTTACATCACAAGGCGTAAAACCAAACCCTGAGAAGATTGATTCAATAAAAATATTTCCTATCCCTCGTACTCAGAAACAAATCAAATCTTTTCTTGGGTTATTAGGCTACTATAGGAAGTTTATCCAGGATTTCGCAAAAATAACGAACCCCTTAACAGAATGTCTGAAAAGGTAGGCAAATTAAATTGGACGAGAAATATATTACTTGTTTTGAGCATTGTAAGGACATACTCAGTAATGACCCACTGTTACAGTATCCGGATTTTACGAAACCATTCATCCTATCAACGGATGCAAGTAACTTCGAGATAGGTGCAATTTTAAGCCAGGGCCATATTGGAAGTGACAAACCTATTTCCTATGCATCACGTACTTTATCGGACACGGAGATAAAGTACAGTACCATCGAAAAGGAGCTACTTGCCATTGTTTGGGCAACCAAACATTTTCGCCCTTATCTTTATGGTCGTAAATTTTTCATAGTAACAGACCACAAACCACTTACCTGGCTCTTTTCCTTGAAAGATACATACTCTAAATTGATAAGATGGCGCGATCCACTACAAGAAAGGTAAGGCAAATACTAACGCCGATGCCTTAAGCAGAATAGAGTTAAACATTAACGAATCACTGCTTAATAATATAGATGATTTGGAAGCAAGCTCTAATATATCTACTCTTCACTCTGCATCGGAGAATCTTGATGAAGGTATACCAATTTCGGAGCGTCTTAAATGAGTTCAGTGATCAACTCGTTTTGACTAAAACAAATTGCACCATAAACCCTTCAATGACTTACAAAATACTTTTTCAGAATAAACATCGTAAAATTTTTAGCCAACCCGACTTACATAATGAACAAATAATCACATCGATACTCAAATACCAACTTAGTCCAAAGAAACTAACAGCAGTATATACAGATGACGATACCTTCAAAATTGTTCAAAATGTATACTCTAAATTGTTTGCTAATCGTAGAATATTTAAATTAATTCGATGTAAAGAAAAATTAATTGACTTAGTTGACAGCGACAAACAAGACTCATTAATTAACGAATACCATCTTAAATCTAACCACAGGGGTATAAATGAGACACTTCAACACCTACGCAGAACTTACTATTTTGTTAATATCAAAACTAAAATAACTAAAATTTTAAATAACTGTGAAAAATGTCAGTTATTAAAATATGAAAGTCATCCACCGAAAATAAAATACGAAGTTACAGAAACTCCCAGACTACTCGTACCATTAAATACTCTACATATTGACGTTTATGCAATCCACAATCAACAAATTCTAACGATAATCGATAGATTTTCCAAATTTGCATCGGCCTATATCTTGTCCGCCCGAAATAGTATAAACATAATTCAATCTTTAAGGGAATTTTTCTCTCATCATGGTATTCCAAAAAAAATAGTTTGTGACTCTGGATCTGAATTTAAGTCAAGTTTGTTCAAGGAGTTCTGTGAGCGATACGAAATTATATTACATATTACAACACCTCAAAACTCTACAGGTAACTCACCAGTAGAACGATTCCATTCCACCCTCACAGGAATCTACAGAATAATATTCGATAAAAACAATTATGCAAAGATATACTAAACGAAGCCATAACCACCTACAATAACAGTATTCATTCAGTTACTAACCTAACACCATTAGAACTACTTACTGGCAGGATACCTAAATTCATCAGGACCATAAATTGTGAATCTGACCATGACTATATTAATAAATCGAGAACCTTTCAAAACAACGTATATGAACAAATGAAAGGAAAAATAGAAAAACATAACAGAAAAAACATAGACAAATTAAACACGAATAGAAACACACCACCAACTTTTCAAGAAAATGATACAATTTACGAATTTAATAACAGACGTAACAAACTTACACCCAGGGCTAAAAAGTTAAAAGTTAAGGCGGATAAAAAAGTAATTGTTTTAACAACAAAAGATAGACAGTCTCATAAAAATACAATAAAAACAAAACGCAAGTTTAAGACCCACAATAATATAAATAATAGAGTGTAAGATATTATTTAGTTAAAGTAGAGAAGAAAGGATACATATGTACATACATAGCCTAAGTACTTAGATATACATAGAGATAATAGAGATACGAGTACATAGAGATGTTGAAATATAGATATGTATTTTAGTTACATAGAATCATATATACATATGTAGAAAAATAGATATAGTTACATGGGTACATATGGTATATGCAATGCATATAAATTAAAACATTTAAAATTAAATTATTTAAAAAAAACTTTATTTTGGCAGCGTAACTGCCTTATCAAAAATTACTTAACAACTGAATTACAAAATTCTAAAACTAAGAGCTTAAATACCTAAATAATGCTGACCAGCTAGCTACCTGTCGTGGGAGCGGATGTGATTATCTGAAGCGGTGTCATATTGTCATTTAATGGATACAGTGTTGCTTGCTGCTTGTTGTTTGTTGTTTATGCTGACGTCTGATGAATACAGTGTTGTTTGTGCTTGTTGCTTGTTGTTTATGCTGACGATGTTGTTTGGACTGTTGCCGGTGAAACGAAGGTATCATGTATCGAACTTCTGTCGTTGACTTGTAATGCTGTTTATGCTGACGAATCGAATGATGAGTTTGTGTGAACTTATGCTGTGTTAACTCCTCCCGTCTTAAGTTCCAACGTCCTCGTTGGACATTCAAAAATAAGGAATTTGGTTAAAGCTCATAATTTTGGGTGATTCGGGATATTTTATCTCTTTGGGTATTTCCTCTGTTTTTGATCCTGTTGGTATGTGAACTGAAATGGGTAATGCGGGTGATCTGGGCTTAACGCATCTGTTTTTAAGCGCGAGGGTGGCGACAGCTATTATTATGAACGTTGTTATGCCAAAATTTGCCGTCAGGCCTAGCTGATTCCTCGTCCTCAAGAGTTGTATTTCCTGCGTATTATTAGCATGAAGGTCCTTCATTGTTTCTAAAGTGAGGATTTCTTCGAACGCATTCTGGGAAGTAACGGGCTGTAATATGGCTGGTAAAGGTTTGTATCCGGGGATTTCTTTTGAAGTAAAGTTTTTACCATCTATCATGATACTTTCGTTTATGAAATGAATGACAAATGTTCCGGAGAGATTTGTTGTGACGTTGTTGACAATGATGGAACCATTGTATTGATTTAGCAGGAGGGTTCCTGGTTCTATTACTTCTATCGTTGGTACGTGCTGGTTACTAGTTTTAGAGCAGGATGCTTGCTGGCTTCTTAAAAGTCTAGGTATACAAGTTGTTTCAGTTATATCTATTACCTTATTACTATTACATAATCTTAAACTACCGTAATCTATACAATTTTCTCTTAAACCATAAATTTCATCATTACAATTTAATATATTTTCGTATGGGATTTTATAAATTGATTTCTGTAACTTAACAGGCTTAACCAATAAGACTTGACATTGTTTATCATCGGTGATCGATCGGAACACCTATGATATAGATTATTGATGAGTTACTAGATGCAATTTTTATTGTAGCAAATTCAATTGCTTCTTCAATGTTTATATATTGTATTTTATTTTTTTCAAATGTTTCTTTTATAATGTTTAGTTCCTTATCATCTAAAATAAATGAATTTATTAGGCCAGTTTTTGCACAGTGTACAGCATATTCTGTGTTAATTATTTCTTCTTTTATTATTTCTAACTGGAATTTCAAATTTATTGCCAGTAGGTTTCTAGAAGTATCGCTATTTTGTTCGTATCTCAAAATTTGGTTAGTTACGTTATTGAGTTTGTTTATTCTTTCTAATACTACTTTGTTTAAAATTTCTTATTTATTATTATTCTCAAGAACATTATTTATTTTGTCTGTTAGGATAATTAGATCATCGTGGTCTGGATTCCCAGCAATCCATTTCCACGTTTTGCCTATAAAATCCAAGGATCTTTTGGCTTTTTGTTTAGGTTTGAGTCTATTTAGGTGGGTTTGGATTTGGGAAAGTTCATGGATAAGGAAGGGATAAATAGGGTCTCTGTTGGTCACTCGTGAATTTATGGTTGCCTTAATTTCATTAACTTTTTCCTCATATTCATCTAATGCAATTACGTGTATTAATCGGAATGTTCCTGTCTGTATTCGTGCGTTTCCCATGTGCCATCTTATTGCCTGCGAAATTGAGTAATCCAAAATTTGAATGCTGCCGAGGCATGGAGTCAGGAAGAATCTGTAAGGATAAATGCTAACTTTTAATGAGGTTTTTGTGGATTACCTATCCAGATTGTGTTAGGACTGTTGTTGTTTTGTCCTCCTTAACTATTTCCTTCTTGAACCTGGGAGACAGTTTAGTTCCTAAACGTTTGTTAATCTTGACGTAGATAGTCTCACCGGGCTTGTAAGTTTTAATTGTCTGTTTACTCCTGTTGTGAAAAGTTAGATCTTGGGCTTGTTTTGCTTTCAATCGTTCAACGTTTTCCTGCCTGGCTTTTTCGTAAGTTTCAGGGTTAATGCTTACGGTACGGCCAAAGAACACTTCTATTGGTCGTTTCTTTGTAGTTGAATGGATTGAATAATTGTACTCGTATACCGAACGATCGAGTAACTCCTCAAAAGATCTGTGTATATTATCAGTTTTGAGGCAACGTATGATTTCGGACAGCGTTGAGTGGAACCGTTCCACTTGCCCATTGACTGTGCTCGTATAAGGGGGAGTCGTGTAGACCTCTATTCCTAACTGATCTTGGAGCAGGAATCGGATGGATGCTGAGTTGAAAGATTTTTCGTTGTCGAAAACGACGACTTTAGGGACGCCAAAGGCGAAAAGGATTTGTCGTAAAGGTTCTCTCACATCCTCTGTGGCTTTAGACTTCAGAATTCGGGTTTGGGCATATTTCGAGAATTTGTCCACAGCAGTCAGAACTAAATTCTTCTCGGTAGAGTAGATATCTATGTGGATACTGTGACCGGCATATTGAGGGATCGGCGTAGGTTGTAATTCTGGCCTATTGGGGTGGCGATCATACTTATATTCCTTACAAACTGAACATTGTCGGACTATCTTATCCACATCGGATCTCATTTTCGGGAAGTAGAAATGTTGGATTATTTGGTTTTTATTTTCTAAACTATTTCGATGAGCTTTTTTGTGTTCTTGTTCTCGTTCTATTGGGTCTGTAATATCTTTCACTAATGTTTGTGTAAACCTAGATTTATAGGACCTGAAATGGAGTGGGTAGATTTTTTGAATCTGTCCCATGATGGGTTCTGAAACGTATAGGCCATTTATAACACTAGGGATTAAATATCTTTTTAAAATACGGATAAGATCTTCTTCAGTGTAATTTTTTCTAATGATGGTGTGACGATGGTAGGTCGGGAAAGGGATTTCAAACTTATAACTTTCTTCATCTCCAGTGGATAACATTATCTGACTTTTGAAAGCATTTATGGGTGCTTCCACAGCTGGTATTAGTTCATGCGATGAACTTTCATCACTGTGTATAGTGGGTGTCATTGAGTTAATCTGAGTTATTCTTGAAAGCGCATCAGCCACTACATTGCTCCGTCCGGGTTTATACTGGAGCTCATAGTTGTACTCCTCTAGAATAGCTTTCCAGCGCTTCATTTTGGAGTTATGGTTTTTAGAACTCAATGCATAAGTCAGCGGCTGATGGTCTGTAAAAATTCGAACCTTTGCTGTACCGTAAAGGTAATTACGTAGCGTGTTGAGGGACCATATTATGGCGAGCATTTCATTCTCATTTGCCGCATAATTTTCCTCGGTTTTACTCAATGTGCGTGAAATGAATGTTATTGGCCGATTGTCTTGAGATAAGACAGCGCCTAAAGCTACATTTGAAGCATCGGTTGTCACTTCGAAGGGTTTTTGGAAATTCGGATATGATAGAATTAAATCTTGTGATACTAATGTGTTTTTAATTTTTTTGAATGCTTCTGAACCTTCAGAATTCAGAGTAATGGATGTCTTTTGAGATTCCGTTTTCGAGATTCGTCCTTCTTCTCCTCTTAGTAGGGAAGTTAAGGGTTTCGCGAGTTGCGCATAATCCTTAATAAATCGTCTGTAGTAGCCGGAAAGGCCTAGGAAGGATGGAAGTTGTTTTAGTGTTGTGGGAACTGGAAAATTCGCGATTGCCTCTACTTTATCAGGATTCGTCCGAATTCCATGACAAGAGACGATGAAACCAAGGAACTCCACTTCATTTTTGAAGAAATTACATTTGTCCAGTTGGACTTTCATATTGGCGTTCTGAAGGGTTTCGAATATTTCGGAGATATGTTTGATATGTTCCGTTTCATTTTCACTATAGATGATGATATCATCAATATAGACGTAGCATGATCTTCCTATAAACGCGCGGAGTATATCATCTAGGGCTCGTTGGAAAATTGAAGGCGCGTTCTTCAATCCGAACGGAAGCCTAGTGAACTCGTATTTTCCGTTATTAACAGAAAATGCGGTTTTTTCTATGGCGGAATCTTTTAGCGGTATTTGATGAAATCCGCTGCGAAGGTCGAGAACTGTGAAATATTTACTATTGCCAAACTGGGAAAGAACTTCATTAATATCCGGTATCGGATATCGATCAGGTATCGTGACGGTGTTTAATTTCCTATAATCAATCACCATTCTGTATTGCTTATTCCCTTGGGAGTCGCATTTCTTAGGTACGACCCATACCGGTGAATTATAGGGCGACCGGGACGGTCGAATAATGCCATCAGTTAAGAGTTTCTCAATTTGGGTTTCAATTTCAGATCTTAAGGATGCAGGGTACGGATACGATTTTGTATAGACTGGAGTATCAGTATTAGTACGAATTTCACCTGTGACCCTGGTCGTATAGGTGAGTCGCTCGTCAGGTTTAGAAAATAAATTTGAAAATGTTTGTGTTAGTACTCTTATTGAATCTTTTTGCCGATCTGTCATGTGGTTAAATTTGGTTTCAAAGAATTAACTGAAGGGGACTTGAGTTGATTTATTTTGATTTTGACGTTGTTAAGGACTTTCATATAGCTATCCTTTGCGTAAATTACCGCAGATAGAGCTTTTAAGCTGTCGTTACCGAGGATGCCATGGAACGACTTTAGGGTAGGTAGAAGGAACAATTTGAGTTTTATATTATTGTTAAAGAGGTTAAGAAATGTGTGTTGACTAACTTTAACGTCTCCCGTAATAGACTTAGCGTAGAAGCAAGAATTATTCAAGATGGGTTTTTCCACCAGGTTCGACTGGATATAGGTCTTACTCGATCCAGTGTCTATTAGAAAATTTAAAAACTCGCCACTCTTCGTTCTACACTGGAAGTAAGGTAACGAAGAGTACGTTAACCTAAAAAATTCAGATCTGTATATTCAGGAAAGGTCAAGGTATCCATAGCGCTGTTAGTGTGGTTCTCCGTAGAGCTAGGGATTTCTTCCGTAGGTGAATATTGGTTAAGAGTTTGGTTGTAATTTGCGTCTTCCATTGTCATAGCTTGGGAATAATTTTCAAGGTTTATTTGCTCTGTATCTATATGATAATTTCGTTGGTGTTTATTTGGTATATGCTGTTGAGGGTGAGGTCCAGGAGGTCTCTTTGTGGAAAATCCAAATGGTGCGCAAGGCTTGCTTTGGTGATTTGCAGCTGCTGTTTTAATCGTTGAAGCGTCCATAGGTTCCGGCTTCGGTTGAGGGTTCGTAACGATTTGAGGGACTCTATTTGGTTGAGGGAAGTGTGGTTGATAATCGTATCGGGGGAACTGTGCATTTTGTTGGTTTCGGTCCCCCTGCGGTTGAGCTGTCCAGGTTGGTCTTTGTTGAGGAACTTGGTAAAATTGTGGTTGTAGATATTTCAAGTGAGGATAAAATTGCTGGATAGGAGTGTGTGGATTGGGTTTACGTGTTGGCTGCTGAGGTGGTAAGCCGTTATTAGGCTTCTTTACCGAATTTTGATTGTTGTTAGCATATGCGGCACGAAAGTTTTGGTTCTCAAGCTTAAGGCACAAGTGCAAAGCTTGAGGGAGGTCTGCTGGTTCACGGATACCCAACAATCTAGGCAGATCGCCTTTGAGCCCTCTTACAAATGTGTCTAGCGCTTTGTCCCTATACACTTGTGTGAGAAGATTCGTAGATTCTTGAGAGACTTCCATACATGCAATTTTGTTTAAGATTAACGTCAAATGATTGTATACGGCTTGATAAATTTCGTGAATGGTAGAATGCCCCTGTATAAAAGAAGTCATTTGGTACTCCAAGATACCTAGATCTCTCTTATCCGCGTAATGTAAGGTCAAGCAACGCGATATAGCTTTCCATTTTAGCGGTGTGTTATACGATTCGAGTGCATTATCTGCACTGCCAGTTATTTTATTACGGATCACCGATAGTATCCCGTAATATTTAGGGGTTCCTCTGAGGTGTTCGTAAATACGCAGGATCCGATCCACGCTTTTCTTCCACGAAGAAAACTCTATCGGGTTCCCTGAGAATTCCCTCAGACTTTTTACTATGTCGGGAATCCTTTCCAAATCGGATAGGTTCCCTGGCAGTTTGGGTCGGATTTCCTGATCCCGTCCTGTTGCAATGTCGGCATTTGGGTTAAGGATAGAGTTAATGACTTGTCTGCCTTCATTCTGAAAGACTCTATTTACTATTTCCGTCACGAGGACAACTAATTCTGGGGTTAGGTTTTGGGTAGGTCTGGAAGGATTAGGTTGGGCTTGTTCTGGGTTAGACATTCTTGTATTATTGGAGAAACCGAGTTCAAAATGAGATAACGAGTTAACAATATGAAAAGGATGAATTCAAATAATGGCACAAAATAATAAAGAATGATTTCTTAAAATTAAATTTCAAAACGATAGATAGATATATTATTCGTTGATTCAATTAGTATTAAAATATATTATTATATTAATTTTATATGAATGGATTTCTTTTCATTTTGATTTGCATGTGTTTTAATTTCTTAAAACTATGTATATATTAAATTTTCACTTTTCTTAAACAATATCAACTTAATTTAGCTTAATCTAACTTACAATAATATCGAAAGCATCTCCACACTGGCGCTGTTGAATTCTCCTTTTTGTCCGTTGGTTTGCTTAGATCCCCCGGTGACTCAGGTTCAAACTCACGCACTAAAGGGTGTGGCTCACTAAGGGTGTTCTTAATACCGTCTTAACGAGACTTTCGTTTGGACCGGTAACCGAATGTTCTGAACGCACTTGAACTTCTTGAGGACTTTTGGCGATTTATGTACTCTTCCGCACACGCACTTGAACTACTTTAGGTCGTTTGGCGATTTATAAGTTCGTCACGCACTTGAACTTCTTGAGGACTTTTGGCGGTCAATATCGAACTTATTCGGTCCAACACTACTACAAAACATTCGCGATACCGGTCCCTGCTCGGGCGCCAATTAAAACATTTAAAATTAAATTATTTTAAAAAAACTTTATTTTGGCAGCGTAACTGCCTTATCAAAAATTATTTAACAACTGAATTACAAAATTCTAAAACTAAGAGCTTAAATACCTAAATAATGCTGACCAGCTAGCTACCTGTCGTGGGAGCGGATGTGATTATCTGAAGCGGTGTCATATTGTCATTTAATGGATACAGTTTTGCTTGCGGCTTGTTGTTTGTTGTTTATGCTGACGTCTGATGAATACAGTGTTGTTTGTGCTTGTTGCTTGTTGTTTATGCTGACGATGTTGTTTGGACTGTTGCCGGTGAAACGAAGGTATCATGTATCGAACTTCTGTCGTTGACTTGTAATGCTGTTTATGCTGACGAATCGAATGATGAGTTTGTGTGAACTTATGCTGTGTTAACTTATACGTGTAGAATTAACAGTTAAGATTAGGTAATAAGTATAATGCCGGATAGAATAGATAGGTTAAGAATAATAATAAAAACGTACACTAGAGAAAGCCTGAAATAAATATCGCCAAGTTTAACTCCAGAATTTTTATTCCGATAAAGTTATTTCAAAACGTGTTCAATCAATATATGAACTTAACTATTGCATAGAAAAATTTGGTTTTCTACACACTCACTTACACTAGCTTGAAAAAAAAAAATTATAAACAAATTAGCAACATGCTATGCCTAGAGTAAAATACCTATTATAACTATTCAGACATATGCAACATAAAACCGTCCCAATACCCTATAGCTTACCCTATTCCTAACCTTATGAGCGATCGAACATCAATTTTTCGATGAAATTTTTTCATGCAACGAAACCTACCAACAAGTGAGAGAGGATAGAAACAACACTGTGGACCATCACACACAAGGAGCATAGAACAAGCAACAAGCTTGTCAAAGATGTTCCAGTCGCATCATTTCGCTATGCTCAAACATGCAACTTATACATCAATCTGGGGTGGAGGAGTTATATAATCTGCCCTGAGCCAAAAGCCACCACACCAACAACATCTTAGGCAGTGGTGAGTTACATACTCTGCATGAGAAGGAATAAATTCACCACCATCATCTTAGGCAGCGGTGAGTAACGTACTCTGCATGAGAAGGGAGAAATTCACCACCAACATCTCGGCTAACTTGTGTAGCGGGACCTTATATGAGGAGATATGAATTTTGCTGTTAAGAAAACAGTTTAGTTGATGATTTAATAAAGAACACTTGTTTCCATGATAAGTTCGTGTCTTCTTTTTTCAAAATATATATATTTAAGAACATAACTCGCGCAATTCTTTGCCTATTTCAGGATCAGGTGTTTCAGTATATACCACGGAATCAATGTCATTGCCATGAATCTTTTCTGAAAGCCAGAGTAGCAAATGTACGTGGGGGAGACCTCTCTTTTACCACTCAATGCTATACATATAACAAAGACACTTTCAGAAAATATTCTCTTTGATTATGAGGTTCATAAGCTTCTTAACTTTTACATGAAATACCCTGGCAATAATATCATGCCGATCATGATTTTTATTACCCGGAAGCAAGTTAGTTGTTATTTCCGACCACATAGCAACATATATCGAGGACTCCCGGTCACAGTGGAAGGTAAAATATATAGCTTACCAACGTTCGAAACATTTTCATCGGCACGCAAAGGATCGCGTAGGTGTATATATTGTAGCTTTCTGCTCTAAGTTTTTTCTGATTAAGTCGAATATAGATAAGACGTTCCGTTTAAATTTTTGCATATATGTCAATCCAATACTAGTTTGCCAATTGCCCGAACGGTGGATTGCATTGAACGCATTCTCCCTTACCATCATCCGATAAGCATAAAAATTCATACAAGATACGGTCTACCTCGCGATAGGACTTTTTGTCAAAGGATTTATCTTAGGAAGCTTAATGCAGTATCTGTTTTCATTCCGACTGTGCAATACAATATCCCTGCTCTCAAATTCCTGTCCAGTCAATACTACTGCAACCTCATTTATTGTAGGCGCATTAGATCTACTACGATGCTGTCCACCAGGAACTATATTTGCGTGGATAATTAAACGAAGTTGAGGCAAATTTTGATTGGATTCTATTGCAGCTTTAACCCTGGAAAGATAATTATATTTTGCTAAAGATAAAGATAATAATGTGTCAAATTGACGCATAAACTTTTAACAGCTTTATTTTCTAAGCTATTATAATTTAAAAAAGTTAAAGGAAATAACGTATATACACTTTATGGCATTGCTGCTAAGTTAAAATGTCCTCAAAGATAACTTCAATTACGCCGGTTTTGGACAAGGATGGTATCCTACGAGTAGGAGAAAGATTAAGATTTGCTAAGAACTTGCCATTTGAATCATGGAACCAGATTTGATTGTTGTCAAACAAGTGCTCTTTAACCTTTCTTATAATTGCAGACGCACATGAACGGAATTTACATGTAGGCCCAAACATTATGATAGCATTTCTGCGCCAATCCTGTTCAATAAATTCACGATCGAATGCGATGCTTAAGGTTTAAAGCAAAAATGGCTAGCTTGCCTCCTCCTAGATTTACACCTTCTAAACCATTTCGACATAGTGGAGTGGATTTTGCCGGATCTGTCGACCTCATAACCGCTAAGGAAATATTAGCAAAGACGTTTAAAGAATATATTTGTGTTTTTAACTGCCTCTGCAAAAAAGCGATACATTTGGAGTCAGTTTTGAAGCTAAAAAGTGAAGCATTTTCAGCCGCGCTTCGGCGGTTTGTAAGCAGCCGAGGTATTTGCAGTGATCTCTACAGCGATTGTGCCTCCAAATTTGTTCGTGCGAATCATTTATTAGAATATTTATTGCTTCATTATATAGCCGAAAATCCTGAAGATATTCAATGTCTAGAGATAGCATATAGTGGCATTTTAACCCCCTTTCTTCACCATAGTTCGGTGGTCTGTGGCAGGGGTTAAATCACCAAAATATCATTTGAAAAGAATTTTGCATAACCAAGCTTTAACTTTTGAAGAACTCTATATACTGCTATCGAAATCGAGTCTTGTCTTAATTCTAGGCCACTATGCGCTATGTCAGATAACCCTAATGACCATGATGTGTTGACTCCAGCGCATTTCCTAATTGGAGAGCCAACCAACACTCTTCCGCAACTAAGTTTATTGGATACCTATGCAACTACAAAATGCAATTCGGTGAAGGGGAATGTTGAAGTTGAGGATTTAATGATCGTAAGGGATGGAAGATACCCTTCCAGTAAATGACCATTAGGACGCATCATCGACACATATCCTGGAATCGATGGACATGTTAGAGTAGTCAGCATAAAAGTACAGAATACAATTATAGAAAGACCTATTGTGAAATTATGTATTCTCCCACAAAACATTTCCTTAAATCATAAAACTAACTAATGCTATGTCTCTTTTTCATTCCAATTACTAATACGCAACCCACTAATTAGCAAGTCTGGGGTGCTATAACCTCAGTTAAGAACAGTTGTCCTTGGCCTGGCGGAAACAATTAATAGATCTAAATGTAGTTTTCCTTATTTGCAACATTGTAATTCCAGAGGTATTCTTCTGAAATTGCAGGACTATTGTAATCATACCTAATCAAGTTACAAACTTACGTACATAGTTATACTCTCTCTCGGGTGATAACCCGCTATATCAAAAGACTGGTTTTATGATGTTTTATGCTTTGTTAAATCCAACTTCCATTTGCACAACAACCACTGTCGAGTAAGGTAATTATTTTGACAAAAATTAATTGAATTGAGATAATTGAAGTAAAGAGTTTAATTTCAGAAACGTTTTTCTCGATTAAGAGATTACAGAATTAATGAGAATGTTCATCCATATCTTGCGTACCTACATGATCTGCATCGAAGGAATGCAGTATCGGTTTCCATTCAACAAGAAGGCCTTTCCAAAAATACGAGTGACATGAAAATATATCGCTACAATCTCCATAAGCCACTTCCCAAGTGTCTTTCCATTCACTATCAAAACGAATTATTTACTGAAGACTTTGATCTACACCATGACGTTGGCCGAGATAAAGAGGAACATTTATATGGCTTCGTAGTTCTGTTGGCTATATATTCTCGCTATAATTCAAAACTATTGTATTTCAAAACTGCGAAATAAGCAGCGGCAACAACGAAAATTTTCCATATGAATTAAACCATCAATTATGTCAATTATATCAATGAAATCAAATGAAACGATCAGAATACGGTATATCTAAAATGAGAGTGAATTCTTTGTTGTAAGGTATATAGAGATGATGGCTTTGAAAAGACTTACAAGTATAATTAGACAGTGATGTGAGTACATACGAGTATTTACAGCCATTACTGAAACTGTGGTTTCCGAGTCACTGATTTTATATAGTGACCGAGTGCGTTCAGTGATTAAGTGCGTTTGGTTTTTCGCAATGCTCATATATACTTTTATTCCCATTCTACTGGCATAGCTGTTGTCTCTAAACACAAATATGATGGACTGTTCACTGTGAGCCAACAACAAATAAATCAAAGTTGTCAAAAACGTAAAAAATTTCGAAGTTGTTAAATTCCGTCTTGTTGGAAGAATATACTTATTTAACACTCACTATCAGCTATTTCTTCAGCTACCGGATCAATACTTGCAAACCGACTAGCGAGAGCTCATTCCTAAGTCATCACAGACTTTTGCATATTTGTCCGTCTGGTATTGTCTTGCGAGTTTCGCAAAATTTTCTTAAGTATGGTGTTAAAGAATTTACATGAAAACGCACCAAATTGTATAAATCAAAAAGGCCAAAGATCCTGACCATCTGGTTCACCAGCCCTATCGTTCTACATTTAAATATTATTATATTTATCTCATTTATGACGGCTGGATGGAGTTTGGGGTTTGGATCAAGTTTTCTATTTCACTAACACCTACTGCGATTCTTCTTCCGCATTGACATTTATTCAGGTCCCTGCTCGCACCTTGATGCCTTACCTCATGCCTCACCTCAACTTCCACGTTCCAACCTTTTTAATGCTCTTGATTTTTCCCCAGATAAGTCAATGTTCTTTTCTCCTTCTTTGCTCGTCTTCCTAAGCTGAGTTGAAGATTGACCTAGGTAAATATAATAGATGCGTGGTTATAGTTAATACACTGAACATTACCGGTTGCCGGCGGTCAGTCTCTACCCTAATAGTAAAACATCTAACTAATATGGATGTTTGTATCGTGCAGTGATTATTTGGTCACATAAAAGGACAGGGCGGCATCGACTGTTCGTCTTCATGTTGTACACCAAAAATTACAGAAAATATAATGCTTTCTGGTATCATCGATCCTTGCCGAAGTAATTTGTATTTGGTTCTAATATATGGAATTCCCGAATTACTAATCATTCGAAAAGTGATAGTTTTGTCGTGGGGCTGTTATCGAAAATAACAATTCTAGCGGTAAATATAAAATTTACTGTGTTACTTCAATAAGTTAACGTTTCCTTACTTTCTAAGTAAAATTAAAACAATAAGTGCATTGATGTGGTTACAGATAAAAAATAAATTGCCGTAGGTGTTGACGAGCAGCTACCACTATTAAGGTTTCAAGCCTTGATAGCAAGTATAAGTTTTTACCTCCCAGCCATTGGAAAGCTAACAAGAAGCTAGAAAGATTGGTATCCCACTTCAAAACAGCAGCATATATGAAACGACACAAGTTAAGGAATATCTTTAACCAACATCGAGTTGTCAGTTTGACGAAAGGTGGATCTTTTGCGATATAGAGGAGAATAGTAAGACTTGAGTGCGCCTCCCAGGAATCTTGCGAGGAGAGAACTGCTGATGCCAGCATTGTCAGGATAGAGTTTTGCATCACCCAACCTTAAGAACAGATTTTTCCTCCACCGACTAATCTTTTTATAGGACCAGATCCCATAAAGCAGGACTTTGAAGACTTGTTGGCCCAAATGGATAAGATTTATTTTAAGCAGGGCATATTTGCTGATTGGAGTGTTAGAAAAAACACGATAGATGCAAATAGCGATAATTTTATAGAATAAAATTCATGAATTTTTAAAATGCTTGCACAAGCGGATGAGGTAAACCCAATTTTTCATGACTTGTTCGCATAATCAAGCAATATTACAGCAACTTCACATTTACATTTTACATCACTTCCGAATCATCTTCAGTCCCCGGGTTGTTACATACACCAGAGACTTGATATAGCCATAAAAAGAGAAGAGCCTGAAGCTGTTAGACCACTCAAATGGGACAGCCAATTGACGGAGCCATTCAACGATTACATCACCAAACTTTGACGGTGGAACATGGCACCATCCTTTGGAAACCATGAACTCTTTAAGACAGTAGCCACCAATTCAGCAGCATCATCTCGGGTGAAGTACGGCCCAATTACACCTGCAGCATGAAAATCATGCCAAACAGTTAAATTATTGACATAATATAGCTGCTGTTAGAAAACCTCCGGCTATTCGTCTGATCAAATAAGGCAATTTTACTTACTGTTATTTGACCATTTAACCAAATGGACCAACAGCCCGCAGTAATTTTTGGTTGTGAAAGGTAACCAAATGATATGCACATTAATATTAAGCCTTGATGAAAGTGATTTTAAATCTTACCATCTGTCGGCATATCGTGGTAGCTGAACAGAGTAATAGTATATCTAAAACGCTTTATTTTCTAAAAATCGAATAATATGGATAACCACTTGTTTCAAGTCATAAATAATAGTACAGAACCGCTTAAATAGGGATATATACCTCCAAGACGTTTTAAGTGTTGCCAAGGGCTTGCCAGACGAACTCGAAGTTTGTACGATATCCCAATTTTGAATAATTTATGTAACCACAACAAATTTCTAGTATGACATAACTGAATAAACATACAACACAAATTTGACGGTTCAAGACGCTATCATTGTCCAAGACGTTTTCCTTTTCGCCAAGTCCTTGAATTCCAATTTTGAATAATTGTTGTAACCACTTAATTTTTTTTTTTGGAATTTAGATAAAAACTCCCAGGCGCATCAAAGGAATACGAATCCCACATACTCGTACATACTATATTTAACTTTTAAAACTTATATTTAATATATATACACTTGTAGATATGTTTTTCCTTTTATAAAATTAAATTAATTTCTTAACACCATATCTTTCAGACCGTCGGTGTGTTTGGTATGCTGCACGTAGCACTAGGAGATACGTCATTTAAAGGATGTTTGGGCAGATTCTTAAATGATAACTATTTTGGGACAGCTGAACTTAAACATTTTTGGATCTCGTGCAATAAAACAGTTGATTTAAGACAACGAAATATAGAGGTAAAATTATTATTATTAATGTTAGTTAAAATTCAATAATATATTTCATGCTAAAAAATATACCGCTGAGAGTGGGGAGTTTTATTGTAATAAGAAATGAGGTCCGAGCAACTCAATCCAAAGTGAGGTAAACAATGACTGTAATAAAGTATCATTTTTGGTTTACTCGTAAAATTTCCTATTTGAAAAATAGTCAAAAAGGTTCTTCTGATTATATATATATATCTTTTTTTTAAATTCTTTTCTTATGATTTTATTATACAATTCAATATATAATACATACTTATAATGTCACGGGAAAAAAAAAAATAAGGAAATAAGAAAAGCTGGTGACATTCTATATTTTAATATAAAATAGAGTCGAATGCCACTTCTATGGACATATTTACGAGTATAATAAAAGATAAGTTTTGGGTGGGGTGACCCTCAGAAAGCAACGTCATAAAAAATTAAGTCATAAATTAAAATTAATTAATTAAAAATTAAGTCATATAATTATACCAGAATATCAGAAATTAGAGATTCTAAAATCAAACAACCGATAAGATGAAACAGAAAAGAAATTACGATACGCAGTGGTGCAGAAAAAAGGTACAGGTAACATGTTATAGAGGTTTCCTCGTAAATTATAATTTGAAATAAGACTAAAGTTACGGTTACCAGACTTCATGAAAAACGTTTTTAACACTTTAAAACAATACAAGTGGCGAACTGGTCGCAGAACAAAGGAAAGCTTGGATAATCTACCAGGCTTATGACAAATTTTCCTTAAAATGAATTTCTGTAAAATGAGCGACGGCTGTATTTTATTTAGGGAGATACCTCCCCCACAAGTAATTCCGTAGTAATTGCAGTTTAAAATGGAAAATTCCATAGTAAATTATCTTTAACAGTTTGTTTAAGCATAATTTACGCAAATACTAAAAATGTCTAAGTGTGCATCGAAAGTACTTTCTCAGTGAGTCTGCGTGATTCAAAAAACTTATTCTAGAACCAAGGGTGAGCCCCAGGTACTTAAAGTCATCGACTATCTCAATTAAGAAACATTTATCACTACAGTTTAGATTACTACAAAAAGTTGGGAGAGGGAGACGAACAATTACAGTTAGACAGTTTGTATTTTTCGCACTTAGTAGGTGAACCTTTAAAATTAAGATCAAAAAACGAATTGATATAAATTAAAAATAGGATTGGACCCAAAACAGAGCTTTGAGGTACATTCAGTTTCAAGAACTTAATTTCGGCCTAATTTCAACTATCTTAACTCTATGCGACCTATTTTCCAGATATGACCTGAACCAATTAAGGATAAATCCACGGAAACCAGCGTTTTCCAGTTTTCTCAACAACAAATTGTGGTTAACCATATCGCAAGCTTTGGTTATATCAATAAATAAACCAGCCGTACATTTTTTTCCATCGAGGTGCGACATTATTTGAGAATAATACTGTAAGAGCGCGTCCTCCGTCGATTTTCCTTTTTGAAATCCAAATTGGACGGGATTAAAGAAATTTGTTTTAGTTAAAAAACTCACTATCCTATTTTTCATTAGTTTTTCAAAAACTTTGCTGAAAGCAGGAAGGAGTGAAATGGGTCTATAGTTGTCGATCTTAGTAGCAGAACCTTTTTTAAACAATGGAATGACGTCTGTGCATTTGAGGCCATGAGGGAAGACTCCCGCAAACACGCAACTATTAAAAATATATGCCAAGACATCCACTATGAAACATCCAATTTAGTGCAAAATTACTAATACCATCAGTACCACACAAATTCCATTTTTTTAAGGTACCAGTAACTTCTAATTATTCAAGGAGTTATGGGCTGAAAAACAAAACTAGTACATTGCAATGTTTCAGCACACACTGACGGACAAAGAGAACAATCTAATTGGCAAGGTTGAAAGTTGCAGCCTGTATTGGAAAAATAGCAATTAAATGCATCAGCAACAGCACGCTTATCAGACAAATCATAGTCATCGACACGTTAAACAATAGGTTTTGTTGAAAATGTGGATTTATTTCAACTATCACTGTATTAGACATATTTCATCCCAGAAGTAAAAAGAGAAAAAAAGAACACTCAATGTTTCTGATTCCCGAGGGTTTTTTTTTTTGTCTTTATTAAATTCTTTTATTTCTTTTAATTCACCCGTGATAATTTCTCTTTTTGACTGATGTCTTTTGCGTCTCCGCTCGAAAGGAAAATCATCTGCCCTTCAAACGACGGTTTTTATTTTCTTCCCGTTTTGTTATTAAAAAATTCCCGCATCTTCGACAGTTTTTCTTACTTGCGGCTTTTTAAGGCTGGAGAAGTCCCAATGGCATTAACGACTTCTCTTCAAACTTATTTTTTCATATCCGCTACCACTTGGTCCCCTCTCTGACTGGTATAAACCAACATGGCATCTCGTTGAGTTATTTTTACGCTGTTAGTTGAATCGAACATTACCTTGTGGTTGTCATTTTCTTTGTCAACATAGATCGTGGTGGCCGGACTTGTGCTGGTATACAAGTTCATTATAAATTATTCCTTACCTAACCATTTTCTCTTCTAGCCTTCTGAACTGCGCAACACTACCCTCTTCTTAGGACTCAGAGTTCCAGCTGAGATTGTCTTACCTCGGTGTACGGCGACAAGCGATTTACATGAACTACTTTTGGTTTTCGACAGTCCCGAAACTTAATTTTTTAAACCAGATCGGAAAGTTTTCTTTCTACTTGGGCTAGTTGTTCCCAATTGTTTTAGAGTTTTAGACAGAGACCCTATCGTCTTTTTGGATTCAAAAACCATACGTGGTCTCCTGGATTAAAGGTAAGTTCGTTCAAATTAATGTCGTACCTGTGTTTCATGGCCTCGGCTGTAAGCTTTAATTTATGCCGTACCTGTTTTTATGTTCCCGCAAGTTCTTGGTCCATCGTGCTCCTCTTCTATTGGCAAATCATACTCCAAATCGATAGGCAGCCGAAGCTCTCGTCCAAAATTCAACATAGCCGGAGAAAATTTAGTTGACTCGTGCTCTGCCGCCTGATATGCCATTAGGGCTGGTTGTAACCAGAGATCCCAATCTGTTTGTGCAGTGTTAGTGAACTTTGACAGGTAGTCCAACAGCGTACGGTTGAACCGTTCAACCCTTCAGTCTGACTGAGGGCGTAAGGGTGTTGTGCGCGTTTTTTGGCTGCCCAACAATTCCATCGTCTTTTTGAATATTTCGGACTCGAAGTTTCTGCCTTGGTTCGAGTGGATTATGTGTGGGACCCCAACTCGGTAACAGACTTTATTGGTTAATTGTTCGATTATCATTTCTGCTGTCTTATCTTCACTTATCGGGAACTTCCGTTCTGGGAAGAGGACCTATGATATCAATTGCTATTCTTTCAAAGGGGCATGTTGGTTGACTTGGTTGTAGCTTGCCTCTGGTTAGCCATGTAGGACCTCTCCTCGATTGACAAGTTTTGCAATTTTGACACCATAACTTAACATCAATGGTTCGTCCCACCCAGAAGTATCGGTCCTTTATTTTACCAATAGTTTTTCTGTAACCCAAGTGCCTCCCGCTAGGACTATCGTGAAGATGAGAAAGTATTTCTGGAACCAGCTTCCTTGGTACTACCGGTAACAGTTTATCTTGTTTCTCTCCCCTCTCCCAGACTCAATTGAGGATTCATTTTTGCATTTTAAGTTGTCGAAGCATGAACCAAAAACTCCTTACCTCGGTATTCTCCTGCTAAATCTCTTCTTTCTTAGTCCGCTGTCCTTTTTGTATCCACTTGATAAGTTTCCTAACCGTTGGGTCATCACGTTGTTCTTTCTGGAAGTTACTGTTATAGCTTTCCACGTGTAGGATTTGACCTTGATATTCTTTTACGTCGGCTTTGGTGCAGTATTTGCAGCCCCACAGGGTCTTCTAGACAGTGCGTCTGCGTTGCCGTGTTGAGGCACAGGTCGATATAGTATCTCGAAATCGTATTGCTGCAGTCTTTCCAGCTATCTAGCCATTTGACCCTCTGGTTGCTCAAAGTTCCACAACTATCGGATTGAAGGGTGATCAGTTCGGAGCAAAAATTGTCGGCCGAAGAGATAGTGGTGGAAGTGATGAGTTCACAGCTGCTAGCAATTCTCTTCTCGTCACGCAGTAGTTCCTCTGTGTTCTGTTCAAAGTGCGACTGAAATATTTTATTACTGTCTCCGCTTCTCCTTGTCTTTGACTTAGGACAGCTCCAATGCCCACATTTGATGCGTCGGTATCTAGGATAAATTGCCCGTCGTTGCAAGGAAACCCTAAGATCGAGCCCGTAGTTAGCCTTTCTTTTACACTGTCAAAAGCTCGTCCGCTTTCCTCAATCCAACTAAATCGTCGTTTTTCTTCGGTTAATCTTGAGAGAGGTTTTGCTACATGCCTTAAGTACTCGTAGCTTACGCTCGTTTTAAGAAAATTTCATTTAGCCGGGCTCGGCTTTAAGTTAGCAGCTTGAAGTCGACTTAGTACCGCTTCCAGGTTGGTAAGGTGTTTTCAAATGTTTTATAGTAAACAACGATATCGTCCAGGTAGATCAGGGCCATCCGCCATGATAATCCTCGCATCACTTGATCCATTACCCTTTCGAACGCCGCCGGAGACCAAAGGGCATAAAATTAAATTGCCACAGCCCATTGCCATTAGTGAACGACGTATTTTACTTATCGTCCATTTCAACCTGCCAATACCCGCTTTGAAGACCTAGGGTCGAAAACCATTTTGAGCCTGCCAGAACAATGGGTGCAGCCCATGGGTTCTTAGATGTTTCTATGATGCTTCTTTCGCTCATATCTCTGATGAGCTCATCCATCTCGTGTCGCTTGGCTAGCGGAACTCCACGGTGTCCAGTTAAGGCAGTCCTTCCAAAGTCAGGTGCTCCTTTAGAGAATACGTTATTTAATTTTCTTATGAGAGATTTGAATGACGTTCTCTGTTCCTCAAAAAGTTCATCATGGGCTTCATCACGAAGGTCTTGTACGTTGGGACACTTATTACACGGAAACGCTTAAGGCACCTTGCAGACTTCTACTGACTCTACTTGTCCTACGGTTTCATTTTTCATTTCATTTATTGGTATACAGAATCTTTTACATTGGACTTAAGTTAAGTTAAAGTCTATATGAGTAAAAGCTAATTTATTTAAGTTTAAACAATTCAAATATTGGCTTCATTAATTATAGATTAAGAATTTAATAAACTATGCACGTATTCAATGATAGATAATAAACGTAGTTAAAAAAACGGAAAGAATATAAAAATGTAAAGAGATAATACAAGAAAAAAAAGAAAAAAAAACGCATTTAGGTGCCTAAGGTCTGATACCTATATAAGACTTTATCAAATAACTTAGTTCCGCGAAGTTTTCTTATGTCCAGGGGAAGAGTGTTCCATTCTCTGACAACATAAACAAGATATTGGTTCTCGGAGTTTTTGCATGCAAACCTTGGTTGAATAAAAGCAAAAGAACGCGCTGAAATTGGAAACTGAAGTTTTTCGTACAGATAATGAGGTTCCTTGCAAATCAAGATGCGGTTTAGTGTTACAACCCAGAATCCTGTTAGTGTATTCAGAAATATG
Organism: Volucella bombylans; assembly: GCA_949129095.1. NCBI lineage: Eukaryota > Metazoa > Arthropoda > Insecta > Diptera > Syrphidae > Volucella > Volucella bombylans. Next base: position 257,556,081 of record OX422140.1, read on the forward strand.
ATCGAAACGTTTGAGATTGTAAACATATCGCGTAATGTTGTTGAAGACCACTGTAAGATTTCTTCGCGTTTCTGAGTTGTGGCAGCATACTGAGTTCGCCAAAGTCAGGCAAGGTACTTTGCACTTTAGCGAATTCCGAATTTAAAGAGTCAGGGTTTATATTCTCAGGGATTATCAGATTTTGACGGCTCACACCAAGTTCTCGGATATTTTTCCACAGAGTTTTAGCTGGTAGATTTTTACCGAAACGCTTTGAGTACACCCGCTTCTTGGCTTGCCTAATTTTCATAGCAACACAGTTTCCCAGGCCCTGGAAAACTGCATGAAACTCAGGGAGTTTAAAACGTTTTCACCGTTTGTAGGCTAGGTTACACTGTTTTATAGCTTCTCGTATTTCAGCTGTAAACCATGTGCTAGAGTTTGCTTGCATAATTTTGCTCTTTATAAGAACGTGTGAGCTAAAGAGACGACGTATGACATTCTGTATGAAGTCTATTTTATCGTCGGCAGAAATCATAAAGTAAACAACTTGCCAGTTAACCTTAAGAACATCCTCTTCCAACTGAGATACGTTTATTCCCCTAAAATCCCTATACTTGTACACAGAGGGTTGTGTTTGCTTCAGAGGGCGTTTAAAGGTCGCAAAGATCTGGTCGTGTTTTGAGAACGCAGGCGCTGGCATCTGAGTGTAAAGAAGGGTGTTGTCAAGGTTACTTGTGAGAAAAATATCCAATAGGGTTGATGAGGTGCTTGTGAAATGTGTTGGATCAGTAGTGTTGACAGACCCTAGACTAAGAGTACTTATTTTGTTTGTAAATGACAGTGAGATATATTCTAGAAGATCCCAGTTAGGTCTCCGCACAAGATGACATCGGTGTAGAGGGCGACAAGTTTTCTAAGACTGTGTATGGTTCAGATAGATCCACACTTTTATTGTAGCGGTAAGCAACACCGAACAAGAGTTTGCTTAACCTATTGTTATTTATATCAACAAAATAATAATCAATCAAAGAAGCAGAGTTAGATTCAGTTACAAACTCTACTTTTATGCTGTCGCGGATGTACAGCTCGAAATAACTCGTACCCTTTGATGTTATACACAACGTTAGGAATATCGGGCTGAAACCAGGTTTCAGATACGCACACTATATCAACCCTCGACCCTACAAACACATCACGAAATTCGTCGATTTTTGGCCAAAGGCTTTGTGTATTAATATGACAAACTGAAAGTTCACTACATTGCTTGCAAAGAATCTCAATCATAACACGCATATTATTGTTTATGTTGGCAGTTTCAGAAACATCGGAACCACTAATCATTTTCAATGAATGAAAACAAGCCTTCCACCCCAGGACATAATAGACTCATAGCGTTAGAGAAAAATAGAAAAGTTATATTTGACCAAAGCACATAATAAAATAGTTTTGCATGAGGAAAAAGAAAGCTAAGTAAAAAAAGGTTGCAGAAATATAATAAGTACGTAACAAAAAACACAGATTACTAAACATCATGAGAATGATTATCTCCATCGGCATCGGCAATTGAGTTTAAGCTTTCCAGTGAGCTAATTAAAAGTGTCTTATCTGCCGCAGTAAAACGAACGTAGACTTTTCCACCTCTGGTAAAAACACTCAAAAGCTTTTTACGTCGCTTGAGTACTAGAGCTTTTCGCAGAATGCGGCTATCAGAATCCAATCCAACGTCACGAAGGCAAAGAAAACTCGTTCTATTTCTACTTTTCCATCGTTGGTGAATAGATTTAAGTAAAATCTTTTTATCTCCAGCTGATTTGAACTTACGAGTAACTATGATGGCAGTGCCAGCGGTTGTTTGTTTATTTCTTGCGCGGAAAATATTTTTGTGGAATAGGCGTTGGATCGCAGGCAACGGAGTGGCAAAGTTTGGAGAATATCTCCATTAGATTCTCATTCATTACCTTAGGTATTCCATAAATAATAGCATCCGCATACATCTTCTCACGCTCGAGTTCATCTATGCGTTGAGCCAGTATGATTCCGCAAGGCTCTGTGGGAGCAGCAGTGGGCACGGGGTCGCTTCGAGCTGTTGGACTCGTATTGAAAGATCGGCAACGGTTATGCTGACCTCTGCAAAACGCCGCTTAAAGTCTTCCTCAATCTTATCTAGTTTCAGTGTCAGCTTATTGTTTTCGCCGACTATTAGTATTTTAAGTTCCTCGATCTGCTGTGATAATCTCACTTCCAAGCATTTAATTGATTTTTTGTCAATTGCTGTCAATAGGTTTTTCTTCAGGTGAATTGTTTTGCTGATTCCTAACAGCTGCAGCGCTAGTCTCGGGTCGCAATTGTTGTTGTTGCAGGGAGGCCGACATGAGTGCCAGTTGATAAAGAAATTATATCGAAAAATGAAAAACACAAATAAATGAACCGGTTGCACAATATCGACTGGGAAACGATGTAGACGCGTTACTATGTTGTTGTTTATGGGGCTATAGAAATAACACTTTCACTTGAATAATTATTTAAACTTCGATTAAACTCAAACTAAGCTGCGCTTAGCAAACTTGTGCTAGCTTGTCATAGTTTGACACTGGTTGACACGATTTTGTTCAGCGGTAAAATAATGTTTTGTGCAGAGATGTTCTCCATACCTACGAAAAAGGTTCTATCATTTGGATTGATCAGGCTTCTTCCCATCTTCACTCCCCGTGGCAGCTCCAATCCCTATGTAGGTTCAACTATCGCTGTACATCCTTGAACATTACATGGGATTTTGAATTCGATTAAGGTCTCTGTCATTGCTGGTAGCTTTTGATTGGCAGACGTAGCTAACAGTCGTCTCGAAGTCCCTGATGGAAGCAGTAGCGGAAATTTTCGACTTTGAATTACGACAGATATTTCATCAAAGTCCAATTGAAATCGTTGCCCCATCAAAAATCGACTTCAGGTATGTTAGGAACGTCACGCTCCACTACTGCAAAAGAGAGTACTCTTTATTATTTAAGATGAAACTCACCAATGAAATTCCTTCACTCCTTCCCTGTGGCATATAAAAGAGATTAACTTATTAAGCTGTAATCTCTCTCTCTCGTTTATTCTCTCCATCTAAAATGTATATGTATATTATTGTACAATAAACAATAAACACTGGCATTGAAGACACTGAAGTGAGGGGTTGTTTTTCTCTAGACGAAAAGTCATTGGATGCCAAATGGCGCAGTCGGTCTTGGAAGACCGATCATAATAAACATAAAAAAAGTGGATAATTTTAAGGCACTATTCACCAAGTCGTCGACTGGCGATTTATCCGATACCAGAATATCATCAATCTGTTGAGAAACCATCCCCGTTAGAAGTTAAATTAGATAAAGCCCAAGACACATTTTTAAGTCATCCTAAGATGGACTATGTTCGATGAATCCAGCCATTAAAGGGGAAGGGAACCTAGCAGAAAACTGGAAAAGATTTCGGCAAAACTATACAATCTTCGAAATTGCCGCTGGTGTCCAGGAAAAAGCTGAGGTAGTCCGAGTCAACAGGTTTTTAAATATGATTGGTGAAGATGCTCTTGACCTCTTTAATTCGTTTAATTTGTCTGATGATGAAAAATAAGATCGCTCCTGTGATGAAAGCTTTCGACGAATATTGCTTACCAAAGAAAAACGAAACATATGAGCGCTTTAAATTTTTCAGCAGAAACCAATCAAATATGGAACCATTCAACAGTTTCGTGACAGATCTTAAGCTGCTAGCAAAAAATTGTGAATTTTCGTCTTTGGAGGACCCTCTAATACGCGATAGAATTGTACAAGGCATACACGATAACAGGCTACAGGAGAGGTTACTAAGTGCAGCAGATTTGAATCTAGAAAAATCTATGGAAATATGTCGTGCAGCACAAGTCGCTCACAAGCAAACGAAGGAAATCCAGTATACAAAATCTAGTTCTGGTGTAGATGACATTCACATAAGTCCAGCACAACATCAACAAAACCGTTCAACAGGTAGCAGACATCATGTTCGAAATTCGTTTAAGAAAGGTAATAATTATCATAGTAACAATAATTTTAGAAATAGCAATTATGCAAATCAAACAAAGAATTATAACAATAAATTTTCAAAATTTTTTAAATGTAGTTGTTGTAATTTGCATCCTGCAAAAAATGCCTTCCCTGCTTTAGGAAAAAAATGTAATAATTGCGGTAAATTAGATCATTATGCAGTTTGTTGCAATGTGCGAAATGTGAGATGTATTCGGGATTCTGACAGTTCTGAGACTGACGATAACTCGTTTGTTGTTGACAGTTTTCAATAAAATGATAGCAAATATACGTGGATTGAAGAAATATTAAAATAATAATAATTATTTTAATTAAAATATCATAATAAAATAGGAAATAAAAACGGTATAAGATCAACTTCGGTAGTATTAAAACCATATGGTAGTCCTAAAATTGTGCCTGTTGGTGAAACTACGTTAGAATGTAGATTTAAAAATAAAATATTAGTGCAAAATTTTATTATTGTAAAAGAAATTAAAAATAGCAGTGGGAAAAATGAAAACTTAGTCCCTATTATAGGTTTAAAAAGTTGTTTGGATGTGGGCATAGTAAAAATAGAAAGTATCAATAGTTTGAAAATGCAATTAAAAGGTCATATCAATCAAAGGAAGAGCTTGTTGAATCGAATAAAGAGTTGTTTGAAAGAAGGGGGGAATTTCCGCAGAAATATAAAAATGAAATTAAAGGAAACTCGTTGCCAAAGGCAAACCTCCCGAGAAACATTGCGTTAAAGGTGAAACCTATACTATTAAAGACTTTGAAAGACCTGAAGGCGAGGAAAGTAATTTCAAAAGTCACAGGTCCCAGAGAATGGATACATAACCTAGTTATCGTGGAAAAAACTAACGGCAAGTTAAGAGTTTGCTTAAATCCATCGGGATTAAACAAAGTAATTAAGAAAGAGCCCTTTTTGATTCCGACTCGTGAAAACATTGGATCGAATTTAAGAGATTCTAAATATTTTACTAAAGGGTCTGCCATCTAACGTTTTTTTTTTCAACAAGTGCTTATTTCGTGAATGTTAACACATAGCTCATGTCTGATTTGACAGATAATTAGTTTTATCCTTCCGCTGAACGAATATGGTTGCGTATACGCTTGAACAACGCTGGGAAATATTGCGACATTACTTTGAAAATCATGGTAATGTTGCAGAATGTGTGCGAAAATTGCGTACGGATTTTGGAAGAAGAGAAGCACCGTATGTTCGTTATCTTGTGAAAAAAGTGAAAGAAACTAGCATGCTCATCGATAAATCAAAGCGTGAAAAGCCAAAAACAGTGCGTACACCCGAGAATATTGCTGCTGTGGCAGAATGTGTGCGTGAAGCGCCATCAACATCAATTCACCGTCGTTCTCAACAATTGAACATTTCGGAGACATCATTGAGACGAATTTTGCATAAAGACCTTGGTATGACGCCATACAAAGTCAAATTGGTTCAGGAGTTGAAGCCAACTGTCCATCAAATGCATTTTCGCTTCGCTAAGTGGGCCTGCGATCGACTTAGAGAAGATGCCGATTTTGCCAAAAAAATCATCTTTTCAGATGAAGCTCATTTTGATCTTGGCGGGTATGTAAACAAGCAAAATTGTCGCATTTGGGGCACAGAAAACCCGCACGCATACATTGAAAAGCCGATACACCCAAAACGAGTCACTGTTTGGTGCGGATTTTGGTCCAGAGGCATAAATGGGGCATTTTTCTTCGAAAATGAGCAAGGAGTGGCCGTTACAGTCAATGGCGATCGTTATCGGGCCATATTGAACGAATTTTTGTTCACAAAAATTGAAGAGGAGGATATTGGCAACATTTGGTTTCAACAGGACGGCGCTACGTGCCACACAGCCGAAGCTACACTCGATGTTTTGCGCCCTGTTTTTGAAGATCGCATTATCAGCCGCAGAGCTGATGTCGTTTGGCCATCTCGGAGCTGCGATTTGACACCGTTGGACTATTATTTGTGGGGTGCCGTAAAAGATAAGTGTTACGCCGACAAGCCAGAGACAACTGGCGCTTTAAATGACAATATTCGTGAATACAGCTGCACACAATCGATAATGTGCTTAAAAATTGGACCGATCGTGTAGGCTACTGCATGGCCCGCCGAGGCAGCCATTTGAATGAAATTATTTTCCATTATTAACCGGAAGGATAAAACTAATTATCTGTCAAATCAGACATGAGCTAAGTGTTACCATTCACGAAATAAGCACTAGTTGAAAAACAAAAAACATTAGATGGCGGACCCTTTATATTAGACCAAAAGGATGTGTCTTGGCAAGTTGCTTTACATGAAGACTCGCGAAAATATTGCTGGTTTTGGACACCTTTCGGTGTTTTCGAGTTTAATGTACTGCCTTTTGGTTTAAGCACAGCACCAGAAATATTTCAAAAGTTTAATTAAGAAAATTACGGGTATCTGAAAGGAGTTGAAATATATATTGACGATTTTCTGGTACATGGGGAGACTATTGAAGCACATGACAGGAATTTATAAAGACTTTTGGAACGTGAGAGAAAATTAGGAATGAAATTTAATAAGGAAAAAATTAAAATGTGGGGAAACTATTGTTAAATATTTAATAAAATAGGAAAATAGGTCATGTTTTCCGCGGAAAAGGGATGAAACCTGATGAGCAGCGCATTGTGGAGGTAAGAAATTGAAAAATTCATCCTCTTAGAAAGAACTTCAAAGCTTTTTATGTTTTGTATATTATTTACGAAGTTTTATTCCTGAGCTCTCTGAATTAACAGCTCCATTGAGACAATTAGTACGAAAAGATGCGTTCGTTTGGCTGCAATGCCATACAAAGTGCGTTGAGAGTTTAAAAAATAAACTAAAAGAAATTACGTTTCTCAAACCCTTTGATCCGGCGGAAAAGCTTACAATTGCAGCCGACGCTTCACAGTATCAAATAGGATGTTGTTTATTGCAAGACAACAGACCTATTTGTTATGCTTCAAGGAGTTTGAATGATGCAGATGTAGAGTACGCACAGATACAAAAGGAATTTCTAGCAATTTCATATGCATGCAAAAAGTTTCCTAATTTTATTTACGAGAGTAAGGTCTTAGTTTATTATGGCTTTTTGAGGTCATAATGAAAAAGGAAATTTGTAAAATAATGTCATCCAAATTACGCCGCACTCGTTTTTTTTTTATTTGATTACGATATTGAAGTGCAGTACTTATCGGGCAAGTACATGCACATTGCTGATTACTTGTCACGAAATTTTGTTTATAAGAAAAATAAAGTCGAAGAAACTATAACTGAAATAATATTGCTAATCAATGTAAGTGACGAGAAGCAAAACTTGTTCAGAGAAGAAACACGAAAAGATACTTTCTTTCAGAATTATTAAAACTTTACTATAAAGGATGGCCCCATTCAAAAAATAAAATGCCAGACAGTATCAAATCGTATTTTGCAAAAAAAAATTGATATTTGATACTTAAACTTCATGAATCTCATTTAGGGATAACTAAAAGAAAGAACAGAGCTCGTGAGATACTCTATTGGCCTGGTATGTCAGTTGACATAGAAAACCATATACTTGCGTACAGTCTCGACCTAAGAACTATAACGAACAAATGATTAGTCATGAATTACCATTCCGTAAAGTAGGGTGTGATTTTTCGAGTGGAACGGGGACAGTTTCCTCATTGTGATTAACTATTTGTCAAAATGGATAGAGATTGAGCCAACAAAAACAAAACCTGCGTCTGATATTTGTTTAAGTTGGACTAAACTTTTTTCTCGTCTAGGTATTCCTGCAGTTGTTATTGCCGATAATATACCATTTAATTTCTTTAAATGCAGAGAATTTGATAGTAAATGGAATTTTGAAATTATAACTATCAGTCCTCATTACCCTAAGTCAAATGGACTTGTAGAGAGAGGAGTCCAAATAGCAAAGGGATTGTTAAAGAGATCTTCAAATGTTGAAGATTTTTATTTAGCTCTTTTAGAATACAATAATTCACCTGTGAAAGACTTAGACGTTTCACCAGCCTATATTTTATTTAATAGAAGATTTTGCATTAAGCTACCAATTCACTCGAATCTTTTAAAATCAGAATTAAACAACAATATTAAAAATGCTATCAAATACAAACAAACACAAAATGAAAAATATTACAATAGACACGCAAGAAGACAGGATACCATTTTTAGTGTTAACGAGCAAGTTTATTGCAAAATCGAAAATAATTGGGAAATAGACTACATAAAGGAAAAACTAAGTTACCCAAGATCTTACTCGTATATTGTTTTGTACCTTCAAAAAATAGAGAAAAAATAGAGAATACAGAAATTCTAAATTCTTAAAAAAAATTAGAACAAAAAAAAACTACTCTATAAGTTTTATGATGATCACTTCGATCATTTCCTTGATAAGCATTCAAGTACTTTTAAATAGAAGAACTTCCTTAGCTGACAAGAATAGTCAAGTCGAAAGCAATAATATAAACAAATTCACTAATTTTCACAAGCCGAATGTACATCTAAATCAATCTCGTACAAGGTCAGGAAATGTTTTCAAATAAATTAATTTAAATGTCAATTTATATATATACTCGTATATATGTATAAATATATATATCAAGTAACAGTTTATAGTTATGTACTATTAAAAGTTATAGGATATCCTTGATAAACAATGCACACAACATGTATTTTTTATTTGCTTTTTGTTTACAAAAGACAAAAAAAAAAGAAATGTACCAGCTGAACTTTGAACAGTTAAAAATTAAAAATTGAAGTTTAAGGTTTTAAGCTGTGTAAAAAAAAAATACTAAAACTATTATTATAAAGTTTATTCAGTTAACTTATATTAAAAAATTAATATATAAATATATTCAAAAATTAATGAATTCAAAATTGTACAAATTGTATTTCAAACTTAAGAGGGAGATGTGGCATATAAAAGAGATTAACTTATTAAACTGTAATTTCTCTCTCTCATTTATTCTCTCCATCCAAAATGTATATGTATATTACAATAAAGAACACTGGCAATCAAGGCATTAAAGTGAGCGGTAGTTTTTATCTAGACGAAAAGTCATTGGATGCCACAATATGGCCTTGCCAGCCATACCCACCAACTTTGTTTTAGTACCCTTCACCAAGGTATTCCTGTGCAAGTATTTCGATGCTAAGATAGAAATATTTGCCCCGGAGTCCACGATTAGAGACCTTTTTTTCTTCCCATAAAACCCTCTAAACAAAGACTTCCCTCACCGGTGCTTCCTATGAAAGCAGCTCTTTAAATTTCTTGATTTTCACCCGTACCGTAAATTCTCCCATCGTTCGCTGTCGTCTTCGTTGATACCACTTAAATCCCATGTCTTAGGAGCGCTTTGTAGAGAAATAATTATGGGCAACCGCTCCTTGTTCCCTCCGCTTCCCTTTCCACGTAATTTCATCGCCAGGGCATCTGATTTTTCCTTCTCTCTCCAACGGGCACATCGCGACGCAATTTTAAATTGTCGTTCATAGTCAGCCCAGGAACCGGTTCTATCGAACGGTTGCAAAGTCAACGGTACAGGCACTTTGGCCCGTGGTAACCGCGTTGGGACAAACGGAGTTGAAACACCTACTGCACTTGAAACCCCAATTTGTTGCCGTCTTGCTGCTCATCTCCGTATCAACCTGCTGTAGATTTGTGGCTCCCTGATGACGTTGAGACGTGTTTTTTTCATGCGCTTCTCTGCCTTCTATGCCATTTGGATACGACTTGTGGCTGCTATTTACCGCATTCATAAAGCAAAGGTAGCTTATGGAACGTACAAGATCCTCGACGCTTTTCAATAGAATTATGTACTGAATACTCCTTCTTCCATTTCGTAAATTTTTTCTCCCAGAATAAGCTCTGGTCTACCATGTACTCCTGTAGCATAGTGCGCAACGGAGTACACTCGCTCGACTGTGGGGATTTCTCTTCTTCTTGTCTTCCTGGCTCCATTTCGCCTAGCGTAGTTTGCTTCAAATTTGAATTGTGATCGCAACCCCACACCTGACACAAATGTTGCCTTCCGCTATCGCGGTATGAGCCTTGTTCAACTCAGAAGTAAAAAGAGAAAAAAAAAACACTTAATGATTCTGATTCCCGAGAGGGTTTTTTTGTGTCTTTATTAAATTCTTTTATTTCTTTTAATTCGCCCGTAATTATTTCTCTTTCTGACTGATGTTTTTTGTGTCTCCGCTCGAACTCTCCTTCCCAGGAAAATCATCTGCCCTTCAAACGTCGGTTTTTATTTTCTTCCCGTTTTGTTGCTACTTGCGGCTGTTTAAGGCTTGAGAAGTCCTAACGGCAGTAACGACTTCTCCTCAAACTTCTTTTTTCATGTCCGCTACACCCAAAGGAGGGTGTTTTGAGATCTTTGCTGCGGAAAACAACGTAACGCAACTTGTAAATGAGCCCACGCGAACACCAGACGTTGATAGTCATACCGCCAACACACTGGGCTTGTTTTTAACTTCTCACCCTTATAATTACACCGTTGATGTGCTCTCCCCTCTAGGCTCGTCAGACCATTGTGGCATATCAGCTAATTTCTCGTACACCGACCACACAGTTAGAGAAAGAATTCCTAAAAGCTACGTATGACAATACCAGAAAGCCAACTGGACCGGTCGTAACAGCTTCTTTAGGAATTTTAACTGGTCGTTAGGTTTCATCGATGACGACGTGAATGCCGCTGCTGATATGGTCACAGACATCATTCTCTTTGGAATGAGATCCTTAACCCTCATCGGATGGAGAGCATCAAACCAAAAGAAAAAGCATGGTACGACTCAAGCTGTAAAGAGGCTATCAGGGTTAGAGAAATATTTTGTCGGTCCATCAAGACCAACCCGACAGAGGAAAACCGAAAAAAGTTTAAACGAGCCAGGAATGACTGCAACGTCTTTCTTAAGCGTGTGAAATTTCAGTACGACCAAAAGTTAAGGCAAAAAATGCTGCAATGTCCCAAATGTAGTAAAAGCTTTTGGTCGTTTGTAATAAACATCAGAGACTCTGCCTTATCCTCCATCCCAACGCTCATTCACAATGACATTCCAGCTCAACACTCCCAGATTGTGCTTTGTCTCCGCCTACACTTGAGTGCGTCGAATCTTCAATGAGAGGAATCTACTTTCGCACTCGTGTAGTAGCAAGAGTACTTAAAGATCTCAACAGACATAAATCCGGTGGTCCAGATGGTATAACTCCCCTTTTTCTGAAGACATGTTCTTCCACGCTGGCAAAACTACTGCGTAAGCTTTTTCATCAATCCTACTCTTTAGGACTCTTTCCGAGCAGATGGAAAAGGTGAATCTTCTTCCCTTTCCTCTTACAGACTCATTGCACTTACGCCCGTTCTTTCCAAGGTCATGGAAATGCTGATAAACCATCAACCGATAAACCGAAACGCGGAAAGTTCTTAGTGACCGGCAATATGGTTTTCGTAGCAACAGGTCTACTGGTGATTTGATGGTATGTCGTACCAAAAAGTGGAACCAAAGCGTACACCAATCTGGCGAAAGCACGATAGTAAAAGGCTTTTTTGTCGAAAATGCGTGCATTTAAGATCGACCACTCTCTTTTTCAATGGATTAGAAACTTCCTTTCGCAACGTTCAATTCAAGTTGTCTTGGATGGTTTCAAGTCTGATATTCACGAAATATAGGCTGGTGTGCCCCAGGGATCCTTTCTGTCCCCGACCCTCTTTTTAATTTTCATCAACGGTCTCTTATCTGCTACTTATAATCCAATATATTCCTTTGCTAACGATAGTACTCTCTTTTTTTCATAATCGTTCCCTGACTCACGACCCTGCTCTTTGGCAGTAGAACGGGAATGCCGGCGTATGTTAAGCTCATTAAATTCTGATATTAACAGCGTAATTAATTGGGGAACCACTAACAGAGCAGAATTTAATGCTTCCAGAACACAATGATGTCTACTGTCTTTAAAGCGAAATTTAAACACCCAGCCATTATCCATGAATGGCACTTCAAAACTGTCAACTGTCAAAACCGATAAACTTTCCATTCTCGGTATGTGTGTCAGTGAAAGTTTACTTTGGAATTACCACATATTCGATGTCGTAAAAAATGCTGCGAAATGTCTAGGTTTCCTCAAGCGATGTAAGAAATACTTCAACCCCTCTGATCTAGTCTAAATATATAAGGCATTTATTAGCCTGAACTTGGAGTACAATGCCCACATCTGGACGGCTGCTCCCAAAACATCTCCGCACCTGCTAGATAGGATTCAAACCCGTGCGATAAAACTCATAGGTGATACTAATATTACTCAAACACCATCGAACACCGACGTAATGTCTTGTGTCTCACTCTGTTTTATCGCTATTTCCACCACCAATGCTCCACTGAAATCGTCAGTCCCTTCAAACTTTTAACCGTAACACACGTCTCGCTATGAATGGTCATCAGCATACCCTCAAGTCCACTTTCGGACGCACTCTAAAATATCGTGATTCGTTCCTAAGCCCTACAACTTGCTTAGGGAATGCCCTGCCTAGCTCTTTATTTCCTAGTCATTATAACCCTCAAACAAAACCAGCGTTCACCCGTACCTGTCTTTCCATCCTCCCTGATATTCCTTCGCCCCCGCTGTGTGCAGACATTGTAAGGGTACATAAATCCCTTGAGCGCGCGCAAATTATAAAAAAAAATTACATATTTTGAACTTAATTTACAAAAAAAAAGATAGCACTCACTCAAAAGCAATCAGCAAAACACAATACAGCAATGGCAATGCCAACAACAACGATACAAGCGATTGAGAACAATGGGCAGCCATTGGTGGCAAGGCGACAACTTAAAATTACGAAAGGTCTGATCAAAAACTTTTGACTGAGAGACAGTTTACGAGTACATTGCGAACGTTGTTCACGGACGAAGAAGATGTTCGAGAAGTAAAAGACACCAATGCAGAAATTGTAGAATTGTTAAAAATTTATATTGATTATGTTAATTAACATAAATACACTGCTTTACCAATCTTAAATTGGGATAAGAACTTAAATTCTAAACAATGTCAAATGGCAATTTCTAAATAATATCAACTGTCAAAAGATCTATATTAATTTTTTTTCTATTAAAAGGACACATTAAAATCAGCAGTATAAGGTACTGGACGTCTGAAATAAAGTCTTTTCCAAAGAAACTAAGAATACTTTTTTTTATTTAACTCTTTTGAGTTGGCGAATGTCCTTTTTTTTCTATACTTTTACACAAATGATTCAAGAAAAGTCGTTCTACAGTAAATGTCTATCTTCAATGTTGATATCATTAAAAAATTCGTTTAGGACTTGGGTTTTTGGAAGAAATACTAGCCTTTGTTTAAATACATTTGATATCTTATTTGAGTCCTCAGATATCCAATTTTTTAGCCTGTTCCATTTTTCTTCCCCATGCTAATTTTTGACTTTGAGGTCACTTTTCTCCAGAAAATGCGTAATAAACATAACGTTATGAACGTAACAATAATAAAAAAGAGAACATCAACAAGTTTGCAGAAAAATCCATAGATCATATATCGGTGTAGGATTTCTAGAGTTAAGTTAATTTTTTTTTTTATTTGTAAATTAAATTTCGGATAATAGGGTGAAAGGTAGGTTAAATTAGTTCTAAGCGCATAAGTCATGGTCTTGCACGGTGGTGATGGAGTTCAAGTCTGATCTTCGTATTTTATTTCCCCTTTTTTTAATCTCTCGTCCATAAACTCATTTTAGAGTAATGTAGCCCTTTCTCTAACTATTCTTGTTTTGTTTTTTGTTCTTTATACATGCAAAATACTTTTTTATATTTGTACACGAGACACAATAGCAAGTTGGGGTAGTGGTAAAAGCCTACCCTACCCTACTCCGACGAACTATAGTGTGCGTGCACTTAAACACCTATGCAAATCTTTCTATCACTTTATTGTTTATTTGTACCTGTTTCGTATGTTCTTTGTTCATGTTATGTTGAATCAGTTATTGGGCTTTTATTTCGTTATTTATTTGTATAGTGTCGCTGTTGTCCATGGTACCTATGATACCTTTTATTAAAGATCATATTCCATTTATCAAATCCTTTTAAATTTGTATGTTCTTCCCATTTCGAGCTCAAAAGTTGTTAGGGAGCCTATTATACTTATAAATAAATAATTCTATATATTTTAGTCAAGGTTGAGCGAAATCTTTCAACTGAGCAATTGTCCGTACAATTTTATGTAGTTAAATGTAATTCATATTGGTTACAAAAATCTTTGAATAAATTTAACGTAAATTCTGTAGCTGAGTATACAATTTTCTTAGATGTACCGTGTTGAGAAAAGAACAATTGGGTAAATTTATCGATAGTATATAGTTAATGTCTAGATATTGTGGGTACTATTATTATTATAGAAACATCATACAACATATGTAGTATATCGAGAAGTCTACAAGTGATTTCAGAAAGTTCATACTTAATTTTGGACGGATGTCTATCGTATTTAAGAAGTTGGCATTTTCCGCAATTACTGATAATTTTTTATAAATCATGGGAGTTTTAACCAAGCAACTTATTCTGAACAACTAACTATTTTGAAAACTCATTAAGGGGTCTTTCAAAAATATGTATACCGTCATCAACGTTTTCATGGGCAATGTGAATCGTAGATACACTAGAGTCGTACTCTATGTCACTAGTATTATTTTGGAGACATAAATTTGAAATGAAATGGAGGAAACTTGTTGCGTTTAACTCGTTTACCAATGTAAATTCAATAGGAATAAGTGCGTCAGCATTTGTAGTCAAACTCCTCCAATCTAACATGTTTCGAATTTTGTTCCTTGAGAGAAAATAACAGCTGTGATTTTAAATTTTCAACCAAAAAGATACGGCCTGAAATATTTGGTTGACCACGCTATTACCAATAATTGTTTTTCCATCGTTGTACTATAATTCTGTCTCGTTTAACACAAAGCTCTTGAAGCGAAGTAAACTGGTTTGTCTGCACATTTTGGGTCTTGGCTGTGTATTGCTCCGGTAGCATCTGTGGTCAAATTTAAGTCTTTAGTAAAATCGGGATATTATAATAGGGAGTCGTTTCTTAATATATCTTTATAGTGTTCGAAACACTTGACATTTTATTCATTTAAATTTATTCTGTTGCCCTTCTTTAAACATTCTGTTCAATGTTTCATTACATTGGCAAAATTCTTAATGAATCTTCTGCAATACTCAAGCATCCCAAGAAAAGATTTTATTTGACTTTGAGTAGTGGGTAGAGGGACAGTTTTTAAGGTGCCGTAAAATATCGCCAAATTCCTAAATCGGCTGAAATAACCCCAACCATTGTTTGTGAAATAAAGCGGAATTCAGAGTTTGAAGAAGATGGTTCGCTTCGCTCTCTAACAAGATTCAGACGCTCACGCGACTTCGTCGCTCCGCTAATGGAATATCAACAACTGTCAGGCAGGCGCCTATAACTTCTTAGCAATTATATTTTAGTTGTAATTGTAGTTGGTCGATTTGACATGGTACCGTATATTT
This sequence comes from Volucella bombylans, assembly GCA_949129095.1. NCBI lineage: Eukaryota > Metazoa > Arthropoda > Insecta > Diptera > Syrphidae > Volucella > Volucella bombylans. Next base: position 257,571,660 of record OX422140.1, read on the forward strand.
TAATCATTTTTAGCATGATTTGATGGAAATTGATTTATATTAAAGCAATATTAAAAACAATGAGAAGTGAAATAAGGCCGATGCAGTATTATTTCACTTTCACAAACTGAAATTGTTATGAATTCTGTTTTCTTGCTAAAGCAGCACATTTGTAGTGTTGTACGAATTTAGTTGAAAGGTGCTACTCTCTATAGAAATACATTTTTTAATAAGAACACCCTGTCATAGTTATTGTTTACACACTTAATCTTTCCTCTCGTTTTATTCTGTAAATTCTCGCGATTCTATGTACTACGCATTTTGTACCACTTGTTGCGGTTCTTTCATAGATGACCTAAAACTATAAGGGTCTACTTAGTTAATTTTTGTCATTCATTTTTTTGGCTCTAATGGTGCATACATTTGGATTCTTTAAATCTTTAAAATTCGTTAACAAGAATAAATTTGTTTATACTGGATATCAAGTGTTTTTTTTTCGTTGGCTGCATTTTATTGCATCTAATTTACTAATAAAACAATTAGGATACACCAATTTGGAGGATCTACCGTGATCAAGTTGTTTTTGGAAAATAGGCATTTTGGCATCTTGGCATTGGTGCATTGGAATTTTTCCATCCTGCACTTGTGAATTTTATTGGATTGGCAAGTACTTCTTTCATAAGTTGGATAAATGATGGCGATAGGATTGAAATAACAACGTGGAGTGATCAAAGGTCAGCTCACTAGGATGAAGGCCTACGTAGATGGTAAAGCTGAAGCCGCTGAATTGAAAACAAATTTGGGTATGTTGGAAACTTATTTTAATAATTTTAGTAAATTTCAATCAAATTTGGAGGAGTTGGATGAAGCCGAACTCAATACAAACGAACGTGAAATATTTGAGGACACGTGTTGTGCACTTAAATTTAAATTGCTTTGCTTAATTATCAGGCTGAAACCTAGACCGTTCATGTCGGAAAGGGAGAATACCTCGTTATTTGCTCCTCAAATGCCATCTTTAAATCTACCTAAATTAAAATTAACTACACTTTCCGGTGATCTTAGCAAATAGCTTGACTTCTGGGGCTCCTTCAAATCATCAGTGCATGAGAATAAAAAAATCAAGAACATCGATAAGATCCAACACCTTCGAAGTTATCTTACAGGAAATCCATCTAAAGTTTTACAGTCTCTGGAACTATTACCAGGAAACTATGTCAAGGCTATTGATCGCCTAATGGCTCGCTATTTCAACAAACGCTATATATTTCAGGCTCATATAAACGAAATTTTTGAATTACAGGGTGCACAAAAAGGATCAGTAAAAGCTCTTCACGACATCGTTGACAACATCAATGCTCACATGCGTGCTCTGCTTACAATAGCAAACAAGGAGCAAATATCAGCTGGGCTGCTGCTCCACACCCTATTTTCCAAGGTTGACAGTAACACTCAGGCATTATGGAAAGACGACGTTAAAGTCATAAGTCGCAACGTGTCGTTATTAGTTGGTCATGAAGCTACTTTGGATGTCCTTACTTGGCATGATTTTGCAGACTTTATTGAAGAACGGTGTCAATTTTTGGAGCAAGTCGCGGTCTCACGGAAAGCTCTGTATCCGGCGCAAAGGCCCGCGGGTTATGAAAATCCACAAAGGACTTCAGTAGCTGCTATAAATGTTTCACTAGCTTGTAGCATATGTTCAATGCAGCACACTATATTGTATTTAAATGTGAAAAGTTCACCTCTGTGAGTCAGCATCAGAGATACAAAGAAGTTAAACATCTCAACTTATGTATTAATTGCCTTCGGCCTGGTCACTCTGCAATAATGTGCAAGTTTAGGAATTCTCAGACATGTGGAAACAAGTATCACACGCTGTTACATTTCTCACCGACTCAACAAACATTCATGGTTACATCTTCGGAAGCGGGTAATTCAGCGCCTCCTATATCTTTATCAAATAATTTGGAGCACATTCAACTTTCACAACCGTTCAACCGATCAAAATCGTCAAATTTTCAATCAACAATTTCAATATCATGCTAATGCAAATTTCATTCCCAGGTCGAATCAACCTGCAACTGGATGCACGAAGGAAGTACTTCTTGCCACAACTGTTATCAGCATTAAGAACAACTATGGGTCGTATGCGCCTTGAAGAGCATTGCTTGACAGTGGATCTCAATTAAATTTGATTACCGGCAAGCTTGCTCATCAGTTCAAGTTTCCTCTCTTGAAAACAGCGAATTTGGAGGCATCTGCAATATCAATGCTCGTTTAAGTAAAAGAGCAAGCGTCTCCATTCAATCAATGCATACCAACTGGGCAACAAATATGGAAGCGATTGTCGTTCCTACGATCACTGCATTTCAGCCGCCATTTTTCTTCAGCACAGAAAAGTTTCAGATCCCGAAAAATATTGCTCTAGCCGATCCAGCGTTAAATCGGCCACAGAAAACTGGCATGCTTATTGGAGCAGCCCACGTCTTTTTACTCCTCAGCGTAGGTCAAATCAATCTTATCAACGAAGCCGAATATCCTGTGATGTAGAAAACTTTATTGGGATGGATCGTAGCAGGTAATATACCACCAAACAAAATATCTCTGTGTCTTTCCTCAGAACCTAACATAGAAGACGATGATAAACTCAAAGAAACTTTGAAGTCATTCTGCGAAATTGAAGAAGTCAATGCAGTAGGAAGTAAACGTTCCATCGAAGAGGATCTCTGTGAAAGGCACTTCATGTCATCCGTGTCTAGAAATTCCGATGGACGTTATATCGTAAGGCTTCCTTTCCTCTCTACTTGGCAGCTCTTATGAAATGGCATTAAACAGATTTTTTATAATTTGGAGCGTAAACTCGATAAGGATCCACAGCTGAAGATGGAGCACTCGAAATTCTTGGAACAATACTCTGCATTGGGACATATAGAAGAGGTTTTGCCGGCCATTGCAGCCAGCATCAATCCGAAATTCTTCTTACCCCATCATGCTGTGATAAAGGCCGAGAGTTCAACCACTAAATTGCGGGTGGTGTTCGACGGTTCTGCAAAGAGCACCTCTAGAAAATATTTCAACGACGTCTTAATGGTTGGCCTACAACCCAAGACGACATATTCACCCTCCTGTTTCGGTTTCGCTTTCATCGCTACGCGTTCTGTGCTGACATAGTTAAAATGTACAGGCAGATTCTGATCAATGAAGAGGATGCCAACAATCAATTCATCCTCTGGCGTAATGATTCTTCGGAGAATGTGAGACTGTTTCGAATTCGTACTGTAACGTATGGTACCGCTCCAGCCGCATTTTTAGCGGTGCGAGCCATTTTCTAATTGGCAAAGGATGGAGAATCTCGTTTCCCCATTTGAGCCAGCATATTTTAAAAGGACTTTTATGTTGGCAACCTTATCACCGGTGCCCACAATCTGGATGATTTAGTAGCAATTAAGCATTAAGTGGAAACATTACTAAATTTTTGTGGATTTCCCCTGCGAAAATGTTGTTCTAACTCAGAAAACGTACTGCAGAGTGTGTGAGTTGCAAATCGAGAGAACATTTTGGAATTTAATGACAATCAATTTGTTAAAGCATTCTAAACCCGCTCACCGTTTCGATGAAGTTGTTCCTTCAACATGGGCCCACAACCTGTTAAAATTTGCGAATTCATTTGACATATATTCTTTCCAATTGTCTGTCCGTATTCGCTTGATTTTCTGACCGCTTTCTTTCTCTGCCTGAACTTTAAATTGTCCAAATTTCTCAAAAACTTCACTTTTTGATTTAATAAACTGCACCTCCATGAATCTTGATTTATCATCGATAAAGCTCACAAAATATTTCGCACCACTACAAGACTGCACGCTGAATTTTCCACACACGTCAATTCGTCATCTGCTTTATTGGACTTTTGAAATGGAAATTGGGCAATCTTTTCTTTACTGCATACCACACAGTTAATGTCAGTTTTATCAAAACTTTCTTTCAACCCGTTGACCATACCCATGTTGTTTAATTTTTTTAACATCTGTAAAATTTAAGTGGCCACGTCTCTGATGCCATTGAATCAAAGAATATACGTTTGATCGACTGTTGTACAAATTTACTTGCTCATTTTAACAAGTCACCAGCATGTACAGTTTGTCTTTCATATGTGCTTTAAAAATAGTTACATTGATGATTGTTGTTAAATACAACTGCACTGCTCTTGGCAAAATTAACCGTACATCCATTTTCGGTAACTTTTGAGACTGATATCAGAAAATACAACGCATTCATAAGCTTAACTTGTGTTAGTTTGTTTTGATTACTTATGTATATAATTACTGTCCCAGAACCATGTGTAAGAGTGTCATGACCTGCTGTTTTAATTATCTGTTTGTGTTTGTTATAGCACTGAATAAATTTTCTTGAGTCGTTACACATGTGGGCGCTCGCACCGCTATATAGACACCAATTATACCTTTCTAACTTATTCATACACAGATCTTCATATGTGGACATTGCAGCTTCTGCTACCGTTTCATTTCTTAACCAACTGATGTTTTCAGTCCTGCATTTACTAGCTTTATGTCCGTGCTTGCTACCTTTAAAACAGTTACCATCGAATCTATATGTTTGTTTCTGTCTTGACTTGAGATTTTTGTTGTTTCCTCCAGAAATTTGACTTCTTTTCCACCTTGTCTTTTCGTCGACATATAGAGCACTATCGGATGTTTCTCCCACAGTTGTTTGGCCTCTGCGTTCTTCTTCTTCTAAAAGTTTTGTTTTCAGCGTTCTTATTTCGGAAAGTTCGTCACGAGTTTCAATTGCTACACAAAAGTTTTCAAAACCTTCAGACAGCAAATTCAAAAGCATTATGCACAGTATCTCCTTTGGCATAATTATGCCAGCTTCTTCCAATGCATCATAGCAGCTTTGAAACTCCTTCAAATGTTCAGTCATAGATTAGTCTTTCCCCTTTTTCATTTGAAAAAGACGACGGTAGAGAACTACTTTCCTGGCGGGACCTTCGACATATGTGTCTCCATTTTGTATGTTTCTTTATGTATCCTAGCTGATGTTCTTTTACTCCAAGAAATATCATGGCTAGCGCTTTGGAGTTCTTAATTTCCCACTTTGTTACATCACTAGCTTCACTGGCTTAGGAATCGAGCCATCTACGTAATTCCACAAGTCGTTACACACGAGTACACTACGCATGTGCAATTTCCAAAATTCGTAACTTTGTTCATCAAGCTTTTCAATGAATGAACTATTACCGATATTCATTTTTAAGGGCTGGACTACATTCCGCAAAAAGTAAAGTGTGTGCACGAAAATTTTTGTCTCTTTTTTCACCATTATAAATCTGTAGTTTTCTCACAACTTTTCAAAAAGTGATTTACTTGAAAGTTGGCGTACCCTTTAACTTTCAAGTAATTTACTTTTTGAAAACTCAGAATGAACTAATACATTACAACAAAAACTGTATTAGTTCCTGATTTCATACTGAGATGGCTGTGATGCACACAGATTTTAAACAAACGAGCCTAATTTTTGTCAGATTTTCAAAGTTTTGTTGTCATTACACGCCCCATCAAAGCCATGGAGTCAGAAATCGCATATAATTTTTTTTCATTGCTTAATTGATTAGAACACGTTTTTATCGTTCACAAAAACATTTTACTGTTTTTTGCAAATAAAATTCTTGTTGTTATGCTTTCTAAAAGCTTTCAAATGTAAAAAAATAGCTTTTTGGGTCAGTTTTTGACTACCAGGATGCAGATGCGTATGTGTGTGAGCTTTCACTTTTTCACTTTTTCACTTTTTTGACGAATGTAGTTCATACATAATTTAGCCAATTTTTTTTTCAGTCAGTTTATATGCATTTTTATTATGTTGAATTACTTAACACTTACAAGCTATACAAAAAAACGCTTAAAAATTAGCTTAATTAACTTAAAATTATCTTATTCTAACTTACTGGCCCCTGCGGGCACTCTAAGTTAAACCTAACACTTAAACTATGTCTTTCGACGTTTTGACAGGTTTTTTTATTACTCTTATAGATAGGACAATACACAATACAACTAGTAATAATGCACAGGTAAAGAAAAATTTTTTTGTCAAACAACGAATGCGCGGCTTTACTCTGGGCCCATAACCTGTTAATATTTGACAACGGAAATTAAACACAGACCGTCTTAACTTAACTAGGTTTGTTCAATAATAAAAAGTAACAAGAACAGCGAGCGAGATGATTGCATGCGTGGCCTTATATAACGATCATGGGAGTATGTAAAAAAAACAAAGACAAAGTAATACAGAAGTGTAAGAATAATATGCATGTGATTGTAAATAACGTTGATCAGACAATTCATTTTAACAAAAATAAAATTGGATTGGGATGAGTGTATACCTCAAAATCTTCATTCGAAATGGGTATCGTTTATCGATGACATGGCCTATCTTAACAAAATAGAAATCCCAAGGTACCTTCTCAGTCACTGTGCGCACTCTTCGTTACAGATTAACGGTTTTAGTGATGCTAGTGAAAGGGCATATGGAGCTGCTGTCTACGTTCAAGCTACCTACGGAAACGACGAAACGTGTACTCGTCTGATTTGTGCTAAATCACGAGTAGCTCCAGTGAGAAATATTTCGCTGCCACGATTAGAGTTGTGTGGGGCATTACTATTAGCAGAAGTGCTTCAAAGGATGGTTCCGCTAGTAAAATTTTAAATAAATGCAATTTTTTGTTGGACAGATTCCACCATAAACCTAGCCTGGATCAAGTTGCAGCTATATCAATGGAAAACATTCATCGCCAACAGAATAGCCAAAATTCATGAGCTCTCAAAGGACTATACGAAGAGACACGTTCCAACGGAGGATAATCCAGCTGACTTAGTTTCGCGTGGATCATCGGCCAAAGAATTGGCCTCCTCAACCACATGGTTTAAAGGACCTGTCTTTCTAAAGAAATCCATGGCTTATTGGCCAAACAACCCTGCACTATAAGTTGAAATGGATTCACCTGAACGCAAACCACAAACATTTTCATTTGCAACCTTCCCAAATCAAACTGACAACAAATCTGCTAATTCCAACTTTCGTTTACTTTTAGTATTTACCTTCGTACGTCGCTTTATCTTTAACAAGCGCATCAAAGAAAAGGGAGCACCAATTACTCCAGAAGAAATGGAAGGATCCCTCAAAGTCATTGTAGGAAACATTCAACGAAGCCGAATCAAATGCAGATTGTATTTCAAAATGCTAAAAAGCCTAAAATATAGTGATCAGTTTGATAAAATTGATCGGTAGATATTTTCTTTTTTATTAATTTATTTTACAAAGACACAAACAGCAAAATAGCCAGTAAATTATTGCAGTAGACTCTTTTAAATAACACATAAACGGAACAATCAAAATGAATGCTTAGCAAAGAAATAAAAACAAAAAATAACCAGTAAAAAAAATCCAAAACCCTAGGTACATTCGATAACACGTAAATACAACAAACAAAGTTAATATGAGAAGACAAACGATGAAATAGAATTAATAATCAAAATTAAATAACTTAATATTATATGCAAGAAACAAAAGTTTTTGTACATTTTCGCCCTGCAAATTAGCCCCGATCAGCATAAATTTGTCCAGCAGCACTGAATAATTGCTCACTTGCTACACTTGTAGGAGGAGCTGATACATATTTGTTAGCTACTTCTTTCAAGTAGGTATAAGGACTTGAGGCCCAATAATTAAAAATATCAGCATTCCTTGTAGCTACCTGCTACAGAAACGAAACAAATATGAAATGAATTGCTCGAAATCTCCTCCAAAACACGGTGCGTATGATAGTTCAATTTTTGCAGAAAAATGGTTCGGCTTCGGCAAAATCTTCGGCCTTTTCTTTCCGAAGCCGAATATTTTGCCGAAGGTGGAAATTTAAGCCGAATGTGGCCGAAGCCGAAGCAGAAGCCGAATGTTCGGTCGGACTCTACTCATAAGGTACTATCATGTATAGTAAAGTACCACCATGCAGCCTGTCAAACATTACTTAACATAATCCGGAAAAGCTTTTGGATACTTTCTCTAAAACGTTCCGTTAACATGGTTGTGCACAGATGTATCTTGTGCTGTCGATCGCGTCGAATTCATTATCATCAAATCATGGGAAACTTACCAGGGATCGTATTATCCCTTCAAGGCCATTCTCAATTACTGGAGTGGATTATTGCGGTCCGTTTTACATTCAACCTGGAATTTGTGGAAAAATAACTATCGAGGCATACGTAGCAGTATTTATATGCTTCTCCTCAAGGCGTCTCATTTGGAATTAGTTGCGAACCTCACCACAAAGTCCTTCCTTATACCGCTCAAACGCATCATTGCTCGCAGAGGTAAATGTTTGAAAATTTATTCCGATAGTGCTACAAATCATGTCCATACCGAGTGTCTGAAGGAAAAAACAGAATGGGTCATCGCGCCACCACCATCACCTCACTTTGGTGGCCTGTTCGAAGCGGCTGTCAAAGTTGCAAAGCACCATCTGCTGAAATTGATGTCCAATGCATCTCTTAATTACGAGGAGATGTCCACCTTACTCTGCGAAATTGAGGCGATCATGTATTCTAGGCCGCTTTCCCCGATGTCCACATATCCAAACGACCCGCAGGCCTTGACTCCAGGACATTTTTTGATCGGAATATCTCCTACTAGCATTAATGAACCATCGTTTTTGGAAATCAACATCAACCGTCTCGACCGATATCAGCGATTCAAGCGTTGGCAAAGAGAAGTGCTTCATAATCTTCAGCAGTGCCAAAAATGGTCTACGCCAGTAAAAAAACGTGGAGTTTGTGGCCTAGTATTGCTGCACGACAATAACATACCATCACTGCAATGGCCCCTTATACGTGGGGTAGAAACATTCCCTGGCGAAGATGGATAAGTCCGAGTCGTGTTGATAAAAACTAAAAGAAGGAAATAGTGTCTGATTTTTAACGTAAACCACCTGTCGTGTAGACATATGTTTACGGGACGCCCATACATCCATGGGGGCAAAGATACGCCTTGCCGTCGCTCTCCGTCATTCCATTGATACTAATTCGGGTCAAACCAACAGGAAGACCCTTCCCGCGACTTTGGGTTTAAGCCACAGCCACCATGACGCTCCCACAATTGGGCTACCTCTTCATGTCAGGCCCGGACCGATATCCGGGGTGTCCTGACTCCCATGGTACCGTGATTTAAGTCTGGTAACCGCCAACAAGACCTATGACCGGCAACTTGTGACTGATCAAATCGTAGCAACCTTCGGTAGCCTCATCTGAAGATGTTTACGATAAGACCAGTACTTTGCTCTGCCCCCGTTTAATATTAGACAACGTCATTGATTGGCGAAGCCTTGATAATTGGGCGGGGACAAACTAAAAGGGGGACATATAAAATATCTATCACCAAAATATGTCTTCTATTTACCTTTAGAAAAAGGGTCCATCAATTCTATTGAAAAGTAGCATTTTCAAGGCGGTCGGCTTTGTTACGAATTCTGTTTTCTTGCTAAAGCAGGACATTTGTAGAGTTGTAGGAATTCAGTTGAAAGGTGCTACTCACTAAAGAAATACATTTTTTAATAAGAACACCCTGTCATAGTTATTGTTTACACACTTAATTTTTCCTCTCGGTTTATTCTGTAAAATCTCACGATTCTACTTGTATGTACTACGAATTTATAAGGGTCTACTTAGTTAATTTTTGTCATTCATTTTTTTTGGCTCTACTGGCGCATACATTTGGATTCTTTCAATCTTTAAAATTGGTTAACAAAAATAAAATTCTTTACATTGGATATCAAGTGTTGAATTTTATACCTCCATCGGAGGTAACGATGAGACCAAGAAATTCTACTTAATTACGGATAAATTCTGATTTATCAAGTTATATTTTAAAATTTGCCTCACATAATCCTGAAAAGAATTTTCCTAGATTCTCTAGGTGTTCCTGTAGAGAGTTTGATAATACGATAATGTCGTCGAAGATTTTGCCTTATTCTCTGGAAATTAGAAGGGGCATTTTTGTGTCATACTGGCATTCGGATAGTTAACAGTAAATTCCGTGTTTTCTACGTTATTGCTATCAACTTCGATCTGGTGAAAGTCAGAGGCATCGAAAGTAGTGAAGAATAGGCATTTCCCTAATTTGTATTGACGATTGACGACTAGTCTCCATTTCTGAATGCCTAGTGCATCCCGTTTCTTGGGTACTATCCATATCGGGCTCCTCCATGGCAAGTACTGAAATGTAATCTTTTGTTTGAATTTTATGTTCAATAACATTCGAGAATGATAATTTTTGACTTTCTATAAAGAATATATCCAAGGTTTTTATATAATTTTAATATTAACCGCTTTTCTTCGTCGTTAAGACGGTCTACTCTAATGAGCTTCGTGAGGTCAGCTTTGGACATGAGTTTAGTTTGTTCATCACTTTGCCGAATATTAATATTGTTTACTTCTAACAAAATGTTGAACTTTTCTGATTTGACTGGTTGCTCTACAAACAACTTTTGTTCTATATGTGTTCGCGCCAAATAACAATTGACTCATTGTACCATATTAAACAACAGTACCAATTTCCCCAACAGTACCAATTTCCCCAACAGTACTAATTTCCCCAGAATTATATTCACCACACCTGCTATTGCTCCCATATAAAACGCATCCCAACCCTAATTTCCCAGCCAAAAAACCATCATACTCGTTCGAACGAACCAACGCTCTCTACAATAAAGTTTGAAATTATTATAACGAAATTAATCGCGTTTTTATTCAGTGGCATTTTTCTACTATTTTCTACAATATGGAAAATATTTATTACTTCTATTTAGTAGTACCAATCATGGATGAGGTGAAAAGTAACCTCCTTGACCGCCAGAATGCGCTGCTACTGCGAAAAAGGTTATGGTGCCTTGAAGTCCGTTCATATTTAGCCAGACATGCCAAATTTCATTGCGATACTGTCTTTAGTTTTGTTTTGACAGCTGATTGTTGTTGACGTGTTTGGCATCATGTTGAGTATGGACAAAAACGATTTTCGTTCTCTCATAAAACATTATTTTTTGAGAGGCAAAACGACGAAGGAAACAAAAGAAAAGTTGGATAAATATTATGGGACTAATGCTCCGTCAGATTACACCGTCAAATATTGGTTTCGAGAGTTTCGTTGTGGCCGCAACTCCATAACCGATCAAGTCCGCAGCGGTAAGCCCTTCGATGCGGTTACAGAGGACAATGTCAAAAAAAAATACAAGAAATGGTGTTGGCTGACCGGAAACTGAAGGTGCGCGAGCTAGCAGATACCACAAAGACGCCATATTTTGGGCAATATTCTGCATATTCGCGCATGCTCACTCCTGACAAAAACACGAACGTGAGAGCACTTCGAAAGAGTGTTTGGACTTGCTGATGCGGAATCGGGCGGAGTTTTGGCGTCGATTGGTAACTGTTGATGAAACTTGGATCCACTATTACACAACAGAGAACAGTATGAGTGCCCGGTAATGGACTGAAGCCGGTACGAGTACTCCGAAGCGGCCGAGGGAGGCTCAATGGGTCGCAAAGATTATGGCTTCGGTTTTCTGGGATTTTCATGGCATACTCTTCGTGGACTACCTCGAAAAAGGAAGAACCATCTACAGCGAGTATTACTGTGCATTATTGGAGCAATTGAAGGCCGAAATCACTGCAAAACGGCTTCACATGAAGCGAAAAAAAATTTTGTTTTTGCAAGACAATGCGCCTGCGCACAAGAGCATCACAATTACGGCTAAAATCAATGACTTACGGCTCCAATTACTATTCGCCCGATTTGGCTCCCTCGGACTATTATCTCTTCCTACACCTCAAAATAAGGCTCATCAATAAAAAAAATTCAGCTCACGCGAGGAAATCATCGACGCCACGGAGGAGTATTTTGCAGACCTTCCGGAAAAAAACTTTTCCGACGGGATCGAGAAGTTGGAAAATCGCTGGAATAAGTGTATCAAGCTAAAAGGGGGCCATATTGAATAAAATAAAAACATTTAAAAAAATTTTTTTTTTATTCTCAAGGATGCTACTTTTCATCCCACCATACCTTCTGGCACAGAAAACTATTTATTTTCGTTGGCATTATGTAAATTTCTTCATTTTTTAAATCAACCGGCTATCTTGCTACCATCTTAGTATTTGCTGGAATCATGTAAACTTTAGACATTAAATTTTGCTTTAACGATAATGGAATAGTTGCGTTTTTGGTTTCTAATAACTTGTTGGGTAAATCGATAGTTACAGATAATTTCTCGAGAGTTTCAAGTCCCTATCAACGCATCAAAATAGTTGTGAAATTTAAATAAGGACATTTTATTGGTTCATTAAATTCGAATTCGGGAAATGAAAAAAAAGTAACTTGCTTATTAAGTTTATGCGTATTCGAAACAGTTGTTATTGTAACTGGATCAATGTTAAACTGGGGTCAGTAAAATTAGCAGACACTCCGGTATCTATGAGAAATTTCATGGGACGAAAAGGAGAAGCTATGTTGATATAGGGTAAGATATCGATACTGTGGTAATTTATTTTTAGAAGTCCGTATTGTTCCTCGAGGCTTGTTAGTGAATATTTCATTTCATTGTGGTAAATTCCTAGAAATGTCGGTGGTTTCGGTATTTTGGGAATTGCTTAGTATCGCTTAGCAATCTAAGTTAGGTTAGTAATTACAATATTTAACATATCATTGGCCTAGTCAACGATTTTGTTTCGTTTTTGTTTTTACATCGTTGTTGATGTAAGGGATGATGACATAATTCACATGTTGTTTGGTTCACCGTATATGTACGTTAAGAATTAAGTATCTTTTTACTTTGAATGAAGTGGTTTTTGTTATTGAGAGTGGAATGGGTAATGATTGAGAAGGGTGTTGAAATTGGGCAATGAATTAAATACTACAATAGTATTTTGTTGACGGAAGCAGGTGTATTTTGTGTTGAGTTTCTTATCAGTGTTTTGTGAATTTTCATTCCTTGTTTTTTGTTTTGTGTAGGGTATTAGTGGTAGTCTTGCAGGTTCCATTGATTTTGTTTAGAATTTCATAAGACTTTTTTAATATTTTGAACTATTCAGTATTTGAATCCCTAGAAGTGGTATATGTAAATTAAATTTTAATTTATTTATTTAGTTAAAAAAAATATTTTTATTTATTTTTATTTATTTTTTATTTACTATTCTTTCACAATTACAATTAAAATATGGACTCGCGAGTTGACTTCGGGCGATAGACTGCAGATTGGCATAACGAGCGCAGCTGCTTAAATAGGATCCGTCACCAGCAGCAGTGCACATCACGATGGCTTCGTGTGCATGGTTTCAAGTGACACTTGCATTCTTTCGATGAACGTTAGATGATCATCCAGACGCAGCGTCGGCACATTCTATCACGTACATTTGTATTTCTTCTTCTTGATCGTGGGAGTGAGTATGTTCCTCCACTTGCTAATGCAGTACGATTATCTTCTATCTGCCGATGTAATGTAATTAGACTTAACTCCTCCCCTCTTAAATGCGGACGTCCTCGTTCGCCTTCACCTTAGAATAGTGGTATTTGGTTTACTCTTGATATTTTGGGTGGGTCTTCTTGCTGTTTGCAAGGATTGGGCATGGGCTGTGTAGTTTCTTCTGATACAACTGTTTTTCTAGTATCTTGAGGTATCAACTTTGACTTCTTTGATTTTTGGAGTTTAAGTATGATGGCTGCAATTAGGAAGATTACGATGATTGTTAGGCACAGGTTAATTGTTGTACCCCACTTGTTTCTAGTTTCTAAAAGTTGAATCGTCTTGGTGTTGTTTATATACAACTCCTTCACCATTTCAAGGGATAGCATTTCTTCTAGGCGTGAATTCTTGGATTCTGGTTGCAGAATTGGTCCATTACCACCGAGACTTGAGGACTTCATACGACTCGTAACTTTTGTCATCAATAGTTACTGTTTCGTTTCGATATTGGATGAGAAAAGTGCCAGATAGGTTAAACGATTCTTTGCCTATTCGTACAGATCCATTATAGTTGTTTAGGAAAAGAGTTCCAGGAGTTACTTCTTCTACTTCAGGGATGTGTTGGCTGTTGACTTTGTTGCAGCTGCTGAGGTGACTTTTTAAAAGGTTTGGTATGCATGATGAGTTCGTTATGTCAACCAAGTTTTTTTTGCTACAAATTGAAAGTTTATTTTTAGATTTACATTCCAAACTTATTCCATAAATATTGGCTTTACAAAGTACAATTTTATTATACGGTATTTTATTTATGACATTTAATTTTCTTACACTTCTAAGTATAGTTGTTTCACAAATTTCTTCCTTTGTCTTTGGAAGGTTTACAATATAAAGAATTAAAGTGCCATTTGTGGCTATTCTAATTTCGGCAAATTCTAGTGCCTCTTCTATATTTATAAATGGTACATTTTCTTTTTCTAATATTTCTTTACATAATTCAATTTCATAACTTGACAATATGAATGAATTTACTATACCTGCTTTTGACCAGAGTATAGCGTAAACGATATTTTTTATTTCTTCTTTAACAACATTGAGTTTAAATTTGTATCTTAAAGCTAGTTCATTTTCAGAGTTACTTTTCCCTTTTACAATTTTTATTATTTCGTTTGTTTTGTTTGTTATTTCCTCAATCTTTTTTAAAGTCAACTTATTAATTAGTACTTGATTATTATTATTTTTAAGCGCATTATTTATTTTTGCACTGATAATTTTAAAATCGGCGTGGTCGGGGTTACCCGCAATCCACTTCCAAGTTGTGCCGATAAAATCTAAAGATCTCTTACCTCTGATCTTAGGTGCCAAGTCTTTGAGAAGGTTTTTAATAATCGAAATTTCATGGGAAAGGAAAGGATAATAAGGATTGTTGTGTTGTAGGTTTCTTCCAATTTCTGCCTCTATGTCGGTGATGAGTCGGTTGTGTTCGTTAAGGTCAATGGCATGGATCAACTTGAAGGTTCCAGTTTGTACCTTTGCTGCGCCTGTCTGTACAGCTACCAGCTGTGAATTTGTGTAGTCCAGAATGTTAGCTTCTGGTTTAACATTCATCAATTGAACGAAAAACATAACTACGCAGAGCTGCGTACCCGCGCTGGCCATTCGGATGACTCCCTTTTTTCCTTGCTGGTGACTCGGGATCCTCTTGAGCACTTCACTTGCACGGTTGACTAGCGGTTTTCTTAGGACTGTCTAGCTTTAAAACGCTTCACTCCCGACACTGGTGTTCTTAGGACCGGTGTCCACACTGGTGTTTTTAGGACCGTGTTAAATTTGTGGTACAGTTTTGATCACTATGGACGTTCTTAGGGTCACGATATTTTGATCACTATGGACGTTCTTAGGGTCACGATAGCACTATGGACGTTTTTAGGGTCACGATAGGAAACTGTAACTCGTGAGACCGGCACCCGTACGCGGCAGATTGGGCTGCGGATTCCAAGGAATGTCCGTTTTTGATTTTTTACGAAGTTTGTCACTAATCTCGCTTTTTTTCCACTTGTATCACTCACGCACTTCGGTGGCCGGTCCCTGCTCGGGCGCCAATTAAATTTTAATTTATTTATTTAGTTAAAAAAAATATTTTTATTTATTTTTTATTTACTATTCTTTCACAATTACAATTAAAATATGGACTCGCGAGTTGACTTCGGGCTATAGACTGCAGATTGGCATAACGAGCGCACCTGCTTAAATAGGATCCGTCACCAGCAGCAGTGCACATCACGATGGCTTCGTGTGCATGGTTTCAAGTGACACTTGCATTCTTTCGATGAACGTTAGATGATCATCCAGACGCAGCGTCGGCACATTCTATCACGTACATTTGTATTTCTTCTTCTTGATCGTGGGAGTGAGTATGTTCCTCCACTTGCTAATGCAGTACGATTATCTTCTATCTGCCGATGTAATGTAATTAGACCTAACTTGTATATTTTGAGGGTGGATTATTTAGTGGAAATTATGCCAGAAGCAGCATATATATTTCAGATTAGAGTTATTGATCATCTAAGTGGTGGGTTTCTTATCAGTATATTAAGAATTTTGAATATTTATTTTTTTTTTTGAGTAGTGGTTTTTGTAAAGATGATGGAATGAGATGATTGAGAAGGTTGTTGAACAGGGGCAGTGGTTTAGTTACTAGTAATATTGAGTAGAGGAAGGTGTATTTTGCAAGAAGGAATGAGATAAAATTCTTACAAATTGTAGGCACTATGTGTTGAAGGGAGGGGCGTATTTTGTGAAAAGGAATTTATTGAGTTTTTTTATCTCTGTCTTGTGGATTTTGAATGCTTCATTTTTTTGATCTTGGTTGAACCATTAAATTTATTTAATATTTTTTTGTTTGTTTTTTGTTTTGGAATTAGTAAATTGGGGGTGGTTCGTTTAGAATAGAGGTTGATGAACGCAAAATAGTGGATTAGTTCCTAGTAATGTACTCCTATGTTGTTGAGGGAAGGAAGGGGTATTTGTGAGAAGAATGAAAGGGGTGACTTGTTTAGAGTACAGTTTAATGAATTAAAAATTCACTTCTCCTACATTAGTGACTTTGTAAAGAAGGCATTAACCTTCAACTGCTTCGAATATTATGAATATCAATCTAAAAGACTTTTAAGCCTTCACCATTGCACCATTAAATATGTATCAAAAATATGACACAGATTTTTGAATCCAATTGTGAGGTGCTGGATATGGAAAAAGTAAACCAAACCTAGAAAGTGTAAAGTGAAATAAACTACTTTTTTATATACTTATAATATATATTGTTTTTTTTTTCCCCCGGTAAGTAAAGCAGTAGAAAGTATCGGTACAAGTCATAAAACCTAACAAAAGCGATATGTATAATAAAACGAACGCTAAAATGAGGAAATTCCTGATTGAATTATAAAAAACCCTCTTTGGCGAAAAAAAACAGAAAGCAGGGGTAATTAGCCTTCCATTGGCGTCCCATTACAAGTCTTTGAAGTAAAGAGAATATAAATTGCTTTTGAAATAAAGTAGAGTTAGTTAGAAAAAAACGCGGAGTGATTCAAATCAAAAGTCAGGTTATTTATAATTAAGTACTAAAATTCAAAAAATATTGTGAGAAATGGAATTTTCTTATTTTGATCAGTACGGAAGTGATAGTGAGCCATATGCATCAGATGATGACAATGACTATATTCCAAGAAGCCGTCGTTGAAGAGCCAAATACATTGCTACTTTCTAAAGATAAACGCATTCAGTATTCTAAGAATGCAATGCCGCTCCAGATCTTCCAGCATATCATTTTCTAGCAGACAAGATGGGGCTTGTTTTTGGTTAACGACTTTGAAATTTTTTGCAATTGATATCTCAATGTTTACTAGGATCTACTGTTTTTGTTGCTACTCAATGTACGGATGTTCTAACTTCATTCAACCATTCGAGGAGACTGTTCTTCAAATGACGAGTTTATATGGCGTTCGTCAATATAAGTCAAACTGGAAAGCTATTGATCAACATGAGATGCATGCTTTCTATGGTCTTCTTATTTTGGCGGGAGTCTACCGATCAAAAGGAGAGTGTATCACAGAGCTATGGGATGATAAGCATGGCAGACCGATTTTTTCGCCAACGATGTCCCTAAAACGATTCAAAATAATCAACAGTTGCCTACGTTTATTGGATTACTACCACTGAGTCATCAAGCTATAACCAAAAAATGGGCTCGATGTCATATGTGCCCATCGCTAAAAAATTCTTACAATCATGCCACACGATGTGATAAATGTGTTAAATATGTATGACCACAGCACTATTTTAAAGTTTGTGAGAAATGTGCTCTTTGATTCACCTTCTTCAAACATATCTAACATTTTATTGTAAATTTTTTTTTGTACTATTTTAGTTTGAAATTGCATTTTATAATAAGTCAATAAACGATATAATGTTGAAATAAACAAAAAGTACTCCTGTTTGGTTTTTATGCATAAAAAAAAAATATTCAAAGAGTGTGTAAATTTTACATACAAGGAACTCATATGTTGCTCTAAATGAGGTACCGATGAGGGTTAAAAATGTTGGAATGCAATGTTATGTATATATATTCCAAATTGATTTAAGAATTAATTTTTTGTCTTAAAAGTTAAACAAAGTGAAATATAGTTGATATGGGATGGTAGGAACGTTGTCAAATCCCAAAGATTCAGCCCCCAATCCTCAGCGTCATCAGGCCCTATTTTAAAATACCGGTGAGGAGGAAAAAGACAAATCATACTCTTTTGATAATGGTTTAATGGAATAATACATTATGTATACACTAAAAACATTTTTTTGTTGTTGAATTGACATTTCAGTGCTACTTTTGAAAAATTAATAAGAGTGATCAGAAAGGGGTGTGCGCTAACAATTTTAGTAATGAACGATATATTGTAAATAAAATGGGTGAATAATACACTTAATAACAATATTGTAATGCTAATATGTTTAAAGAGCAAATGCATTTATAAATTAATAAAATTATTTCGATAATAGAAGGCATGACTACATGGGCAGCGACAAGCCCATCCATTTAGAATTGGGTTAGAAGTTCCTCAAGCTTAACCTCACTCGAAAATATTTTATATCCAGTCCTCAACAGGCAATCGCCGTGGGAAGACGTGTTTTTGTTGAGAAGAATTATTTCTGAGTGTGTGAAGAGTAAAGCCAAGGCTAGTCCTTTTACATAATTGTTTACCCTTTCTCTCGGTAAGCGAAATATATATATATATATATTTTCTTTTTCCTTATATTTACCGAGCTACAAAACATATAACCTCGCAAAAATAAAAGTGAAAAAATGGACCGGGGGCCGCCCCCCCTCTTTCATAACCGGTTTATAGACCTTCAACCAGAAGTGGATTTAAACTGGAATAAGAAACAAGCCAAACGAAAATTGGTAGAAGACGATTTTCCTCAATAACCAGTGATTAATAATGACACTAACTTACCCCGCTCTATTGTTGTCAGTGGAACAGAAAAAATAGGAGGAAATCTACGTCCACTCGCATCGTATAATCCATTCCAAGTAAATCGCGGCTTGAACCACATTTCAAAAGACATTTTAGAGGTCAAAGCAATGAGATCGGTAGACTTACTTCTCAAAGTCCTAAATGTTCCAACTGCAGACAAATTCCTAAAGGCAAAACCCATTGACTTGATTCCCGTAAAAGTATCAAACCATGTCAATCTGAACTCTGTCCAAGGTAGAATCTATTCGCCACATATTATTGATATACCAGAAGCTGAACTACTGGAAGAGCTGACAAAGTTCAAAGTAACGGAAGTAAGGAAGATGATGAAAAAAGAGAAAGATGCTATTGTAACTACAGGCGCAGCTATTATTACTTTTGATTTAATTCGCCGTCCACAAGCCCTCAAAATCGGTTGGATTAACTGCAAAGTCGACGAATTCATACCTAACCCCATGCGCTATGTGTCATGCTAAAAGCTAGGGCACACCAAAAACCGCTGCACCAATGCTATTGTTTGTAAAGACTGCTGTATCCCCCCACCACATAATAGTTGCACACGCATCTATTGTATCAACTGCAGAGAAGAAACCCACACGTCATATGATTCCGCTTGCCCTCATTTCTCCGGTACAAATCAGTCAATAAGATCAAAGCTGATCGCAGATGCACTGTTAAAGATTTATAACGATAACCCTTCCCTTCACCAACTGCAGCCTCCTAAAAAGCGAAATGGTAGGAACCCGACTGTAGCGGAAATAATTAAAACACGCTTAGAGAATCAAAACAAATCGAAAACCGCCACCTTCACCAACTCCGCTACCCTCTCTGACAATAGCGTGCAAGTCGCAACTCAGCAAAGAGACTCTTCAAACATCGAACCAATCGTACATTCAGCAGCTCCAAAAGAAACAAATACTACTGATAATGAAACACAACACACCACACAACCACTCCAAAGCAGGCCAAAGAACAGCCTACCACAGCAAACCAACATCGAACATGAACCACATGCAACTAAAAAACGACTCCCACCAAACGCTCGCAATGGACCACAAAAAACATACCCCTCTTTTTCCCCCACAGAAGATAAGTCACATCAACCTACTTCCATAAATTATATAGATCAAATAGAAACTAATTCTGAATCAATTGGTATTGATTCAGAGCACACCACTCATACATCAAAACACTCACACGCCCAATTTCTCACTCTCTCTCAATTCCGCAATACCTGCAATACACCACCCACATCAAATGTAAAATATCATGAACAAGAATAATGGCTCTATTGGATATTAACCTTGTCATCCTCCAATGGAATCTTCAAGGATTTCTTAATAACAAACACGCTCTAGAACTTCAAGAAACCCACATTACAACAAATACAAAAACATATTCTAAATTAAAAAACTACCAGCCTTTTCCCCATAGCAAAGATTACCATTACGCAAAAGCTGGTATAGGCTTTCTTGTAAAAAAACAATTTACCTGTAGTATCACACGTTACATCCTCTTCTAACCTGCTCCATCAAACAATTGAAATTAAAACAAATAGACCGGTAAAAATTACAAATTTATATAGAGAACACAGTGTAGAAATTACCCCAGAAATCCTTAATAATATTCCTTTAACCAACAATAGTCACCACATTATTGTGGGAGATATAAATGCACACAATATATTATGGGGTTCAAATAAAACCAATCTCCCTGGATCGCGATTTGAAAAGTTTGCCAACGATCATAATCTAGTCATCCTTAATGATGGGTCACCTACATTTTTTAGCACTAGAAATACCTTCACGGCGATAGATGTATCTTTTGCATCCGAAGATATTGCTCCTTTGCTTCACTGGGAGGTTGAACCTTCTGGTTCGGAGAGTAGAGATCATATACCAGTCATTATACGAACGCCAGATAGAAGATTGCCAAAAAGATTTCAAACACGTTTTAAAGAAAATATGGCAAACTGGAATCTGTTCAAATCGACAACGCAAGCTTTGACCTTTGCACGACACACGTCACTCAACACTAACCAGAAAGCTGCAAGTATTAAAAAAATTATCAGAATAGCAGCATCGAAAAGCATTCCGGTAACCAAACATAAAGGCCACAGGTCAAATCCAGTCTGGTTCTCGAAAGAAATTTCATCTCTGGTAAAGGAAAAAAATCTAGACTGGGTTAAGGTGCGAAGAAGCCCAACCACCGATAACTGCATTCTTTATAGAAAAACTTGCGCAAAACTTCGAAGAGAATCCATTCAGGCTAAAAGGTTATCGTGGGAA
Organism: Volucella bombylans; assembly: GCA_949129095.1. Taxonomy (NCBI): domain Eukaryota; kingdom Metazoa; phylum Arthropoda; class Insecta; order Diptera; family Syrphidae; genus Volucella; species Volucella bombylans. The sequence continues at coordinate 257,592,968 of OX422140.1, forward strand.
TATTTTGTCAACACCATGAACCCTTCTATGGACCTAAAAACATTGTGGAGTAAAATTAGATCAATTCGTACCTCGAAACCACCTCAAGATTTTCCATATATGCTCATTGGTCATAACCTTCAAAATAACCCGGAGGTCATAGCTAACGCTTTCGCAGAAAAATGGAAAGGGTATAGTGCGGACACCACCTACCCAGATGGTACGATCCAAAAAAAGATTAACTTTAAAATAGACGATCTTCCGAACTCAACTGCCCAATTGGAATATCTTATGGATACAATAACACTGGCTGAACTCGAGATGACCCTACAGACTGCGAAAGGGACGACGCCGGGAGAGGATAAGATCACGTACAAAATGGTAAAATATAGCGATGATAGCCTCAAAGGAAGAATGTGCGCTTTATACAACAACATCATAAATACTGGGAACTTTCCACACGACTGGAAGCGGGCAAAGCTGAAACCTATACCCAAAAAGTCACACAGCTGTCATTATTTCGAAGAATATCGTCCAATCTAAATTCTCCCCGTTCTCTCCAAGATTTTTGCGAAAATTCTTGCAAGACGAATCGGTTGGACAATGGAGAAAAAGATGCACCCAGAGCAACACGCTTTTAGACCCAACAGATTCCACAAGGATCGCCTCTATCAGTGATTATATTTAATGCCTACATTGACGCACTAATTACCAAACTTGCCGCTCCAAGATATAGCCTTGACTTCATAGGAATTTATGCTGATAACATCTATACTTTAGCTTCAGGGGATCCAAATTGGGTCAAACAAATTTTAGAAGAAGCAGACTCAGCTATCTTTAATTGGGCACAAGAAAGAGGGGCAATAGTCCCACCAACCAAAACAGAAGCTCTCCACGTTTGCAGAAAAAGAAAATGTACAACGTCGCCGGTCATCCTTCGTGGATGTTCAATTACTCTCCAAAGACAACTCAAAATACTGGGAGTTTGGTTCAGCGGAAACCTTAAATGGGATTTAAAGTTTAACAATGTCTCAAACCAGTTAAAATTGCGAAATAATGCATTGAAGATGATATGTTCACTCCGAAAGGGGCCACACCTTGAAACTGTCCTCCAAATAGCGAAAACACTTGTGGAAGGCACTCTTCAACATGACATGACAATATACATGTGGACTACGAAAAAGAATTCGGAAAAAATTGACGCATCGATCAATGCCTGTTTCCGCACCGCAACAGGAGCGTTGAAAGCTACGCCTATTGCAACACTCCGAGTCGAAGCTGGATACACATCATTCCAATACCTAGGAAGAAAGAGAGCAGTGAAAATAGCTAGTAAGGCATTGGCCGACTTCATGCATCCATTGCACAATACTACTAAGGCGACGCTTCTAAGCAAAAAATCATTCAGAAAGAGCTGTACCTCCGCTATAAGCAACATGGTGTCCTTACTATGTAGCCAACATTTATGCCTCCCTAACACACTTTTAGAGACTGATTTTAATCCCCCTCCACATTGGAAAAGGAATTCACTGAAAATTAACTCCACTTTGAAAATATACAGGAAAAATGAAACACCGGATAAACTATTTCAAGCTCTACACCTGGATATGATTGGTTCTTCGAAAGCAGTCCAATTTTGATACACCGATGGCTCGTGCAAGGACAATAATTCTACCTACGGTGGGATTGAGCTTAACAAAGACGGAGAAACCAAAATCATCCAGAGAGGACTCCTTCCGGAACTAGCCGGCAGTTACACAGCTGAACTAACGGCTATCGAAAAAGGGATTTCCATCGCACAGACTTGGTCAGAGAAAACTGTTATTTTCACTCACAATTTAAGCATTTTAAAGGGACTACGAAGTAAATTAAACAAGTGCCCCTCCCTAGAATACATTAGGAGTAGTCTCAACGCTAACGAGAACCTATCCTTAGCATGGCTACCCACACACGTCGGAAAAGGCTGTGCAGACACAGCCGCAAAAGAAACCATCAAATACCCTTTGATAGTAACAATCCCCAACTCTTATCAGCTCACCAGGAGAATCTTCAGAGGAATTCAGGAAATGGAGACAGCCGAGGAGTGGAAATCCTGCCAAACATTTCTTCGAATGCACCACAATCGTCATACTCGTATTCCATACAATAAAACTTTCAGCAGAGACGCCTGCATAAGACTGTTGCGAATCAGGGTAGGAAAAACCCTTTTCACAACTAGACATCTTTACAATGGGGAAACACCCGAAGAATACCAACATTGTGGAAGGGCTCTTACAATTTGGCATATCATGGTCACCTGCCCAATTTCCAAACGTACCCATGACCCAGAACATATCGAACAGCAACTAGCCGAAGTTCTGAACCCAGCAAAGGCTCAAACTCTTCAAAATATCAGAGAAGCCACATCTCGTCATCTTAAATTTAACGACATATAACAACAACAAAAAAAAATGTATATTATTAGTTTTATGGAAAGTATGACCTATGAAACGACGACATCACATGGCCTTGATGCCCAGATGTCTTAAAAAAAATAGTTTATAAATTAATTTCTTTGTAAGCTATTTAAATATAAATGAAATAAATAATATTTTATATCTATAATGAACCCATTCCCATGTTTTTAAAAATACTAGACTTACATATTATCTATGACAATGAACTGCACTTCGATTTCACGTAGATAAATTCATAAGAGTAACTTTGCTCTACGCTTTGTTGAACATAGAATCTGTACATCGAAAGCTTATCCGATTTATCTTACCGGGTCTCCTATGAACGGAAACCATCAACTTACCAGTCTATTTCGATTGCTTGAAACTGATAAACTTGCAAACACTTACATAACGTAATGAAGTTGGTGACATAATCTGTGTTTAACTGCTTTTAACTGCTAATACAGATTCTGCTGATCTATTACAACTCATCTCATTGAACGCTAACTAGCGAAATCTTACTTCTGTTCTTCTCTTTCGTATTAATCCCCAACAAACGAAAAATGGATACCATGAATCCATGCACAATCTATATTTGACCATCATCTACAATAATTAAACTTTTTCTTCAGACTGCTCTTTGCTCTTCTTATGTCTACAGTATAATCCACTACACCCATCCTGTAGCACTTAGTAAAATTGTTAGTTGTTAAGTTTTGACTTGTATAAAACTGTTCGGAGTTAACTCGAGTTTGAATCATTCAATGTTGCTTCATTATGTTGCTGGTAACCTAAACGTATCAGGTAGAAATACCATATTCACAATCATTTTTTAAATAAGTGCTTGCAATATATAATTTATACTTTGCTAGAATACAAAATGATTTGATATTGGTTTCACTTATATACGAGTATATATTTATCTTTTAGATGTAGATTAGTAGCCGAATGGAAACATCTTGGTCAGAGCCCATAGCAAAACTCAATTCCTTTTGTAGAAGGTCACTCAATGGTTTCACAATTGTCGCGTAGTTCGGTATGAACTTGTGGAAATAGCCTGTCCCAAAAATCGTTTCAGAGATTTCTTATTTGTAGCAATCGGAAAGATACTAACGGCTTTCCTTTTTTCCACTGATGGTTCTATAGTCCCTTCTTTAACTACGTATCCGAGAAAATCGATCTTCTTTTGTAAAAACTGGCATTTGGACTATTTTAACTTAATACCATTATCGTTTGTTGCGTGCAGTACCCTCCTCAACCGTAATGTTGCTTCTTCTTCATCTTCAGCTAAAACCACGATGTCATCCATTTACGTCAGCATAACTCATTCATTCTGCCGGTGAATTGCATGACCTGAAAGGGATGACGAACAACGTATATTTCCTTGACTCCGACTCGATCGGCACGTGAAAAAATTCACTAACTAAATCCAGCTTAGTAAATACATTGGCCTTCTGTAACCGGTCTAATAGGTCGTCAATAATCGGAATTGGAAAATAGTCCTTCACTATTTAATGGTTGATGCGCCAAAAATCGCAACATAATCTCTTAGGTCCATCTCTTTTAGCAACTAACATAACAGGTGAATCAAACTTCGATTTACTTGGTTGCACAACTCCGTTATCTTGCCATACACCGACTTGACGCTCAATTTCTTCTCTGTCTGGAAGTGGCATTCGTCTGGGTGACTCACATACTGGTGATTGGTTCTTGAGGATTAGCTCCATGCTGATTGGCGAATCGACCTCTTGTTTCGGCTGATAATTCATCATCATAATCTCGATCCCATCTTTAACGGCTTTTGGAAGGTGAGATAGGTTGATGTCCACAGTTATCACTAATTCGCGTTCTGCCAGCGCTGTGCAATATAATGTCTCGAATTCGTTGCGCTATTCGCTGATGTCACCCTGTTCGATTGTATTAGCAGCACCCGGTCTTTTGCTTTCCGTCTCATAAGTATCCATGATGAGAGAAATGCTCCATATTGATGCCTGTATATCTTTTTTCCTCTTTTTTCTCATAAACCGAACTCCGCTGCCGTATAGATTGGCGTTCGAACTTGATTTTGTTTATTAACACTTTCGCTTCGATGTATCCCTGGATAAGCAGTTGATGGTTTCCCAGCCCATACAATATGATCGATTTCGGCAATATGTTTGCTACATCAAAAAGTCTAGTCGACTGAGGCATATATCGCACTATGTGTCAGTAAGAGCGGCGGCCTCCACACTGTCCACCTTACCGTCCGTCATAAGATGTGTTCCCCTTATCACGAACTTGACGATGGCAACTTGCACCCTTTTTAACTTTTTACGCGCCTCTTTCGCGGCGGTTGGCCTGTTGTATTCCAATGATCGGTGGCCAAAACCTTGACATTTATAGCACTTCACCCGCTTAGTGCAGGCTTTCGCAGATGGGTACACTTCCCACAGTTGTAGCATGGACGATTGTTAGTCTCCTCGACGGAATGTCCCTATCCTGCTGAATATTTTCCTTGCTGCATTGAAGAAAATGGTTGCCCTCGCACCTTATCGCCTTTTCATTTTAATGATTTACTGTTTTATAAAATCATTAAATTTCAAGTGCGATTTGTTTCAAGAACAGTATGCTCGTTAAGAAAAGAGGTATATATTATTTTTCTACAAAACAACATCTGCAATATTTCAGAAAGTCTAACGATTTCTATGCACTTCATCTAATACCTTCCTGCAAATAACCCCATCTCCTCTCAACATCATACGAGTACATTACTAGCATCTAATCCATTGCTATAGTTCAACGACCCTGTCAATCATTACAAAAACAAATTCACTCAAAAAAATAGTTAACGATTACTGGTGACCACTTGAGTGACCAGTAACTCATTCATCTAAAAATATATGCTACTTCTGAGATAACTTGTACTACATAATCCACCCCCGCTTCTAGGGATTCAAATACTGAATCGTTCAAAATACTAAAATGATCTTACGAAATTCTAAAACAGTGAAACCTGAAAGTCTACCTTTAAGGCGACACACAAACAAAAAATAAACATTAAAAAAAAAACTGATAAGAAACTCAACCAATTCCTTCTCACAAAATACGCCCCACTCCTCGATCAACAACATGCGATGACAATAGCAGAAACTAATCCGCTGCAATGTTCAAACACCCTTGTAAATTTTAAACAAGAAAAAACACTCCACTCAAAAACAAAAAAATATAAAATATTCAAAATTCTTAAAATATTGATAAGAATCCAATTCTATCATTGGGTGACCAATGATGCACATTTTACGAGTCTGGCTCAAAATGCCTCAACCCTCAAGTGTTCCAAAATGTCACCACGATCTGACGAGTACATAGAGAGTGGGCTAATACCCATTCGTAATAAACTGGATATATTAGTTCGTAAGGAATCAAGTGCTCTAAATATGCCTAAATCATCATTACAAAAATTGAAAACTACACCCCTACAAAATGCTGTTACTGGAAGAATTAAACCCCAAGATGCCAGATAATTCAATTCATTAACCATATAACCGAGCGCTTATCAACATTCAGCTGGATTCTGTTTCCGGACGAGTCACATTTTCACCTCAACGGACACGTTACTAAGCTGAACTGCTGTTATAGGAGTACAACAATCTCGAAACGCGAGGACCAGAAACCCCTATTTCGACCTTAAATTACCGTTTTTGGCTGCAATGTTGGGGTGAGGAATAATCGGCCCATATTTTTTTTGATGATGCAAGGGGACGTGCATTTGTAGTCAATTCAGTGCGTTATGTGGAGACGCTAAAAAATTTTTTTGATATTCCTGCATTGCAAAACTGCTAGAGTTTTCACCAAAGAACAGCAGGACGGACCACGTCACTCGTCTCTGCAGAGTGTTCGGGAAATTTTTCCTCAAAAAATAATATTCAGAGGAGGAGATGTAAATTGGTCGCCAGGCAGGCTCGATTTAATGGATGAACTTTTTCTTGAATCAAAAATGTACACTAATAAACCCGATTCTTTTCTTGAATAAAAAAAATGTCCGACATGAAAAGGTCACTATTACGAAGACCACTCGACCACGTGGTCGTTGTGAATGATTGCATTGAGTTGACATTATTTTCAGAAAATAATTTCTAAAAGTGTGTACTTTAATTACTTATAAAGGTTTTTTAATGAACGACACCTATATATTTTATTCACTACATTAAAAATAAACTTTGTTTTGACGCACCTTGTACAATCCGCACAGCTAAAAAATCAATTCGTTTAATTTTGGGCGTACTACTACGAGGACAAAAGCAAAATAGTTGGTCTACCGAGGATAAGATACAAATATGTGCTCATTCTTAAATTCTTTTGAAAAAAAACAAATTTTGTTTGTAATATCTATAAGTATTTATTCATTTTAAATACGAAAAGTAAAAAAAAAATAAAACGACGTAATAAAATAATGTTATGAAGTGATCTAAAGACTGTATTTACAATTTTAAGACGCAAAATAGTTGGTCTATATGACTTAATTTTAATTTTACCACTGTGTCACGTTGCCTTTAGCCTTTACTACTGCTTCGAAGCGTCAACTAGTTTTTGACACTATTTCGCACCAAAAGATTCCCAAATATTTGATATTTTGGCTCTTAAGTCTTTTTTGCTTCATTTTATGCCAAATGGTTTCGATTGGTGAAATATAAGCAATGCTGGAAGTAGCCCCTGTTCCAAAATGTTCTGGTACTTGGCTATATTCATTATCCCATTGACAAAATGTAAATTACCCAAACCACGTCCAGACATGCACCCCCAAACTATTAGAGATGCTGGAAACTTCACAGTTTGTTTAAGGCAGTCTTTGCTTCTTTTGTATTTTTTATCACTCGTCTTCGTTTGTCAGCTACACAAACTTCGAATCTGGACTCATCACTCTAAATAACGGATCGCCATTGACTTAAAGTCCAGTTTTTGCGTTGCTTAGCCCACTCAAGGTGCCTTTTATTCTGCTTTTGTGTCAACAGTGGTTTTTCCTTTGCCTGCATTTTTAGCGAATTTTGTAATTTGTGTAATTTATGCAAAACTCAAATATTTTAAAATAAACCTTATAAAATTTGTATCCAATTTTTTTCATAGTCCAAGTGTCAAGCGAAACACTTTTTTGAATTCGTTCTCTCCATTCAACAGTTATTGCAGCATCAGTCTGGCGTCGATTTTCTTTTATTATTTTTTTTAAAATGCGACAATGCCGAGGTTTTGCTTTGGTGGACGTCCCGGTTTTTTTCTTATCTCCACATTTCCAGAATTTTTGAACTTTGAAAAAATGTTCTGCACTGATGAGCGCGGTAAGTGAAACATTTTAGCGATTTTGTAGCTCGACAATCCCATTTTCAATGCTTTAATAATTGATTCCTTGAGGTCTCGTGATAATGTAACGTCACGCGCCGTGGTTGACATGAAACTGTTGCTGGCTTGCATAAAAGCATAGATTAAATAACAACAAAACAAGTGCATGTAATTTTTTTAATAACGGTTAACCGAAACTCTATTTAAATAGTCATAGACCAACTATTGTGCATCCAAAAGAGAGTAGACCAACTGTTATGCTTATATCTTTGTTTGAGTTGAAAGTAAAATTGTTGCTGTGTGCTTTCTCAAATTTTGTTTTGTTTGGTCTAATTTATTACGTTGATAAAAACTTTGAAATAAATAACAGCTTATTACCATTAATTTTAAGTAATATGTATAAAGGAATAATGCTTTAATCAAGGAATAGACGAACTATTTTGTGTTTGGGTCATTTGTAGTAAAGTTTCGAGTATTTTGCGCAGAAGGTTTGCTTCTTATGAAAGATAGTTATTTTGAAATCACAGACAGATACTTTAATTTTTATTTAAATATGTTAATTTTATTTACATATGTTTGATAATATTTGTTTTGTACATGCTATGTTTCAGAATATGATGGATCTATGGATGAACCAACAAGGTTTTCCACTCGTCAATGTTTCCATATCAAAATACAATGTGACCATAACACAGCAGATTTTTAAGCTGAATGATTCAAAACCTGCAAACAACGTTTACCATTTTAACATATCATATGAATCCTTTAAAATATTAAAGAATGAATATGCACTTAAGTGGATATTTCCAATCAAGTATTTCACTAATAAAAGGAATGTTTCAGCAGAAATATGGATGAACAAAATGGAAGGTATGTACAAAGACTTTGGATCTCTTATTTTTCTTTGGAATAACACATTTTCATACATGTAAGTGCTAATTTTTTAAGAAAATGATTTTACTGAAGTTACAAATTCAACAAATATCTGCAGTACCGGGAGTACTATCACTCTGGTTACAATAAAATGTTTAAGAACTTCGGTCTTAAAAGCTCTCATAGATGTGCATGCTTGTCGACAGGAATTTCTGAAGATAATTGTCATAGAATTGCCATCCAAACGTTTTGACGATTTTATGTTTTTGAAGAAAATAAATTGCACTTCGACATTTTTGATTTATTGTACTTTATTGTACCAAACTGTGTAAAACGTTAGATAGTAACATACAAATTCAAACTCATTCGAAGAATGCTCACTGCTGCTGTCGTTCTCATTTTTGAAGTTATACCAATCCCTTCGTTGCTGTTTCGGCAAAAACATATACTATATATCTCACAACTTATGCTCAAATTTTAGTTCAACATACGAGTATTTGACGCTAATAAGCCATTTTCCACTGTCCACTTTGTTTTTCTTCTTGGACGAAACGTAACGTTATTATGACGGAGTTCAAGGCATTATTCATATTGAGGAAACACTGTGGATGTTTGATGGATTAGAATATTGAAAATTATATTAGTGTTGTTATAGTATGCCTGTAGACCAAGTAATTCGTAAATGCGTGTATCTGATTTGATTACTAGGGATTTGTTCCGTAATTGATAAACAACATTTCTAAGTTCTTCGGAATGCAAGATTTGTTTAGAAATAATGTGTAATTTTGCCAATATTAGGGATTCCGGAATACTAGATAGGCGGTTATTTAAATGGGAGATATTATAATTTATCTGGTTTAATGACTGACTGATGCTAAGCGCTATTTCATCTGATTGGATTCTGTTATTAACATAATTCTAAGCGGGAGTAATTTAAGTAATTTCCAATTATCTCTTCTTGTCTATTAATCTGTTTTGTTAAATTTTGAAACTTGTGTTGCATCCGAATGCTCACCGCTGTAATCCTGTCTATGTTTTCCAAATTTGTATTGTTCGTCAATTTGTCTGTTGAGTCTGAGGGCGTCGACTGCATCCGTGTTGCCTGAAATCGCTTTAATAATCGTACCTAATCCGTTTATAAGTCCTCGTCGTGTGCGGATATTTGGTGAGATGCTATCAAGTTTGTGCTGTAGTTCTTTAATTTGTATATCAAGGATAGATATAATAAATTTTCTTAAATGTTAGAAGTGAGTTGCTAATTTTGTCAATATTTTTTTGGTATTCTGAAAGTTTAACAACATGTATTGATATATTAAAGTTATTAATAATTTTGGCTGGACCAAGTTTCATCGTCAGTATGTTATTCCGTTCTTATTCGGTAGGTCATGTATTTCTAGTTTTTGTGCATTGGTAATTAGTGTTATGGTCGCGAGTGTTAGTAGCCTGAAATTTACGTCTATTTTTAATTTTACTTTTATACAGTTTCTTATTTTCTTTAGTAATTATAGTGCCTTCCTATTTGATCTAATTTGATGCTTACTAAACCTAGGTGTTAGCTTATTTCTTCTATTTTCTTTTCTGAATATAACTGATACTTCTCTTAAATCTATTGGATCTTTCCTGTCTTTGTTTAGTTTTGTTATATTTTCTAACCGTTTTTTCTCTAATTTATCTTTAATGGTTAAGTAAAGTTTCTCCTTGTATTCGTTAAGTTTTTTAACGTATTCGTGTTCGTTGTTAAACTGTACCTCTTTATCAAATATATGTGTCCTACCATAAGATACTTCGTGTTCGTAAAAACAATTGTAATATATGTTTCATAATTCGTACTTTATTGAAATTATAATAATGAATGTACCAGACTACTAATTCCAGTGTAAACTATTAAACGTAACGTAAGGTTATGATTTTGTTATTGTATGACACTTATTGTAAAAGTTAAACATTTGAGTAATTTCCGGAAGAATAAACACTCTTTTTGCTGTTACACTTAAAGCCGAAAACACGTGTTTTTGCTTAAAACCGCATTTTTCCTATCGGTTTTAGCCTACACATATTTAGAACAAAGTAAAAAACCCTACACACCCCAACATGGTCCTTGGTCCTTAAGAGTCGGATAAAGTTGTTGTTTTGGGTTACTTTTTGCCCAAACTCCAGAAATATTCAAGTCCACAAAGTGAAAGTGCACATACATATATATAACCATTTGGTCCTTTTCGAGCCGAATAATTAATAGACTACACAAAACATTCAACATTTAAAAGAAAAATTAACAAAAAAAGTGCAAATGTGCAAATGTGCAAGTACAGTGGTCTTTTGGTAGAATGATAGGTCTTTTCGTAGCTACGCTTTTTATCGCATCGGCAAATCCTCTAACTCGAATAACCCCACTTTCATCTAAATACGGGGATAGCGTATAGAACGGACTGAACTTGTTGATGTTTATTGAATGCCGTTCGGTTTTCGATGCGTTTTTCAGGATGGTATATTCCTGGGGATAGCTATCGAATTGGCAGAGCTTATATAGGTAACATGCTGCTGCTTCCTTCTCGTCTGATATCGACCCTCGTAGACAATTGTGTTGGCTTCCTCTTACGCCAAGAAGTTCGATAAATCGAAAGACGTACATAAGTGTTCTAAGAAGTCGTATCAAAAAACGACTGTACTCCACAATATTTTGCATTATTTTTTTACAATGGGTATAACATTCTTTTACTTCTTCGTTGCCTATGTCACACGTTTGAGTACCAATATCATCCTTGGGCCAATTTGGAGGATTTTGACGCCGTGGTGTAGTGGTAGTAGCAAACGCTTCTCACTCGGAGGGTCCAGGTTCGAATCCTGCCCATGGCAAAATCAGTTTTTCATTGTATAATTGGAACTCAGACAAAAAAATTCTGCGTGTGAAGGCATAACACTGACACGTAGATTTGGCTGTTATAAGAGTTTCAAGCAATGAAAAAAAAATACTGGGAATTATATCTCGAATCACTCTGAGTGAAGAAAAACTCTCCGTCCTATTCGGACTCCCACCCCTGGAGAGCAAACATAGAAACCAAACACACCTGAGTTTCAAACCACTACAAAAACAATTTTCCTTTCTCCTCCTTCTATCTTTCCGCCCGCGCCCTGGCAACAGTAAAAGGGTATCAACCCCTTAGGCGCACGTAAATTATAAAAAAAAAAATATTCCCTTAGAGCTGAAGTCACAGTTGATCTTATATTTAGTAGCGTCATCTGCCACGTTGTCCTTACTATTAACCCATTTCCAATTACTCTCGTCGGTGTTCTCAAGTATCTCACCAATTCGTACTGCCACACAGGTTTTGTATTTTTTTTGCTACTGCATTTTATCCATCTTAAGACTACTTGGGAGTCCGTCCAAAGGTGTACTCTGTCAAAGTGTATAGAGTGACTGCTTTGAATGAACTTTGCAAGCCTGACTCCAAGAACACCCGCTTCCAGTTCCAATCGCGGTATGGAAAGTGTTTTGATTGGAGCCACTCTTGTTTTCACGCTTGTTTCGCCGAACGCATCCTCACCCGCATCCACGAATACATGCAGTTGCATACAACTTCCGTCTCCGAGTTGAAGATTGTTAAAGTACCTTCTGTTGATATATAATAGCTTTATTTTAGGAATGAGACTTAACCAGTTTCTCCACATATTAAACTGTAGATCTTTTATTTCTTCATTTCAATCTACTCCTGAGCGCTAGATTTTTTATAGAATAATTTTAGGATGTATAGTGAAATTGGCAATTAAACCAAGTGGATCGAAAATGAACATGAGTGTATTTAAGACTTCGCGTTTTTTAGAAATGCGAGAGCCGTTCATAACGTCATTGTCCATTTTACTTAATTTAAATGTATAGGCGAATTAATCAGTGGTTGGTGACCACCACATTCCCAGTAACTTTTCAAAGTCGCTTTGGGCGTTATCTTTAAAGACCCTTTTCTGATTCGATGTTTCCGATTGAAGTGCTTTTAAAACCCTTGCTGAGTTTGGAATAAACTTTCCTATCTCAAACCCGGCTTGTTTATGAATATATATAACCTCATTTATAGCCTCTTCCTCTGTGTCAACACTGTCGTCGTCGTCGACACAATGAATTTCTATAATCGCCTTTGATGCTCTTGGGTACTGTCTCTCAAATTTCTGTGCATTTTTTTTCTGTGCATCGAACGTATAGTTCGATTTGATCAAAAAGACGTACGAGAATATACGTCTACTTCTAGCGTATCTGCATGGCAAATCTGACTAAGCTTGCTATGAGGGAAAATCGAAAACAAGTTTCATGGTCTCCATACAGCAGGAAGGTCTCGCTACTGACCTTAAAAATCTGAGGAACTTATATATCAAGTTCCACGTGATTTTCAATATGTCTCCCCAAACTATGTGCACACAAAAAGGATCTCACACTTTCTACGGAGCAGAGCTGACTACGACAAATTTTTTCGTCCCTAACGTACTACCATTGCAAGTGTCCAACCATCCACCCCCACGCGCTCTCGAAATAGCCTTCCTCTTATCTTCTACTATCAAAACGTAAGAAGACTGCGATCTAAAACCCGTGCTGTCTTGAGCCAGTCTCACGCTCTCCCACCTGAGGTTTACGCTCTGACCGAAACTAATCTAATTCCCGATATAAAGAATCAGGAATTATTCCCCCCTAGTTTCAACGTTTTTCGAGACGATGATCTTACCCGTCCAAAAGATGATTCTCCTTGTCGAGGTGTCCTACTGGCCGTCCAAAATGACCTAACCTCTCCTCCAATCGCTGTTTCAACTTCTTCTAAGCTTGACTATGTTTCAATAAAGATAACACTCCCTTACAGATCCCTGTACGTAATGTGTTTTTACATCCTACCTGCACAACCTATCGAATGCTACCAACTTGCTATCGATGCAATTGATCAAATAATTAATTTATCTGATGCTCCCGATGATATCATCGTATTCGGCGATTTCAATCCACCTCAATTGCACTGGACTTAGTCAGAAGATGAATCTTTTTTACCGCAAACCCTAACTCGAGTAAAGAATGCCTCTTCTTGGATAAGCTTGCAGACTCTAGCTTATGCCAAGTTAGTGGGGTCTCCAACTATATGGGTAGGCATTTAGACCTCATTTTCACCACTTATCCCATAAACTCGTCTGTCTCGCTCTGTCCCCTTTCACTTTCGACCATTGATAACTTTCACCCGCCACTTCTTCTTTCTCTTTTCCACCACTCTCCTATCCAGCATTCACCATCTGAAGCTGCCTCTTCTTACGACTTTCATAAAGCGAATTTCCGTAAAATTAACAAATATCTTAGTAAGTGTTCTTTTAATTTCGCCAATATGTCCCTCAGTGATGCTCTCTCTATCTCTTACAGAGAATTATTCAATTCTATTTCTTTCTACGTCGCCTTTTAGCGCAAAAAAAAACCTTTCTACAAGCCCCCCGTGGTATAATCGTAAACTTCGCTCTTTACGTAACAAGAGAAACAAATTGTGGGCAGTTTTCCTTCGATCCAATTATTTTGCGGACTATTCCAACTACCTCGGGTTATGCCTCCAATTCGCGCAGCTTTATAACGTTCTCTACCAGCGATACCTTGATAGTGCGCAATCAAGGCTTATAAACGATCCTAAATCTTTCTACCAATTCGTTAACTACAAAAAAAAATACGACGGTTTTCCTCCATCCCTCTCATACGAAAATATATCATCAACTGATCCGCATACCATAGCTAACTTTTTTGCTACTTTCTTTAAGCAATCTTTTGCCTATAATTCCTTCGTACCGGATACCTACTTAATTATTTCTCAAAGTTTTGATCATACAGTGATAGAAAATAAATTACAACAACTTAAAGATGAATACATACCCGGTCCAGATGGCCTTCCATCTATATTTCTTAAAAAGTGTTCCTCAACACTTTTCCACCCCCTTTCAAATCTCTTCCAGTTATCGATCTCTCAAGGTGAATTTCTACAGATATGGAAGTCTTCTTTCATAACACCGATACACAAAAAGGGATTAAAGAGCGAAGTCACTAATTACCGCCCTATAGCTAGACTTTCACATATACCCAAACTCCCCGGAAGCATTTTGTACGAAGTCTTAAGCTTCCAGTGCAAATCTCTTATTTCCCCTAATCAACACGGCTTTCTAAAAGGTAGATCAACTACCACTAACCTAGTCGAATTCGTGTCCACTGTTCTCTCAGCTTTAGAAAGTGGTAAAGAAGTTGACGTTATAATAACTGATTTCAGTAAGGCTTTTGACAAGATATCAAGACTAATCCTGTTCAAATTGTCCGTCCTGGGCTTTGAACCCATTTTGCTAAAATGGATATCTTCTTGCCTGGATAATCGCTTTTATAGTGTTCGATTCAGGATTGCCCTATCAGCCGGTTTCTTTTCCACACCAGGTGTTCATCAAGGTAGTCACCTAAGTCCACTCCTCTTCACCCTAACTATTAACGACCTTCAAAGGCTCATTCAACATTCAACACTCAACACTTTCTCTCTATGCGGACGATACCAAATTTTTTAAACTCATTTCCTCACAACAAGACTCCAGCCTCCTTCAAGTAGATCTAAATAGTTTTTCCGTCTGGTGCATCAAGAACTGCTTAGAACTAAATGTCTCCAAATGTCAATCGATTACTTTCTCACGTAAATGTAAGAAGTATCCTCAACGAATTTACCATATCCACGGCCACCCTGTACCCCTTGTTGAATCTATCTGCGACCTTGGCATACTATGCGACTGGCAGCTTAATTTCCGCTCGCATATTGATGAGATAATTTCTAAAGCAAACTCATCACTCGGCTTCGTTAAAAGATGGTCTAAAGAATTCTGCAACCCGTACGTGACCAGATCACTATACATACGTTCGCCCACTTCTTGAGTACGCTAGCCAAGCATGGTGTTCCTTTCAACGAGTTCATATATCCCGTATTGAGAGCATACAGCGTCGTTTTCTTCGATTTGCTCTTCGAGGCCTACCTTGGAATGATCCTCTAACCTTACCTCCCTATCGATATCGTCTCAAGCTCATTAACCTTGATACCCCTGATGAACGAAGGAACGCAGCTGACATTCTTTTCATTCACAGACTCCGTCGATTGCACGTCTCTTTACAACTCCATTTTCTTTTACACTATCCCTTGTAATCTACGTTGCCAGCGTCTCTTTTACCTACCAATCCATCGCACGACATATGGCTCTAACGAACTAATCTCGCGTATGCTGCGTAAGGTAAACTCCAACCTTTCCGTTTTCGATTTTAATCGCAGCACTCTCTCCCTCAAATCCGATCTCCTTCACCATCCTTAACCGTAAGTCCTAGTGATAAATCCTAGTTTTCTTTTAGTTTTTAAGTCCTAGTTTTTAAGCTTGTATTAAGCCAAATAACCCCCACCAAAATTAAAAATTAAATTAAAATTAAAATTCAACTTTTCAATTGGGTGAGGCTGTTTTGAAAGTTGCTTTTCGAAGCAGTATACTCTTTTTTCTGCCATTGCTTTCGTATTAGGTAGGCATGCATTATGGTATTTCCACAGAAGAGCTACAGCATAGCTGTTCCCCGAAAAAATTGTTTTCTCTTCCAGCATTTTAAGGGCCCTATCATCTTCGTTTGAGATCATCCTTTTTATCGGCTTCGTGCCTACGCTCTCCAAGAAAAAATATAGCTTAACTGTCTCATCCATACGTAAATCGATTTTACTTTGACAATCACAAATATGGATATTGATTGCACTTTCTCCCTTCAGATTTGGTTTGGTACCCGCCGAAGATGAGCAAAAGAGTGTCCATCCTAACCTGGTTTTGATGGCAGCTGGTTCAGAAGCATTGTCTTCTCGTGTCTTAGGAGGCATGCCCAGCTTCCAGTGATGCAAACCTATCAGGATCTGAGGCTTCGCATTCCAATAGGATTTTATTGGAAGTCCCTTTAAGTGGCTGGGTTTTTCCATTAGAGCGCGAGCATCAACGGATTGTTTCAAAAGATCAAATGAACTTACCGTATGCGCATTTGAAAGCAAACATTTTTGATTTACTCCCTGTGCCGGTATTTTTAAGGTTATTCTTTCAGATAATTCTTCAAGGCCATATGTCCACTTCCACCTAAGAAATAATGGTTGATTATCGCCTTTTGCATCGAGTGCATCTTCATCAACGAGTGTAACTGATGATCCGTCATCAGTGAAAGCGAAAGTATCTAGTGACTTGTTGATGTAGTGTACGCTTACGGGAACAATTTTGAAAAGTGTAATAGCTGCATCTGGATGATGAATTGTACCACTGTAAAATCCACCACCTTGCAGATCTCTACTTGTAGTTGGCTGTTCTGTGTTCGTGATGAAATTGTGCCTTGCGCTAGGCAGTGCCGCATTATTATGCAAAAGCGAGTTGTGCTGGTAGGTACATCCATCAATCCCGCACAATTGCGTCGAGAGACAGCGACGACTACCATGTCGACGTAAGCACATTCGACAAATATGTAGATGTTTAACTAGGTTCCATCCTTCTTGTAAAGACAACTTTGATAACTGTTCGCATGAAGCAAGCGTTGTACAGTTGAGCTTACACGCATAGCACTTATTTTCAACTTGAGTTCTTGTTTCATGGTGCATAGCTATGATTGCTTTCGTTTTTTTATTTGTTCTTGGTTCCGACAGGGCGACCTTGAACGTGACCTCCGACGCGGCACTCGCTACTTGAGAAAGCCAATAGCTAAACACGGATAAATCGACAAAAGACACCGTGTGCTTGTACATTCCCCAATTTAATCTGATTTGCACTGGCAACTATGTAGCTCTTTTAGCAGGCAAGGATTATTAAGATGAGCGCACATTCCAGTGTCTTGCATATGCGGCAGACATTGTCTATCGCGAGTGAAAAGTCGATCATCGTTTCCAGTTTGGCGCAGGTGCCCTTCTAATCTTCTCTAAGAGCGACTGAATAATGAGTTCAGGCCGACCATATAGCATTTGTAATGTTTTGATAACATATTCGACCTGATTTGGATGAAGAAGCCTAAAGCGAACTGCCTATAGAGCCTCTCCTTTCAGGCATCGTTGAAGACGAAGCATGGTTTCATACTGGGTAAAGCCACAGCTGACTGAAGAATTTCTCCACCAACTTATAAAGAGAGGCCACTCGTCTGATCTTCCAGAAAACGTCAGCTGTACTTTTGACATTATTTGTCTCGCTGCGATTTGAGATTTGTTAAGAACTGACTCTTCACACTTCGCATCTTCCACAGTTCTATATGCTTCGTTATAATGCGGCTTACTACCCAGCTACAAATTGAAGGAATTTATGTGATTTCTTGGCTTATCCCTCGCGCACTTGTTTTCTGGTGTTTTAGACGTTTTGTCTACCCACTCACTAATTCGATTAGTTTCGACCGGTTCAATTCAATTCAATTTTTTCAATTCAATTCATTTTTATTTTCAATAAAATCAACATTGGTTATGCGTTTCCGCGAAGCCTTAGGGGCTGTTCTGCAGAATGTTGTGTTTCTAACATTAATAATTGAAATAAAGTAAGCTTAGTTTAATAATAATTCAATACATGATTTACACGAAAAAATTATTTGACATAAGTAATTTTGATCGCTTTGGATTTAGATTTACTTTAATATTAAAACATTTTAATAATTTAACTTATGTTTAGGAATGCTTATCTTATCTATAAATATATTCGACATAAAATATTAAAATACAATTTTGTGAAATATTGCCAAACAACGCGTTGCGCACCCTAATTAGTTTAAAATATATACATATACTATAAAAAACAACTTATTTAACATTGTATTCAGATTAAAACATTCAGTTGTTGGAATTTTGATTTAAGAGAAAGTTTTTTATGGTTTTTTTCCTAGTTTTAAAATTTCTAGCGTTTTTTAGTTCTTGCGGAATTGTGTTGAGAATTTCGGGCACATTGCATTTCAACTGTCTTCTTCCATAGTTATTGTAGAATCTGGGCTCTTGAAGCATACCTTGTGCACGTCTTAGTTTGGATTCCACTAGCGCAAAGTACACTTGTCTTAGAACAGATGTTGTCGTTTGGTACTGCAGATGAGTTAGTGCGTATAATGCTCTTTTCAGACTCGAACGTAACTCATCAATGTGCTTATCCCACAGAAAGTTATTGACGATTGTCACTCCTAGATATTTGTAATTTTGAACTATATCTATAGGACAGCTAGTCGATGTATGGCAGTCATCATTCCTACAGTATATTTGTTGTTCGGTAGCCTTGAACTGCGGATTTCTTATATGCATCATTTTTGTTTTGGATGAGTTGATCATTAAACCATGATCATGACACCATTTTACTGCATTATCAAACTCTTCCTGAATTATTGTTGTTGCCGTCTGCAAAGATCTATGACATACCACTATCGCTGTATCGTCGGCATAAGCAAAGGGTTTGGCTCGCTTGAAAATGCGGAGAAGCTCATTAGCGTATAGTATAAACAGAATCGGGCCCAGTTTCGATCCTTGCGGGACTCCGTACTCTGCATGTTCTTTTTGGCTATGGGTCTCGCTGATCTTGACACAAAAAAGCCTGTTGTGTAGATATTCTTTTAGCCAATCGGCCAATAGTCCTCGTATTCCTATACGTTCGAGAGCATTTATTAGCTTTGAGTGATTGAGCGTGTCAAAAGCTTAAATATGACCAAGACGTGATAACTTTTGTTAAGACTTTCATTAATATGATTTGCGAATTCTCCTAATAGTTTACCAGTGCTTTTCTTTTTCTGGAAACCGTATTGATTTTCGTGGATGATGGAGTGTTTTCCAATAAAATTCTGCAACCTGTTTGTTATGACTTCTTCGAGGCACTTTTCTACTACTGACAATGTGGATATTGGCCTGTAATGGTTGAGTTGACTTTTTGTACCACCTTTGTATATTGGCCTGACCACAGCAGTTTTTAAGGCTTCTGGAATTTTTGCTTGTGTAAGACTCAAATTAATAAATTTGCATAAAATCGGTGCAAAAATTACTGCGTGAGTTTTGATGTCCAACGCTCGAATTCCATCAATACCAGGCGATTTATTTTCGTCAAGCAAACCAATTATTCTTGACATTTCAAATACATTTGTTTCTTGAATAAAAACTGATTTGTCAAGCGTTTTATTTAGGTGAATCGATGTAATCGAATCGAATTGGTGCACAATGTTTTCAATTTGTTCTTTAAAGTTTTTTGCACATTCGCTAGCGAGATTACTCACACACATTTAACCAGTGAAATTCTTAATTATAGTTTCATCTAGGCTATTCTTTTTCCTTCCCATTATCTCGTTTATTAGGCTCCATGTTTTTCTGGGGTTTGATTTGATCTGGTTGAACTTGGTTTTGTAAAAAAGAGATTTTTGCGTTGTTATTTCTTTGTTTAGTTTGTTTCGGAAGTCTTATAATCCAGTTCGAAAGTCCTGCTCAATCTGTTATTTTTCCATCTTTTGTATAACTCGTCCCTTTTTTTACACTTAACTATTAAGTCATGTGACATCCATGGGTTATGCTTTCTTTCCTTTTTTATTGTTCTTACAGTTGTAGACTTTTCATATATGCTTTTCATTTTATCGACAAGCTTCTGATAAAGAGAAATTGCATCATTTTCATTAATCACTTCTCCCCAATTTGTTTCGGCGATTAATTCGTTTACTTTCGCGTTACATATAAGTGACATGCTGGGCAGTTTTTCTTTTACGACTGATTTTTGCGAATTTGCAAAATATAGGGTTGGGTAATGATCTGTTATACAGCTTTCAATCACCGCTGAATTTATTTGGTAATCCGTTGCACTAATTAAAATGTGATCAATTGTCGATTTTGTTCCCATCTTCGGATCTATTCTAGTATAATCAGTTATTACATTCAATAACCCCAGTGACGCCAGCATCTCTAGATATTCTTTTACGCAGTATGAATCTAGATCTTTTACATTAATATTCATATCTCCCATTACTACAATATCTCTTTTTCCCAATTGTTCAATATCGTTTCTGAATTCTTCAATAAACGCTTTTTTGCTATACCCTGGTGGTCTGTATATTCCAAATACATATTTGTTTTTATTGTTTTCCACAATTCGAATTCGGATGCTTTCGTATGACACGCTTTCAGATGTAAGTGTTGTGTATTCTAAGCCATCTCGAATTAACATTAAAATTCCTCCACCTCTGCGATTTTTTCTATTCAGAAATTTTGTTTGAAAGCCATCTAGCCTATAAAACTTTTTTTCTTCTTCCTCTATATTTGTTTCAACCAATACTATAATTTTTAATGCATTAACAAAGCGGTTTATATTCAAACAGAAGTCATTCCAATTCTTACGCAAGGATCTTATGTTAAAATTCAAGTAGCAACATTGGTTTTTTGCTAATTCATTTATGTTGATGTCGCTAAAACCATTCATTACCCTACAATTCAAATCAACATGTAAGCCATTGTTTCTATTTGTGTTTTCCATTTTGACGTTAAAAGTTGTTGTGTTTCGTTTTGTTTACAAACACTGTAATTATTGTGTGTGTGCAATTTTTATAATGTCGTCAACGGAACTTATTAATGTGGGCTGCGTACTCTCATTTTGCCTGGCCAATATTCTTCCTGCACTCTCCCACACAAATCTCCAGTTTTCTTGTCTCGCTTTCTCCTTTGCCATCCACATCAAGTGTTTGTTATATTTAGTCAGCTGATTGTTGACATACACCGTAGCATCAGGCAGAGCTGTGTTCGCGTTTGTGCTGCTGTTGATTTTTTGCATTACAGCTCTTAGTTTGATGGAGCGAGTGGAGTGGGTATGTTTGATAAATTGCATTTTCGTTATGCTGGATGCAAATGTTGCAACAATTGTGGATTTCTCAGGATTTTTTGTTTTCCTTCGATATATGTCCGTGATATCATTGTCGTTTATCTCACAATTAATCGTTTTACCTATGCCCTTTACAATTTCTGTTAGATTTTCTTGTTGTGTAGGGGGAATATTTTTAATATCAATATTGTTTTTAATTGCTTGCTGTTCAAGTGTGTTGATTTGTGACTGCATGTTTTTTATTATTTCATCCTTTTTTTGATTGATTTCTCTGAGGTCTTTCAATTCTTTGCTTATGTTTTCTATAAAGTCGTTATTTTTCTTCATATATGTGTTGAGTTCATCGTACTTTGCCGCTAGGAAATCGCAGCTTGCCGTAATTTCTTTGATTTCCCCTCTCAGTAGACGTATTTCCGCTATAATAGTCGAGTTACTGTGACTTGAGATGTTGTTAGCTAGGTTGCCGGCGGTGCTGGGCTCTCTCATCCTTTTTGAAGGTTGTTCATGTTGGGGTGAGGGGGCGTTGCTAACTGCAGCCGTACCTTGGACATCTCCACTATTTCTGCATAGTTGGCACTTCCACACTTCTCTTCTCGATCCCATGGTTCTCCACGATTTTTCTGTGACCGTAGTGCACACGAAATGAAGCTTTCGCTTACAAAACGAACACACAGCAAAGTCACTTTCGGCGGGGATATTATCACTGCAATGTCCGCACACATACATGCTAAGGTATGGAGAATTCAAACTGTGGGAATGACTGTTAAATGTTATTTATAATTAAAAAAAAAAACGATAGGAGTTGTATGATTTGAAACACTATTTCCTTTCGTAAAGACTTGTTTTTTTTTTTAAAGAAAAAAAGTCACTGTTTTAGGATTGATTGTTTGCTATGAATTAATACTTTTAACACTTTTAAGCTTTGCTTTAAGAATCTAAATCACGAGGCGGTTAAAATAAAAACACGTCCTCATACACTAAGCTCACACACTAGTTCAGCAACAATAGAGCCTTGTTCTTCATAGCAATTAAGTTGATTTAGAATTGCATATTTTTAATCGATATAGTCTCTACTCTCTATCACGTTGCTCTTGAAGTTAACGTTCCTCTTCTAACCTCCTTAATTGCATTTCCATTCTTTTAGCACCAGATGATTTGGACGCATTAGACATCTTATCAGTTAACAAATTGTTGTTGTTGTCTGGACCATTGGTTTTAAGTGCTGGGATGCAGCGGAGATTCGATGTTGATGGTTCTGGAGCATTTATATTAGTGTTGGCAATTGCAAATAGACAATTAGTGCTGTACCGGCATGCGAAGAGGCATTATGACACTGGTAGTTTTTTTTACGGGATTTCGGGTTCTGCTCTGCTTGTTGCTTAGACATACAGTTACGGCATCCCTATCTTCTATGTCAGAGGTGACGCCGACGCAGGTGAAGTAAAACCAGCTTTTTCAGGAGTCACATTGCACCATTGGACCCATGCTGTCAGGGCGGAAGCATTCCTTACAATTTTGAGCACTGATGACGACTGAAGACGAAGGCGACTTGTGAGATTGCGACCTATGTTATGACCACGGCTACGACTACGAGAATTATTACTTTGATTCATGCTGACTTACCTTGTGTCCAGATATATGTGATTGTGAAGGCGAATTTAAGTACATATATGGTACTGGCGACGATTTGTGCGTACTCTGATTCCCGGGTTCCGATGGAATTTGATGTTTATCCATTTGTGCGAATGGCAACAGCAGTTTTTCGAATCAGGTCATCAAATGGTAATTATTTTAATTTGAGAGCATTAGTCGATCCTGGATCTGAAGCAACTTTTATTACTGAGTCAGCTGTTCAATTGCTAGGGCTTCATCAACGGCCAACATTCAATAAGGTATCTGGATTGGGAAAAATTAGCAGTGGTTTATGTCAGCGGTATGTAAGTCTTACCTTCGGGTCTCTGGTAACGCCTTTGGAGACAAATACCCCAGCCTATGTGTTCAAGTTCCTGACTGGTCTTTTGCCATCCAAACCTTTAGCTCTGTAAAATTCGGAACATATCCAGGGTTTGAAGTTAGCTCATCCACAATTTGTTAATCCTGTGACTGTGGATATTCTCCTGGGAGCCGAAGTTTACTCTGAATTTATTCCAGAATCCGTTAGACGTGGTGATGACGAAAGATTGCCATTGCACAGGAATCAGAGCTAGGTTGGCATCTCCTTGCGAAGGCAATTTCGCAAAATAAAGAACCTGTCCATAGCTTCTAACAGGTTCTCGATAACGACACTCAGCTTCGAAGCCCTGGGAACTGGAGGAGTTGCTTTTCAACACTAAGGAAACTGCGGAGAGAAAACTTCTGAAAAAAATAATATCAACACAATAAGAAGACTGACTGATGGTCGATATGAGGTATCGTTACCATTTAAAATCAGATGTGGGCCTGGGTTTTGTGCCTCGAAGTTGGGTACTTTACGTAGGTTTCAGCAACTGGAAGGAAGATTCCAGGAAAACCCAACACCAAACAAGGAGTATTCCAAGTGTTTAACGGAATGCAAGGACCCTCGTCAGATGACAGAAGTTGTCGAAAAGATTACCATACTGGATACACCACACCATTTGCTTACTCCTCAGCATGCGGTATTCAATAAGTCAACCAGAACTACGAAGCTCTGTCGCAGTGCTGCGTACTACAAACGGTTTGTACGAAACTGCAGTGGCACAAGCTAGAAAAAGAGGCAGAGGTCCACTCAAGGTAAATGCAATCGGCAAAAGAATAATTAAAGTTCCTAAAGGAGACTCTGCCCTGAAGAAGGTAAGTTACCTTGAGCAGTGGATCTACTAATTAATGATCAAATACTTTTGCTGCAAGTGGAGCGAAGAATATCTGTCCAGGATGAAACAGCGCTCGAAGGGAACAGGACAAAAACCGGAACCTAGACGCGGAGACTTAGTTCTCTTCAAGGACGGGAGACTACCACCATTGCAATGGCGACTCTGACGGATCATAGATACACATCCAGGAAAAAAGGATTTTTCCGAGTGGTTACGATACGAACCAAAACCGGAGAATTGAAAAAGTCACTCGGGAAAATTTGCTACTTGTCACCAATATCGCAAAAAGAAAGCAAGACATTTAAACGATACAACACAAAATTTATAAGACACACACTTTAAATAAATCCACATGAAAATTAAAAGCATTTAATTTTTTTCAACTGTAATTTATTATATTAAAGAAATACAAATAACTGCAAACTTATTTATCCTAGCTTTTTATACACAGCACAACACACATACATGCACTCCACTCTATACACACAAAATCATACATCCCGGACAACGTTGCGGAGTTCCAAAATTCCAAAAGGCCGACGGGAATTGGAGAATCAAAACCCCGACGGAATTTGAAGACTCAGTAGCACTAACAACGTTGTCCACTCAAAACACAACACAACACTTTAACAGGTATCAATTTTTACAAATTATTCTACAGTTTAGAGCACTAACATATAATATTATATTGTAATAATAAATACCTTAAACTAATCTTATCTTAAGTTGAAGAAAAAAATAATAATAAATATGTACTCGTAAATAAAAAAAAAACAACTTACTGCAGATGAATTGCAACAACAATTCAAAGGGAGGCGGAATCATGGTCTTTACTTAAAAAACGTAAACACCACATACACTAAGACAACTAATGCGGGCATCATCAAAATACAAACTGTTCGTGAAAATTTCGTCGCACATCATCGCACTGCAGAACCAAAAAATGCGTACGCGGAGAACAGTTATCGTACAAATAACAACACAAATTGTACCGAATTTGTTGCGAAATGAATTATAATGAATTTTTTACCTTTTTTTCATTTTCCTATTTCTTTTTTTCCTTTTATTTTGTTTGCACTAGCACTCGAGTTTCACTTCCGCGGACCCGAAAACAATCGATGTATATTAATATATACACACGCACGTATATACGATTTTGTACTCGCGCCGGTGTACACAACTCAAAACGAAATCGAATTTCGGGAAGGAAGAGAAGCAGACAAAAGAAAGAAAAAAATTTAAATACTACATTTACCTTTTATTCACAATAAAAACAAAAAAAGGACTAAGGGAAAACCAACGAAAATTACAACTTTCACGTCGCACAATTGACCCAGTTTTGGTCAACGACACACATTTCATCTCCCTTTGTTGACCGTATTGTTGTGTCGCTATCCTTGTCACCTACATGAAATGTTTCAAATTATTAACTTACACGATCTTGTCTCATTTACATGTAGATAGTCGACAGACTCGCACTCACACAACACACAACTTTTAGGTCAAAAGGAATACACATACTCCAACTGCAATTAGGTACAGTAAGGTACATGATTGAGGATACTTGCGGACGAAAATCGTCCACCGGGCGGGAGCATGTTCGGGAAGACGGAAACAATTACATTTAATTTAATTTTAATTATTTTCTTTATTGGAATTGTCATATCTATTTAAAACTTAATTTAAATGTAAACAAGGAATGTAAGATTACGAATTGTAAATTTTTAGTACAAATATATGACAGTTGAAAGTTGAATATGGAAGTGATTTCCGGACCAATAAACTTTCTCTTTGCTGTAACCATTTTAGAAGAAATAGACGTTTTCTATTTAACTGCATTTTTCTACCCTATTTAACCACACACATAGTACAAAAAAGTGAAAAAACCCTAGACACCCCAACATTTGGTCCTTACGAGCCGGATAGAATTCTCCCAGATAAATGAAATAAAAAATATTCAAGTCCGAAAAGTGAAAGTGCAAAGTGAGTTCGTGATATAGGGAAGTTTTCGATGGCATGAATCTTTTCCGCGTTAGATTTAACACCTTCGCTTGTCACAATATGTCCTAGAAAAGCGACTTCGTTGTGAAGAAACTCGGCTTTGTCCAGTTGAATTTTAAAATTTGGCTCTCTTTGTTTGTTGAATACTTTCTTAAGATTTTCACAGTGTTCTTGTAATGATGTAAAAAAAAACTATGATGTCATCGATATTTACTAAGCAAACTACGCCTTGAAGATATTGCAAGACATTGTCCATCACCCGTTGAAAGGTTGATGGTGCATTCTTTAATCCGAAAGATATTTGGACATACTCGAAGTGTCCTTTTTTTATAATTTACGCGCGCCTAAGGGGTTAGATACCCTGTTACTGTTGCCAGGGCGCGGGCGGAAAGATATAAGGAGGAGAAAGGAAAATTGTTTTTTGTTTTTTTTTTTGTAGTGGTTTGAAACTCAGGTGTATTTAGTTTCGATATACGCTCTCCAGGGGTGGGAGTCCGAATAGGACTGAGAGTTTTTTCTTCACTCAGAGTGATTCGAAGTTATAATTCGCACTAGTTTTTTGTGGTTGAAACTCTACAACAGCCAAATCTACGTGTCAGTGTTATGCCTTCCCACGCAGAATTTTTCTGTCTGAGTTCCAATTACACAAAATGAAAAACTGGATTGTTATGGGCAGGATTCGAACCTGGACCCTCCGAGTGAGAAGCGATTGCTAATGCCACTACACCACAGCCACCCCGTGAAGACAGTGAATGCTGTCTTCTTAATGTCTGCTGGATTCATTTCTATTTAATGGAATCCATTGGCGAGATTAAGTGTAGTGAAGTACATACTTTTTCCCAGTTTGTCTAATACATCATTAATATTGGGGATTGGATATTTATCGCCCACAGTTTTTTCGTTGAGCTTTCTGTAGTCTATTACTAAACGCCATTTAGTTTTGCCGGAGGCATCTTTTTTCTTTGGAACAATCCAAATTGGAGTGCTCCAAGGCGAGTAGCTAGGCTGAATTATGCCGTGCTCTAACATTTTCTTAATTTGAGTTTGTACTTCCCCTTTATGGATCTGGAATCTATAGGATTTGCTATAGACTGAGGCGTCATCGGTGGTTTTGATTTGATGTTTTATTTAGTTGGTGAATGAGAGTTTTTGCCCTTCTAAAAGGAATATATCATTGTATTCTCTACAAATTTTAACTACTGCTTTTTTCTACCAAATTAAGATGAAAGATTCTAATTGGTTTTGTGATATCGTCAGAAGGGATCGAATCAGCATCTGAGGTATTATTAAAGGTCAAACGAATTTATTTCAGAAAAGTCGTTTGCATTGTAGATTGAGGTTTTAAGGGGATGTTCAAGGAGGAGTATTTGATCGCTATTAAATGTTTTTATTACAGCAAGATGGCTGTACCGTTTTTCAATTTGCAGCGATAGTGAATTTTTCGGACATTATACTTGGTTTTAGCTCAAGTGGAATTCTAACATTTTTGGTAACAAGAAGATTATTAGACAGATCAACTGAAACTCCTAACGAAGACAATGCATCAAGTCCTATTAATCCATCAAAGTAGTGGTGAAAACGGACTACTATGAATCTTAATTTGCCCGATTCATTAAATTCACGAAAGGTTGGCAGAGTGACTTCCTTATCGAGACTGTGTGAGTTCAGGACTGTCAACAAATGAGCCGTGTGAATATGTCATATTGGTGGCTCTTGGAAGGCGGAAGCGAACAGATCGAATTTCATTGACACTTAAGACGATCTGTCAAACAGACAGTGCGGAATTTTCGGAATTTGCTTTGCTTCAAGTTTTTATTCTTTCTTTGTTCTTTCTCATCGCCAGCCGCTGCCGCCTGCCAAGGGTCACTAATAAGTAAGTATTTAAATATTGTTAGAATGAATTTTACGAAATTTCCTTTTTAAGAAAATAAACCCAGAAATAAACCATGGACTACGGAAAAAAGGGCGTTTTATTTTGAACAGTGAAGAGCGGAGCGACGACAAGGACCTTTTTGATTGTGATTGGTTCCACTTTAGCGATATTCTGTATAAATAAGAAATTTAAGAGGAGAAGCGGAAGGGGATAATATTGTTATATAGGGAAGAACTGAGCCATGATTATTAACATCTAGGTATCTGATTTGTTTACTGATATATTTTGTTCGGGTCTGTATGGTTGATGTTGCTAATAGCTTGGGACGTTGCTTGTTGTTTGACCTCATGTTGCATGAAAGAATGCTGGAAAGGCATACTCATTCGCTGGAAACTTGGTCTGAATAAATTTGGTTGCTGTGGGATTTGAACATTTGTTGAGGAAAATCTAGTTCCAGAGGAAGCATTTGGTTGAGTTTACCCTTAAAAAAATTTATTTGATACTTCAGCTTTAGCGTAAAATATATTCTGTTCCTTAATGCAATAGGAGAACGTATCCGGAAGGGAAGTGGGTTTCATCGTTCTCACTGTTGAACCTAGTGGTTCTCGGAGGTCATTTAAAAGCGAATTGAAGCACATTTCTGAGTACAATCTGTTTTTGGCTTCGATAACGTCTTTGTTTGATTCATGAACGGCTACATGATTCGATCACTTTACTGTAAAATTGTTCAACTTATCTTGATCCTTGACGTAGAACGTAGAGGTCTCTAATAAGAGATGTGTCATTATCTGAGTAATGCAAAACTAGATATGTCCTTATTGCATTCCAATTAAGGGGGGTGCCGTACACATTAAGTATTTCGTTAGCAGGGCCAGTTATCTTGTTTATAATTTCTCTAAGTCTGATTTTGGCGTGAGTTGTGCCATGCATTTGAGGAATTAATCATAGAACTTCATCAGCATTTGTAATAAACTCCAACAAAAGACGTGGATTGCCATCGAATTTTGGCAGATCCTTTATGCATCCGGAACTCATAAGGCGAGCAAAACATCAAAATTCGGTGTACTAAGAGGGTTAGTCTAATCCTGTGCTGATATTTCCTTCTGGTTCTGTTATGTCCGGTCTTGATGAAAGATATTATTTTGGTTGATAATAATCAATAAACTGTTGATTATATTTTTCACAACTTTATAGTATCGATAATCTATCGATATAATTTAGAGTCTGTTCTGAAATACAATTGCATTTAATTTCAAACAATTATTTTATTTGTTGAATTTGTCATATTTAAAACTTAATTTAAATGTAACAACTAAATTCTTATGTAAACGAAGAAACGTAACGTAAGATTACGAATTCCAAATTTAGTGTATGACGGTTAAAATATGGATTTTTTTTTTATAATTTACGCGCGCCTAAAGGGTTAGATACCCTTTTACTGTTGCCAGGGCGCGGGCGGAAAGATACAAGGAGGAGAAAGAAAAATTGTTTTTTTTTGTAGTGGTTTGAAACTCCAGTGGTGGGAGTCAGACGAATAGGACGGAGAGTTTTTTTCATCACTCAGAGTGATTCGAAGGTTATAATTCACACTTGTTTTGAAACAGCCAAATCTACGTGTCAGTGTTATGCCTTCATACGCAGAATTTTTCTGACTGAGTTCCAATTACACAAATGAAAAACTTGTCATGGGTAGGATTCGAAACTTGACCCTCCGAGTGAGAAGTGATAGCTAGTACCACTATACCACGGCCACTCCAGACCAATAAACTCTCTCTTTGCTGTAACTATGGAAGCCGAAAAGACGTGTTTTATTTCACCACATTTTTCTCCCCGTATCTTAATCCCACAGATAGTACACAAAGTGAAAAAACCGTACACCCCAACGGTCCTTACGAGCCGGATAGAATTCTCCCAGATAAATGAAATAAAATATATTTAAGTCCGCAAAGTGAAAGTGCAAAGTTCAAACGCCCAAACATACATATATATATATATATATATATATAAGATAACTAATAGACTACACAAAACATTAAACATTAAAAAAAAATAGAAACAAAATAAAAAGTGCCAGTGCAAAAACAAAAAAATATATATACATACATATGTGTAGGTGTATAAATCTACTGACTAAGTACATACATATATTCCCTCGCGGTCGGTGTTTTGCCCCTTGTCTTCTTCCCTTTAAAGACTCTTTCGGTGGTTGGTCATAAATTGGTCATAATTCCCGCGCCGTGTAAAAATTAAATTAAATTTCTCAATTTTAATCTCAAGTGTCAACAGCCGGGCAAAGCTAACCAAAGATCGTAAGTTGCTGAAACAAATATTTAATTAATACCTATTATTTTAATTAACATCTGTATCCAATAAAAATTAATAAATACTTCGTACATACTCACATATTGGTTTACAATTGATTTACAAATAAAAACCCTTTAAAAACAAAAAAATGTCGAAATTGTCCACGGGTGCAGATAAAAAAGTTGTTCTGCTCCAGAACTTCGTGACCACTCCAACTTTAAAAAGACTGGAGCAACACGTCGTACAGCCAGCTACCTTTCAGGTCGTCTTCTTATTTTAGAAGTGAACTTCAAGAACGCGCTTGGTCTTCAAACGAAGATTCGACGAGGAGAAATTGAATAAGGCCTGGAAGAGGAAGACTGATGAAATTTTTGAACTTTTACAAGAAACATATTTCACTTACGGTGGGGAATTGATCGATGCTATCTACAATGCCAAGTCAGCATGTAAGGAGAAGAATATGGAAAGTGAATCCACAGGTGCTTCTTGTAATGAGCTTGCTTTACCCCAAATTCAAATCCCGCATTTCGAGGGCTCGTAGACAAAATGGTTTGCTTTTCATGATATATTTTTGTCTTAAGTCCACATAAATAAAAAGCTGGGTGAAATTCAAAAGTTTCAGTATTTAAAATCATCTCTTACCCTCGTTTTCAACTTTTTTTTCGAACAGCAGCAGTTGACAAAGGAGACTGCAAGCAACATCAAGTCTCTACTGGACACGTCACAGGAATGCTTCCATGCCCTGGAAAATTTAGGATTGCCTGTTAGTTCTTGGGATGACATATTAATTTGTATTTTAGTTGAAAAATTACCTGCTTTTACTCAGTGTTTGTGGGAGGAGAATTTAGGTAGTTCGAAGGAGTTGCCAATTTACAGTGTTCATGGAAACACGTTTTCGTACCTTGGTAGCAGTAGCTGGAACGAGTGTCTTGAAGGTCAGCGGTTCTTCTGAACACAAGGCTCTTGCGGTCGAGAAGAAAAAGGTGTTGTACGTCGAGAAGAAGCAGTTTGTAGCCAGGTATGGGATAGAGGTCAGCACTCCCTTCGGACTTGTCAAAAGTTTATTTGCCAGGGAGATCTGTGAACGATCTAAGGCCGTGTACAGAATCGGGGTTTGTTGGAACTGTTTGGCGTACAGTCACAGGACTAGCCATTGTCAGAGCTGTGTGCGCTGCTATTACTGCAAGTAGGCACACCATTCTCTGCTGCATGTTGATAATATCAACTCTAAACCTACAAGGGATTATAAAAACACAACTACAGGTACACAAACATTTCACATGACATCAAAATTTAACCCACCTAAAGTAGTTTCTCCTGAACTACATCAGCCTAGTGTTCTTCTTGCGACAACAGTTGTTTGAGTCAGGTCGTCAAATGATAATTATTTTAATCTGAGGGCATTAGTTGATCCTCGATCTGAAGCAAATTTTATTTCTGGGTCAGCTGTTCATTTGCTAAGGCTTCATAAAGGGCGAACTCTCATTAAGGTATCTGGATTGGGACAAATTAGCAGTGGTTCATGTCAGCGGTATGTAAGTCTTAATTTCGGGACAAATACCCCAGCCTATGTGTTCAAGTTCCTGACTGGTCTTTTGCCATCCAAACCTTTAGCTCTGCAAAATTGGGAACATATCCAGGGGTTGAAGTTAGCTGATCCAAAATTTGAGTGCGACTGTTGATAGTCTCCTGGGAGCCTACGTTTACCCTGAATTTATTCTAGGATCCATTATACCCGGTGATCCTGAAAAATCGCCAATCGCACAGCAATCAGAGTTAGGTTGGCTTCTCCTTGGGAAGGTTATTTCGCAAAATAAAGAACCTGTCCATAGCTCCTTACAGGTTCTCTATAACGACACTCAGCTGCGAAGGTACTGGGAACTGAACGAGCTGCCTTTCAACGCTAAAGGAACAACGGAAGACAAAACCCCTGTAAAAAGAATAATATCAACACAATAAAAAGATTGACTGATGGTTGATATGAGGTATCGTTACCATTTAGAACCGGATGTAAGCATGGGTTTGGTGCCTTAATTAGGTCTCATCAACTGGAAGGAAGATTCCAGAAAAACCCCGCACAGTACAAGGAGCATTCCCAGTGTTTAAATGAATGCAAGGAGCTTTGTCAGATGGCAGTAGCTGACGAAAAGAATAACTTACTGGATACACCATACCACTTTATTAGTCCTCACCATGTATTCAATGCAAGTACAACTACAAAGCTTCGTCGCAGTCCTGCGTACTTAAAACGACTGCCGGGCACAAACTGGAAAAAAAGACACAGGTCCACTAAAGGTAGACGAGCTCGGCACAAGAATATTCGAAACGCCTCAAGGAGACACTGCCGTGGTGAAGGTAAGGTGCCTTAAGCAAAGGATCTACCAAACAATGACCAACTATTTTTGTCGCAAGTGGAGCGAAGAATATCTGTCCAGGATACAACAGCGCCCGAAGTGGGCAAGACGGAAGCCGAGATTAATATGCGGAGACTTAGTTCTCTTCAAGGATGAGAAAATACCGCCATTGCACTGGCGACTCGGACGATTCACCGGCGCACATCCCGGAAAAAACGGACTTGCTCGAATGATTACGAAACGAACCGAAACCGGAGAACTGAATCGGTCACTTGCGAAAAGTTTCTATTTGCCATCAATATCGCAAACAGAAAGCACAACATTTAAACGACACAACATAAAATTTATAAGACACACACTTTGAATAAATTCACATGAAAAATCAAAGACATTTCTTTTCTCTTAAGAATGATTTATTATATTAAAGAAATACAAGTAAGTACAAATTAATAATAATTACTTATCCTAGATTACTATGAGAAATGAGATGGAAAAACAAAATAAAATTATTGGAAAAATTTTAGTGGGAGTAGAAAAATTAGACAAGGAAAAAAAATAAGTAATAAGTGAAATTAAAAAAGGCAATGCTGTGAGTAATAAAACGTCTTATGCGGACTTAGTTAGAAATGAACCTCCTTTAATAATAAGACCAAAGGAGGTTCAAGATAATAAAAAAACAAAAGAAGACATTAAAAATAATATTAACCCTGCATCACTTGCGGTTAAAGTAAATGGGGTTATAAATAAGAAGGATGGGGTTATAAATAAGAAGGATGGGGTAGTAGTCATTAATTGCGAAGACAGGGAGTCAAGACAGGTCATGGAAAAGGAAGCTAAACAAAAATTGGGCGATATATACGAAGTAAGTGTGCCTGAAATGAAAAAACCCAGTGTGTCAGTATGTGGAATAAGGGAAAATTTGGAAAGGGAAGCTTTTGAAACGGCAATCAAGAAACAAAACAATTTAGGGAGCAAAATAAATTGTATAAAGTGGATAACTGTAAACAAGGATAATAGAACAAGCTACAAAGCAATAGTGAAGGTGGAGAAAGAGGATTATAATCAAATAATCGAAAGAGGACATTTGAATATTGGATGGGACAGATGTTGGGTGTATGATTATGTGACCATTAACAGGTGTTTTAATTGTTGGGGATTCAACCACAAAGCTGCAAAATGTAAAAACGTCATTGTGTGTGCTAAATGTAGTGAGAATCACGATACAAGGAACTGTGATAAATTAAATCTTAAGTGCAATAATTGTATGATAGCAAATAAAAAATTTGGGTTAAATCTAGATGTTGATCGTGACTGTCCGAGTAATAAATGTGAAGTATTTGTGAAGAAAGTAGAATTCAAAAGAAAACGTATATCGTACTAGCAACCACTAAATCTAAGTATAGTTTATTTAAACATTGAAGGCCTAATTAACAATTTCGAAGAGCTACAAACTCTTGTAAAGGAAAAAGAGTATGACATAGTGGTGCTATCAGAAGCTCATATGATCAAGGATATTAGTGATGATGAAATAACAATGCCAAATTATAAAATGGAAAGCTGCAATAGTATTTCAAATCGGACCGGAGGAGTTATCATTTCTACAAGGAAAGAAATACACACTTATAACTAAAAAAATTACTCAAAAGGTATGGATATTTTGTGGCTAGCAAATTGCATAAGTTGTAGTTCATTCACGTTTATGATAGTAGGGGTTTATAGATCGCCGAAGTCTTCCAAAAAAACTTTATGTGAGGAGTTTGGTGCACTTATGGATGATTTATGTGACTTAAGAAAAAACTGCGTGATTTTGGGTGATTTTAATATTGACTGGTTGAAAGAGGGGGATACATACAGGAAGAAAATACGCAGACTAATTACGGATAGTAGTTGTAAACAGATCATCAACGAACCAACAAGGATAACGGAAGATTCTACAACATTAATCGACTACCTAGTTACTAATGTTAAAGAAATTGAAGCTGAAATTGATAGTGGTTTGAAGATCAGTGACCATCAAACGATGTCAGTAAAAATTAATATAAATTCAAAAAGAGACAAATTAGCTGAAGGCAAATGGGTTAAAAAAGTAACTACATAAAATAACGCATTCCGGAGTGCTTTAGAAAAAAGGAAAATAGGAAAAATTTCCATTGGCATGGATGCTAGTATGATGGGCGAACTGTTACGCAAAGGAATAAGAGAAACGATTGAGAAGTTCACACGGAAAAGATTCCAAAAATATGAAGTATTTGAATGGTTTGATGAAAACCTAGAGCAATATATGAAATCAAAAATTATTTGTTACAAGAAAGCAGTGTTTACAAATGCAGAGTACGATTGGTGGGCATATCGGGCGAGTAGGAATAGATACAAGGCAGAAATAAAAAAAAAAAAGCGAAATTGTAAAGAAAAAAGTGGAAAATGCAAGAAATCAAAAGGATATGTGGCGAAACTTAAAGAAATATGTTTTAAAAAAAGAAAAAGGTAGTGAAATATCAAATATTGTGTTTAATGCTGTGGCGTTCAAAGAAAGCAAGGATATTGCTAACAGGTTTAATGACTTTTTTGTTGACAGTATCGTCCAAATTAATAATTCAATTCAATGTTTACCATTTGTAAATTGTGTTAATGCGAATAATGTTGACTTTAGATTTGAAAGTGTTTCGTTACAGAATGTGAAAAAGGTTTTAAAACAATTGAAAAATAAAAATGACTTTGAGCATATGTGCCCTAAAACATACCTGGATAATTTTGATTGCATCGGACTAGCTTTATTAACCATAATTAATAAATCTTTGGAAACAGGAGTCTTCCCTAAAACATGGAAGCAAAGTATAGTGACGCCGATTGAGAAGATAGCCAATACGAAAAAATGTGAAGAGTTTTCGTTACCGTTGTATGAAAAAGTGTTGGAGAAAATTGTGTTTAGTCAACTTAACGAATATTTCGAAAGAAATAAACTTATAACTGTGATACAGTCGGGGTTCAGAAGGAGTCACTCATGCGAAAGTGCAATAAATCTAGTGATTACAGGGTGGAAAGAACAAATCGCTACAAAGAAAAAGTTTGTTGTGTTTTTTTAGACCTTAAACGAGCATGTGAAACGATTGATAAATCAATAATCCTACAAAAGCTAGAACAGTACGGAATTAATGGTGGTGAATTGAATTGGTTTAATACGTACTTGAATAATAGATCGCAGGTGGTTAAAGTGAATGACGAATTGTCAGAGGAAAAAGAAGTGTCATTTGGAGTTCCCCAGGGATCAGTGCTAGGAACTTTATTATTTATTATGTATATCAACGATATTCAAAAGGCGTTAAAAAGTGGGAAAATTGCGCTATTTGCAGATGATGCGGAAGAAAATTTTCAAGACTGTCACATTAAAATGGTAAATGATTTAAAAAATGTTTCTTTGTGGCTTAAACAAAATAGACTCAAACTTAATGTAAAAAAGACGCAAAGAATGATAATTAGTGAGAGATATGGAGAGACTGAAGATTGACGGTGAAGAAATTGAAAAAGTTGAATATGTTAAATATCTAGGAACTGTTATTGACAATAAATTAAATTTTACAAAACACATTGACTATACTCGTATATGTAAAAAAATCTCTAAAAAAATAGTTTTTTTAAAAAGAGTAAGAAACGATATATCAACATTAAGTGCAATAAATATTTACAATGTACTTGTAAAACCACATTTTGAGTATTGTTCAACAATTTTATTTTTGTGTAACGATAATCTAATACAAAGACTGCAAGTTTTACAAAATAAGGCAATGCGATGTATTTTAAGGTGCAATAAATATATGTCGATTAATGTCATGTTAAAATCATTAAAGTGGTTGTCCGTTAAACAAAGAATTGTAATGAATGTCCTATTATTTGTATTTAAGATAAGAAACAATTTAATGCCAGAATATCTTTTAAATTATGTGCAATATGTAAGAGAAGTTCAACCCTACCGACTAAGAAATAGAAATGACATGAGACTACCTTTAATGTTAAGCTCTAATACGCAGAACTCCTTAATTTATAAGGGTTTTAAATTATTTAACAACCTTCCCTACGACACAAAAAAATGAAACAAACTTTGTACTTAAAAAAAAATTTATAGAATTCACTAGACTTAAGTTTAATATATTGTAAAAAGAAATAAAAAGTAACTTAAATGGCTTCTATGAAGCTAGTAAATAAAACTAACTAACTAATTACCCTACACAACACAACACGCATAAGTACAGTCCACTCTATATCACACAAAATTATTCAACCCGGACAACGTTGCGAAGTTCCGAAATTCTAAAATGCGAAAGGGAATTGGAGTATCAAAACCCCGACGGCATTTGAAGCTTTTTAGTGAACACTCAACGTTGTCCACTCAAAACACAACACAACACTTTAACAGGTATCAATTTAAAACAAAAAGAAAATATTCAAAAGACAACAATCTTCTAATATAATAATATGTAAATAGTAATATAAAAATTTTAATCTAATTTACAATATAATATGTACCCAATATAAATTACATTAACAAAGAGAAATAATAATAAAAAACAAAAACTACTTACTGCAGATGAATTGCAACAACAATTTAATATAAAGAAGATTCTTGGTCTTTACTTAAAAATGTAAACACCACACACACTAAGGCAGCTAATTCGGCCATCATTAAAACACAAACCGTTCGCGAAAATTTCATCGCACTTCCTCGCACTGCCAACCAAAAATTGCGTACGCGGAGAGAAATTATCTTACAAAATAACACCATAAATTTTACCGATTTGTTGGGAAATGAGTTATAATGAATTTTTACTTTTTTTTCATTTTCCCATTCTTTTTTTTTTCTCTTATTTTTAATTTTTTTTGCAATTGCACACGAATATTACTTTCGCGAAAACAATAACAAATAATCGATGTATGTATATTAGTATATACACAAGCACGAATATACGATTGTGTACTCGCGCCGGTGTACACAACTCAAAACGAAATCGAATTTCTCGAAGGGGAGCAAACAAAAAAGATAAAAAATTTAAATAAAACACTTATATTTTATTCACAATAAAAAAAAAAAAACGACACAGCTGTCATCATCAAGTCAGAGCGACTCGTCAAGGAGGATGACGAGAGCCAACGTTCTTCATGCCGTCGAAGTGAAGGAGAAAGTTGGAAGCAGCAAGTGTCGTTACTGCGGGGGAACGTCGCATGCAGTGACAGGATGTAACAGCTTCACCAAATCGTGTGGCATTGGCGATGGCAAAAGGATGCACCACCAGTCCCTCCACGAAAGCGAATCACCTACGAAGTCATCAGCTAGAGAGAGCGTAGGTTTGGAACCTCGAAGGCCTTTGCTAAGCTGCGACGACACCAGAAGCGCACGGATCCTCTTCAGAGTTTTGCCTATCAGGATATATAATAAAGAAGCGACGGTTCGAACCTTTGCCCTACTCGATGAGGGGTGATCCATCACAATCATGAGCTCAGAACTAGCCAAATGTCTTCGCCTCAGCGGAAAGCCCAAGGACTTGCACCTGCGATGGATTGGAGATAAGCAAGAAACCAGTGTCGACCAGGAAGATGCCAAAAAATTCAAACTGAGTTAGGTACAAACTGTTGAGGAACTCTGTTTGCCCGCTCAAAATTTCACCAACTCGGACTTGTTCCTGCATAACCGTCCCGATATCTCTCTACCCAAGTACACCAACGCTATACCGGAGATATTAATAGGACTGGACAACAGTCATCTCTGAGCGCCAATAGAGGTAGTCTGCACCCAGAAAAAGGGACTGATAACTGTGCGGACTCAATTAGAGTGGGTCGCATACGGTGCACTGCCTTCGGGTCAAGGAAAAGACCCGAGAGGAAATGTCGTACTCTGCAGTAACCATGCTTGTGAACGGGACGCACGTTTGGATAAGCTCGTGGAAGAATACTTTTGCATCGAAAGTTTTGGTGTTAGAAAACCGAAGAAGAAACCAGTATCCCAGAACGACAAAAGAGCTTCGCACTTGTTAAGCAGCACTACGAAAAGGTTGCATAAGCGGTATCAGACTGGCCTGCTATGGAAGTTCAATTACCGAACAGCTATGAACTAGCCAAAAAAAGGCTCTTGAACCTAGAGGGAAGAATGCGAAGGGATCCTGACTTTAGTACCACGTATAAAAATAACGTCGCAAGTTATGTGAAAAAAGGGTATACAGAGAAGTTGACGTCGTCTGAAGTAGGCTTGTGTAGTTCGCGAACGAACGAACTAACTGACCTATGTCGTTCAATTGAACGAACGAACTACATAGTTCATGACAATACTTCCCGCCTTTTTTTGTCAGCGCTCACCAAATCTCTTTATCAGTGAACGAACTACCCTTTTTTTTCCTTTCTATCATCATGCATCCACCACACGCAAACAGTGAACGAACGAGCCATGTGCCTGTGTCACTGTCTTCCTGCGTTTTATGCATGATGGAAAAAAAGTGTAGTTCGTTCATGGAACTACTGATAAAGAGATTTGGTGAGCGCTGACACAAAAAGAGCCGAGAAATATTGACATTAACTTTGCAGTTCGTTCGTTCAATTGAACGTAATAGGTCAGTTAGTTCGTTCGTTCGCGAACTACACAAGCTTATATGTCTGTCGTCGTTTGCAGTTCAGTACTTGCAGAGAGATAAGGACGAAACAAGGGAAAGGGATTTTTTTCAGGCAGCAGATAAGGGTTACGATTAGAGTCGGTTGTTCCTTCTGAATGTTTTAATTTTACCTGGGTTATTTTGTGGTTGGATGTTAAGATTAATGAGTCTTCAGTGTTATTTTAAATACAATACGATAAGTGTAGAATCTGTGTCTGTTATTTTGTTTATCTGTTTTATATTTCTATCTTACTTTGTTAATGGCTGTCCTCCCTTCTTGCCCACCTACATAACTACATAGTTTGTTTTGAGGTTTAATGTAATTCACGAACTAAAGAGAAATAACTACATTTAAGATTCAAACAAGTGAACTAGTGAAATAAGTGAACGACCTAGTTCAGTAAGGCTCATTAACTCCCAGGACTTGGTATCTTCCACATTTCGGCGTAAAAAACCCCAACAAGCCGGGGAAGGTTCGGCTGATTTTCAACGCTACTGCTGAGGTTGAAGGCGTATTTCTAAATTCCGCTTTGCTGAAGGGACCGGACAACTACGTGTCGTTAGTAAAGGTATTATTCAACTTCCGGATCCAACCCGTCGCTATCACAGGAGATATTAGAGAAATGTTCCATCAAGTGCTGATAGGACCAGAAGACGAACACTCGCAGCGTTTCCCCTGGCGAGAGGAAGAAGGGATACCGATAGACACCTATGTCATGAAGGTCATGACCTCCGGAGCCGCCTGCTCCCTTTGCTCAGTAAACTGCAAAAAGAACCTCAACACCGAAAGGTTCCATAATGAGCATCCGAGTGCCACCGAAGCCATCGTGAATCACCATTACGTAGACGACTACGTTGATAGTTTTGCAAGTGTGTCAGAAGCCATCACAGTCACCAAAGCAGTCGTCGATATTCACCGTGATGCAGGGTTCGAATTGCGTAACTTCACATCCAATTCCAAAGGAGTTCTGCATAGCTTGTCGAACGCCACTGAGATATGCAGTTCCATTAAAACCATCACCTTGAACATGTAAGCCGTCATGAACGATAAGGTCTTGGGTCTATGTTGGAACAGTGAGGAGGACGTGTTCATGTTTCGGCTGAACTTCGCCCGAGTTAACCAAGACATCATCACAGGAAACAAATGCCCAACCAAGAGGGAATTCCTCAGCCTCACCACGTCCGTTTTCGACCCCCTTGGGATGATAGCCAACTACACGCTACCGTTGAAGTTAATATTGAAGTCAATCTGGCGCCTCGGGATTTCATGGGATGAACCTATACCCGAAGAATCACTCACACGCTGGAAGAAATGGAAGTCACAGATGCCCACCTTAACTACGCTTAAGATCCCTAGATGTCACAGTCACTATACGACCACAGCCGCCCGGGTGGATCTGCACACGTTTGTGGATGCCAACGAAGAAGCTTTCAGCGCCGCCACATACCTTCGCATCGAGCATCATGGGGAGATCCACGTATCATTCGTCTGTGGTAAAACAAGGGTAAGTCCTAATAAAGTCCTAACCATACCTCGTTTAGAATTTTCCGCAGCGATCCTTGGGATGAGACTTTGTAACTCCGTCGTCGAATGAGTCACTTTGCTTATAGCTGATCGAATCTATTGGAGTGATTCCAAAACCGTCATACACTGGCTACGATCAGACCCCTGCGGCCATAAAGAGTTGTACCGCATAGCAGAGATGCTGCAGGGCAGCAAAGACGCTCAATGGCGATGGGTGCCATCGAAGTCCAACCCGGCTGACGACGCTACACGTGGCAACGGAGGAGATCCGTCCGAAGTATCTGCTAAGCACGTCCCGCTCAAGCAAGTCACCCTTCGATGCTACTAGGTTTTCAAGTTTCCTGAATTTACGACGCACCATGACCTGGGCGGTACGCTTCATAAACGCCTGCTTACGTAAGCCGACGGAACGAGGTGAATTAACACTAGAAGTTAAGGAGGCTGAGGATCTAGTATGCCGACAAGCACAAGGCGAGGACATCGAATGCCTACGACGAAACTTACCAATACGGAAGGGTAGTCAGCTCTCCCAGAGGACGCCATACCTGGACGAATTTGGACTTGTTCGTTCACTCGGCCGAATCGACGCTGCTACAACCGTACCATTCGAAACCAGACGCCCTGTCATCATGCCAAGAGACCACGCACTAATAAAGCTCCTCGTTAGTGACTATCATCGCCGCTATCGCCACCAGAATGAGGACACCATAGTGAATGAAATACGACAACGATTTTGGGTGCCTGGACTTCGTTCTGCTGTGAAGGCTACGAAAGGTCAATGCCAGTTGTGTCGAATTCGGAGAGCCAAGTCGCAAGCCCCGTTGATGGGTCAGCTTCCGGAGGATCGAGTGACCTCTTTCGTCCGACCATTCTCGTCTACCGGCCTTGACTATTTTGGAAGAGTGAACGTCGCCATACGCCGTCGCACTGAGAAGCGGTCGGTCGCGCTGTTCACCGTTCTGAGCCGTTCATTTGGAGATACTTTCGACAGCGAGGCAATCAAAGAGGAGCTCTCCTCAGTTGGTCAGTCGTTCACCAACTCGCATAGAGAATAGTCGACTTTTTTTTATAGTGTACATCAAAGTGAAAAGACAATTAAGAGGCGATATAAGCAGTGACTTTTCCGAGTGTTCGGTAGCCGAGGTAGTAAATACCAGGACAACAAATCTCGGGATTGTGGGTTCGCTTCCCAGCCTCTGCGAAAGTTTTTTTTTTATTTAAAAAAGACAATTAGTAATAAAATAGTGTGTACTTAATACAAAATCACGTGATGGACTGTGGAGAGCGGTCCGCTATGGCTGCTGATAAATCAGGGGTTCCTCAAGTGGTTCAAGCCAACACACACCAAAAACAAAGAGTTGGAGAAAGCTGCCAACAACTTGGTACAACGTCCCAACCAACGAACTTCCGCTGAAAAGCTGCTTGACGAAGTGAGGAAAGGGGCGCATTTAACGCCATCTACAGCAGCAAATAAACGTCCCGGGCAAGTTACTGACGACAACCCAAATGTCTCACATGGCGGTGAAAGCCACTATCGGAAACAGCCACGACATCAGCAGAAGCAACAACAACAACAGCAGCAACAACCACAACAACAACAACATCAACAGAAACAACAGCAACAGAAACAGAAAGAACAAAGGGTTCCACCCATAAATACATTTAACGACGGAGTTCTTCTCCTACACCCCGAAGAGGACAAGGAAAATCTGGAAAAAGCCCAATCTCTTGTGCTTTATGTAGGAACACGGGAAGCACCGCAAATTATCGGGGTTGTCCCAAATTCCAGTACATCAAAAGAATAAATCTGGCCCGGCATCAGAAAGTGGTAGTTAAACGTCCAGCCGTGCATTTGCAAACTCCAGCCGTTACTCCCCATATTACCTACGCCCAAATGATGGCAGATAGAGGAAATACGGTACAGCAAGCGAAGGTTGCTTCTCAGGCCCCAGCGACCAGAGCACCTGAACCAGTACATTACACGCTAGCTATCTTGCTCTCTATCCAGGGGCAGATGGCTCAGCAACAACGTCATTTATCTGAACAGACCACGCGGGTGGATCAAGTATACGCGCTGCTGCCTGGCCTAACGCACTTTTTGCCGTAATGGGTACGTACGTGACGGAGCAAACCCTGAAAGTCCTTGCTGTGAATGTAAATTCATTGATTAGGCTCGAACGACGAGCCGCACTATTTAAGTTGCTTAAAGACCAAGTCCCCGATGTGCTTTTGGTTAGCGAAACTAAGAGTCACAGAAGATACAACATAGTACAGAGAAACCGACCAAACTTCATTCAGGGAGGAGGCGTTGCGATTTTCGTATGAAAAGGTGTACGTTTTAAAAGATTATACCGTCGTGTAGTACGTAGGTTCTAGGTGCTGGAAGCATGCATCCTGTATATCCATCTCCGTAGTGGACAGCGGTTGTATATGGTGTCTGTCTATGCGCCTAAGGCTACTCAATCCACCTTATTTATTTCAGAGCTCGAGGCACTTTTTCGATTTCTGAGGCTGGAATTGGAAAACAACTATT
The DNA here is from genome assembly GCA_949129095.1 of Volucella bombylans. Lineage (NCBI taxonomy): Eukaryota > Metazoa > Arthropoda > Insecta > Diptera > Syrphidae > Volucella > Volucella bombylans. The sequence continues at coordinate 257,636,449 of OX422140.1, forward strand.
TTATTATCGGCGGAGATTTCAACGCCAAACATAGTGATTGGGGAAATAATATACCAAATACTAGAGCGAAACTACTATTCAATTAGTGGGGTCAGCGCAGTGTGATGTATCGACTCGGGGGTAAGGCGACGGATAGTCCGTCGTTTCCCAGACACGGGTCTTATTTGGATCTTCTGCTGTTCGACTCACGAATACAACTGATATGCACTAACCAACAAACAACAAACTGTCTACGCACGTTCGTGTATGACAGTGACTATTGCGGTTTCAGCACCGAAATAACTCTTCCCAACGAAATTGCGGAATTGGATGAGTTTGTTCAAAGGCATTCCTACAATTATAGTAGGGTGCGTTGGACACACTTCACCAGAACACTGACTAGAGCACTGTCCTCGAATTCGCTCTACCCACCGTTCAACAGAAATCTGTCAAACGAGGAGATTGACAGGTATCTAAGACTAATGGACGAGACAATCAAACGAACAATGGACAAAACGATACCTCGGTACCAACACACTGACGAAGAAAACTTATTCCGCAACGCAACTATTGACGCACTGCACCGACATAAAAGTAGGCTGCTGTCAAGACTAAAAACCTTGTACAGACAGTTTACTGACAGACATAACCCGGAGATCATGACACTGAAGTCGGCGATTAAAAACCTCCAAACATTAATAAAGGAAAATTACAGAGCTGTAATGTTGTAAACACCAGCAATCCGAATATGTTCCCAATAAATAAATAAAATTATTATTATTATTATTATTTATTACAATATAAAATAAATTTACATAATAGTAATAGAAATAACAGCACTAGCTACTAGAGGCTTGCGGATGAAATAAATAAAATATTTCGGAGAAATAAACAGAACGACCTTCTATGTCTCAAAATCGTCCGAACGACGAACAACGAACAAATACTGGTAACAGCGGGCATAGATCCAAATGAGGCTGTTGATGATGATAACTTCTTTGTGATCGAGGATCCGCCGGAGCAGGTAGAGGCTATAGGAGCGACTTTCCAGGAAGTGTACAAGGCGAATGTTATCATTGGTCCGAACCACGATCTGGAGAATCGAGTCCTTGTGCACAATTTCTACCATCGAAATGAAATTGTGAATAGGCGATTCGAGAGCTCGGGTTTCACCAAGTTCAGTGACGAAAATATGGCAAATAATGTCATCACCAACGATAGGGTACTACCACCGTTCATTTCGAAGGAAGAGCTCCAAACGATCTTCGATTCACTTAGAAGTAAGAAATCAGTGGGAACCGATGAAATACCGAATATTGTGCTTCGACATCTCCCTCTAAAGGCGGTGAACTTTTATACCATCCTGTTTAATAATGCAATGAATAATGCACATTATCCAGCGCATTGGTAAACTGCGGTGGTATATCCGATCCCCAAAAGGGATAAAGATACTTCCAATCAGGCGAATCTCCGCTCGATCAGTCTTCTTCCAAACATCAGTAAGGTTTTCGAGAATAGACTCCTGACTAAGTGGGTTGAGGACAAGCATATAGTTCCGGATAATCAATTCGTTTTCAAGGCGGGGCATGATATCATTCATGCTGCGTCTAAACTGGTTTCTGATATTCAATGGAACAAAGCCAAGAAGCAGTGCACTGGTGCCTGCCTGATTGACTTGGAGAAAGCCTTCGATATCGTATGGTTAGAGGGACTCTTTTTCAAGCTGGACAGGTTGGGCATTAGTAAACCACTGCTGTATATTCTTTTTGATATGCTCTCCAGTAGACAGTTCATTATGAAGAAGGGCGATGTGACATCTGCTGGAACATTTAACATTAAAAACGGTCTGCACCAGGGTGCGGTAAATTCGCCGATCCTATTCAACATTTAGACGAGTGATCTGATAGGTTCACTTCACCATGCCATAGCGTACGCAGAGGATATAATAGCGTACAGATCAGGTCCAAAGATTGAGGTCATTATACATTTGCAGCGTGACTTCGACAAAATTAAGCGATATTGCGATGACTGGAAGTCTAAAATCAACTTTCAAAAGTCGGAAGCCATTCTGTTTAGGACGATTTTATCTGGGGCCTCTAGGGATACCAGAAAGAATTGGCGAAGAAACTCGATCGTGGGGCAGCACGGACAACCACTTGCTTGTCGAAATGTAGTCAGATACCTTGAGATCTGGATAGATCAATTTCTGTATTTTAACAAAAATAAAGATGTTGCTCTGGCCAGAGCCAAAGGTGCTTTTGCCCTTACAAAGAGACTGTTTTATAACAGCCAACTCGATGCGAGGGTGAATGTAATCTGCTACATGGCGCTTACCAGGCCCATGCTTGTATTTGGATGGCCCGTGTGCTTCATCGTGAGAGCAAGTTTATTAGAAAAGATTCGGGTGTTTGAGAGAGCTTGTCTTAGGACTTGTCTTCGCTTGTACAGAACACCAGAGTCTGAGTTCATAAAATTCTATCCCAATGAGGTCTCGTACAATAGGGCGAACCTAATAAGAGTGGACAATTTCGTCATTAAGTTGACTCCAAGGCACGTTGCAAGAGCAATGATCTCATCGAACAACCTGATCTCCGGGGCTTTCTACCCCAATTATATGTATCACGAGAGAGTTCGCTTTGACGGCTTTATTCCTCCAGAAGCGTTCCTCTATCTAGATAGTAAAGGTCTGGTCCAGAACAAGTTGGCGGTTCCGCTAATCTTCCACGTCGCTCGAACACCTGCGAACAGGCGACTCAACTACGACGGAGACGTCGCACACGGCAGTGCGGAGCGTCTCCGGTTCAGCAGGGTGGTAGGGAGTCACGACATGAGGGATGATATTCGGCAACAATTTTGGTGGCTAGTTGAAGGAGGGGAAGTTTCGTCGTCCGATTCCTCCAGTACTAGGTAGCTCCATAGGAAGCAAAGTCGGTCGCTGACTATTTTACCAGCCTTAGCCGGCTTACGTAGATTTAGGAAGGATTAAGTTAGTTTTAAGAAAAAAAATATATAAAAACTCAAAAAATTAAGAAAATAAAAATATATATGTATATGCATATGCTTATATATTAAGCATATAGGTATTTTGGATATGTATGTATATGTATGTACAAGTTTTTAGTATTACGTTTTTATAATATAAAAAAACAGTCCATTTACTAAGTTTTTACTTAAAATTTATTTTCTTAGTTCTAGTATTAAGTAATGTTAAATTGAATATAAAATTAGAATGTAAGATTCGTCGAAAGACATAGTTTAAGTGTTAGGTTTAGCTTAGAGCGCCCGCATGGGGCCAGTAAGTTATAATAAGATTATTTGTAAGTTATGTAAGCTAATTTTTAAGCATTTTTTTCTCCAGCATGTAAGAGTAAATTAATCAGTTGAATAAAAATGCATTTAAACTGAACTGAATTCTCCTCAGTTGGCATGGAATGGGTGTTCAACTGTCCACTAAATCCACACGCCGGAGAATGCTGGGAACGACGTGTCCAGTCCACGAAAAAAGCTTTAGCATACACTTTCAAGGAGGTTACGCCGAAAATCGAAGTCTTGTATAGTGCTCTGATGGAGGCCGAAAATATCATTAATAGTCGCCCGCTGACTCACTTGCCGATCACAACCGAGGATGAGGAGCCTCTCACACCAAACCACTTCCTTTTAGGGGTCCCGAATTCAACCCCAACACCAGGACCCATCGACGAACGAGCGTTATGTCTTCGAAAACGGTGGAGGGTGAGCCAGCAGCTGAAGAACCGCTTTTGGAATCGATGGGTACGTGAGTATGTGCCGGTGCTAACAAGACGATGTAAATGGTTTCAAAGGGTGACGCCGCTAAAGGTCGGGGAACTAGTACTGTAATGCGACGTCACCAAAGCGAGGAGTAGATGGACACGGGGCAGGATCATCAAGGTATTCCCGGGACCAGACGGACAAGTCCGTTCGGCCGACGTGAAGACTATCTCAGGGGTGCTGTGAAGGCCAGCGGTGAGGCTCGCCATATTAGATATGAGTGAGGCTGGAGTCTCGACTCGTGCTCCTCACGGGGGCTGGGATGTCGACAAATGAGCCGTGTGAACATGTCATATTGGTGGCTCTTGGAAGGCGGAAGCGAACAGATCGAATTTCATTGACACCTCAGACGATCTGTCAAACAGACAGCAAGCGCTTTTCGGAATTTGCCTTGCTTCGAGTTTTTATTCTTTCTTTGTTCTTTCTCATCGCCAGCCGCTGCCGCCTGCCAAGGGTCACCAATAAGTAAATATTTAAATATTGTTAGAATGAATTTTACGAAATTTCGGAGCGACGACAAGGACCGTTTTGATTGTGAATGGTTCCACTTTAGCGATATTCTGTATAAATAAGAAATTTAAGAGGAGAAGCGGAAGGGGATAATATTGTTATATAGTGAAGAACTGAGCCATGATTATTAACATCTAGGTATCTGATTTGTTTACTGAGGCGTTCAATTGAAAATTTGCATCATAAATCTCGTGTGCTGGAACTTCTGATGGAAGATTACAGTTTTCCTGCTACTGGATTGTAGTATTGCGGTTTTACTGCTTCTAGGTTCTAGAATTGTTGATAGTTTGCTTCTAAATTATAGTACTGTTTTATTTGAGGCAGGTAAGATATATTTTGTTCGGGTCTGTATGGTTGATGTTGCTAATAGCTTGGGCCGTTGCTTGTTGTTTGACCTCATGTTGCATGAAAGAATGCTGGAAGGCATACTCATGCGCTGGAAACTTGGTCTGAATAAATTTGGTTGCAGTGGGATTTGAACATTTGTTGACGAAAATCTAGTTCTAGAGGAAGCATTTGGTTGAGTTTGTCCTTAAAAAAAATTATTTGATACTTCAGCTTTGCGTAAAATATATTCTGTTCCCTAATGCAATAGGAGAACGCATCCGGAAGGGAAGTGGGTTTCATCGCTCTCACTGTTGAACCTAGTGGTTCTCGGAGACCAATTAAAAGCGAATTGAGGCACATTTCTGAGTACAATCTGTTTTTGGCTTCGATAACGTCTTTGTTTGATTCATGGACGGCTACATGATTTCCAATAGTTGTCCACTCAAAACACAACACAACACTTTAACAGGTATCAATTGAAAACAAAAAGAAAATATTCAAAAGACAACAATCTTCTAATATAATAATATGTAAATAGTAATATAAAAATTTTAATCTAATTTACAATATAATATGTACTAAATATAAATTACATAAACAAAGAGAAATAATAATAAAAAACAAAAACTTCTTTCTGCAGATGAATTGCAACAACAATTCAATAGAAAGAAGATTCTTGGTCTTTACTTAAAAATGTAAACACCACACACACTAAGGCAGCTAATTCGGCCCCCATTAAAACACAAACCGTTCGCGAAAATTTCGTCGCACTTCCTCGCATTGCCAACCAAAAATTGCGTACTCGGAGAACAGTTATCTTACAAAATAACACCATAAATTGTACCGATTTTTTGGGAAATTAATTTTAATGAATTTTTACTTTATTTTCATTTTCCCCTTGTTTTTTTTTTCTCTTATTTTTAATTTTTTTGCACTTGCACACGAATATCACTTTCGCGAAAACAATAAGAAATAATCGATGTATGTATATCAGTATATACACACGAACGAATATACGATTGTGTACTCGTGCCGGTGTACACAACTCAAAACGAAATCGAGTTTCTCGAAGGGGAGCAGACAAAAAAGATAAAAATTTAAATAAAACACTTATATTTTATTCACAATAAAAAAAAATGAAAAAAAGTATGAAAATCAACGAAAACTAAACAACACTCGCAACGCAAAATGACCTAGTTTGGTCAACGATCAAAACAAACTATTGCACTATTGCAAACCAAAGCGAATGACACTTATTTCATTTCCCTTTGTTGCCCGTTTGTTATGTCGTCCATGTAACCTACGTGTAATGTTTCAAATTATTAATTACACGATCCTGTCTCATGTACAAGTAGATAATCAACACACTCGCACTCACACAACACACAAAAGAAGTACAACATACTCTAACTGCAATTGGGTACAGTAAAGTAATGATTGATTTCTTATCCTTAAATATACAATATAAATAATTATTAATAAAATGTTAATAAAGTCGAAAGACATAGATATAAGAATTTAGAGTAGCCTAGAGTGCCTGCGTGGGGCCAGTAAGTTATAATAAGATTGTTAAGTAATTTTAAGCTAGCATTTAAGCATTTTTTGTTAGTATGTAAGAGTTAATGATTAAAAAAAATAAAATGCTTTAAAAACTGAAAAAAAACTGGTACATAATTGAGGACACTTGCGGACGAAAATCGTCCACCGGGCGGGAGCATGTTCGGAAACACAATTCTATTTGTTTTCAAATAATTATTTTCTTTGTTGAAATTGTCATATTTAAAACTTAATTTAAATGTAATAACTAAATTCTAATGTAAACAAAGAAACGTCACGTAAGATTACGAATAGCAAATTTATACTAGAAATGTATGACAGTTAAATGTTAAAATATGGATGTAATTTCCGGACCAATAAACTCTCTGTTTGCTGGAACTACGGAAACCGAAAAGACGTGTTTTTTTTAACCGCATTTTTCTAGCCGTATCTTAATCCCACTCATAGTCCGTAAAGTGAAAAAACCCTACACACCCCAACAGAGTCACTATTCTTTCACTACCGATAAACCGTCGATATAGCGTACACACTCCGTCGACTGCGCCAAATACATTCAGGCGATATCCGGACACCAACAAAATAAACTTCTCTTAACAGAGGTTCAAACTTTATTGACCAAAAAAGCAAACAGTGTCTATTTTAGAAAGGTATTCACACAAAATTTATGCTGACAGTTTTATAAAGCGTGTGAAGGAAAATGAAATTAGATATTAGATATTAGATACATCGTGTGACAATTTTTTTGTACTAAATGAAAAATCCAATGTTAGTAATAATTTATTGAAGATGAAATAAGCAAAATACGAGTATGATGAGAAAGGTTTATTGATATATGATTCCTGACTGAGTTGTATGTAACTCGAGTGAACAAAAAAAGCTTTACAAAACAAAAAGAAACAAATATTATGGTACTAACAAATTAACCTGTACAAAAACAAAAAAGTGGCAATAAAATCATACATTCATTGCGATTTCTTTTGAAAACCTGTATGCATATTGCCCTACTTGTCAATGTACTAGCTGCTTCCGTCAGCAATTCCGTTCCAATTGGGGAGTACGTGCGGGTTGTTGGATTGCATCGTGTGCTGTTAAGTCTTCCGCTCTTAAATGCAATAATCCGCGATCGCTAGAAATATGGAGGGCTGTAGAACTTTTGATGGAATAATGTGATTACTTCTACTTTAGGATAGTTTTCAGGAATTCTTTCTTCGGCTGCTTAGTTTGTGACTTTCATTAGTATTCAAATGCATATGTTAAGATAGCGATAGAGATGAATGATCTTTCATTTATATTTACTGTTGTGTTGTTAAATGTTACCAGATATCCAAATATCTACTCTCCTGCGCGTCGTTGGTTAAAGGTGTAAGAAGCACCTATAGCATGGAGCAAGTTTCCCTGCAAAACATTGAGCGTAGCCATCGTCTTTTGCTGCTATACGCAGGGTTCCGTATGAGGCTCGGTTTGGTATCGCCTCTCCGCCGTATGGGAATCTCATCAATGGACTGGCCACATTGCCTCACTTCTGTAGGACGAGCTGCTTTCTTGCCGCTTGACTCTGGAGTAGAGGTAGAAGAACTCTACTTTTCGGTCTATTTGCAGTGGCTAGATCTTCTGTTAATCGGCTATTTGAGGCGACCTCACGTACTCTATCACCCTCGGTATTAGCGGTGTTGTTTTGTAGTCTTTTGAGTCACAAGTCACTAGTGTTGACTTTATTGGAGGTAGCTGAAGTTTTACCTGAGCTCTTCATAATGAGCCTCAGCTTACCGAAACGGTACGCGACAGGTCTTTTTAGGTCGCTTAGCCATTTCGCCGCAGTTTAATTTACAGCAAAGACCATGCGAACGACATCTTTCCCTTCTACTCTTTCCAGGACACTTCAGGTTCTTAACATCCTGATTTTTATGCATTCAAGGACGTGGGAATTTTCTCGCTAGCTAGGGCCGATGGTTTGCGGAAAGTACTCTGTTAGTATGTGTGGTTTCGAAAATGAGTCTCCTACACTAGCAAGACGTTCAGACCGCATTTCTTTTTGATTTTGGATAAATTGCTCCTCAACTAATTAGTAGTGGCTTCATTGGAGTAGAAAAATACGACCCACTCCTGATTGTAGAGCATTCAAAAGACTATTTCAGCTCTTCGTCTCGAAGCTCAATCGAAATATCGAAAACCCACTACTATATTTAAGCCGTTTGCTGAACAATAGGGGGTTGCGATTTACACGGCCCAGTATATTGCTATATGGAACCCTGTCGACTGTAGCATTTCCTATTCGGACTCTCTTTTCGTACGGATCGTCGGTTGTTTTAGTTTCTGTTCCGTTGTTTTCAGTTTTGGCAGCGGCAATCTCTAAAGCACGTTGCCTAAAGTTACATTGATTCAGGGCTTGTTTGAACCTTCTTTTCTCCGATGGTTTTAGTTTTATGTGGGTAGATTTTTGTGATACCTTCACGGATGGTACGCATAACTCATCCGATACTATGCTAATTGTGTCTTCGCACAAAGTGTCTGAGTCTGAGTTGGATTATCTTCCCTTCCTCGCTTCAGGGGTGGAAGCGGACGTCCGATCGACAGCTTCTGCTGGAGGAAGCACAGGTGCATTCCTAGAAGTCGATGCTTTTAAAGAGGTATCAGTTTCTGAAGTTAAATCTTTTGTTGGGTCAATTTTGACTGTCCTGAATAATCAGTATATGAAAGTCGCCTAATACCAGAGCCCGTTTATCTGAGAGGAAGGCTGGGGACTTAAATTGGCGTTAGCCTGGTATCCTAAATTCGCAAACCCTCTTAGCCTCGGATCCTCCGTCGCTTTCTGCTCCCCTTGGACTTAGAGGCTTTTTTTTAAAAGAGTTTATTTCCTCATCGTCTCTCGTTTTTGTTGGTTCATAGAGAGAAACCCTGCAATAAATTCCTACGACTTTACGCAACAAGTTCGCACCTGACCACCTTGTACAATGCGTGTATATATTTCAAAGTAATATATTCATAAAATATTAAATAGAAACTAATTCATGTATGAGAACATCATATATATGTATATTAAAAGCATAGTGGCACAAAAATACTGGCACAAGGTGAGCTAGAAAATGTTATATCTTAAAAAATCTAATTACGTTTTATGAGTCCAAAAAAAATTTTATTAGGGTCCATTCACAGCTCAGCGAATTGTAAATGAGTTATCTGCGAACAAATCATTTTTTATATATTTGAAGACAGGCAAGTGACAAAAAGCACAGAACTTTGTTATGTTGGATTCCCAGCAATGGTTACGTTGCTCCGACTCAAAAATAACACACTGAGATCTAACTATCCCAGCGGTGGGTTCTTCCAGGTAACGCTTTTATAGCACCTATACTTGGGCAGATAGGAAAACTAAGTTGAGCGCCATGTGTTTTTTTTCCTTATTAGGAATCACGAAACAAAGAAAGGAAAATTTTCGCCAAAAAAAGTTTCACGAAAAAAATAAATAAAAAAACAGATCTTCCACCACATTATAACAGTTCCGTTGGAGCTTGCCGATTTATTCTTTCTTTTTTTTTTTTTTGCTTCGTTTAACGATACACCCGGCGGTAACTGAAACGGGCCGCGTGTGTCTTCTATTCTTGAGAACTTTGCACACGCGTGGCCTACCGGAGTTTTAGTTTTACAAAAATAACGTTGTCCTACACTGCTTACTACACCTGACTGTATCACTAAACTTAGCTTTTGTCTTGGCGGGCTGCGCCTTTCTCTGGTACAGTCTTCTTTCCTTTCGACCCCCTGCTCATGTATTCTTCATTTACTTGTCCTTTCCTTTCTCCTTTTAACCTATCTGTCCGCCAACAAAAAAACAACTCGCGTCTCCACTTTTTTCTTTTCAATTATACTTTATTTTACCATCTCTTACTTGAAAACTGCCAAAAAAGAATAATTGCTTTTAGCAATATAAAAAAAAATGGCAAATAAAAAAACACGACTATGACTTCCAAATCTTCCAAAAGCTCCCGTGCAGTGCAGTGCCTGTGCAATTTTTTACTCTTTTTATCGCGGGTCCCTAACTACTCCGGTGGATCGGCGTTCAGATTTGGGAGGATGTGGACTAACCAATAGCGTGCCACACCAATTATTTATTTGTTTTATTATAATAATTGTCGGCCCTACTGCCCTCTGGCCTCTTTTTTTACTTGTCGTTCTTTCATTATTGTTTGTTGTTGTGTGTTAATATTGGTTTGTTCTTATTGTTGATTTGTGTTATTGTCTGCATGTTTATGTGTTCTCTCGTTGGAGGCTGTCTTATTTGTTGGCCATTGGCCTACATGCCCCTGCTGCTCCTTTGGTGCTCCATTGGTGGGGTGCTGGTTTATAAAGGAGTCGCCGTCCGTTCACCCATCGAACCTGACTTTTACAACTGATACACCGTTACGGTGTACTTATATTGTACGTCCGCCCGCACACCACTGTTGTGCCTTTCCTGCTCACTCGTTTTGGCATTACTACGTAAGAGATCGTCGTCTCTTCACACATCAATCGATTTTCTCCGAGCTAGCTACTTAGCTGGTTGCATTCACATCAATTCTAGAGATCTGATGCTGGTACTGTCTCCACATCGGTGGCGGGATATGGTGTTCCTCAAGCCTTTGTCTTTCTTAGCTTTCGTTAGGGTGTAAGTTCCAGCGATCGCCTTCCCCCATCCGTGATCATCGTGTTGGGGTGTAAAGGACCGTCCGTCCCCACCCGTCGACGACTTTCAGACGTGCTGTCTTATGCAGTTCGTTGCCCTTCACCTCGGCCAGAGCTCGGTGTTTCCACTCAACGAAAAGATGGACCGCTTCTTTCTCCGCGAATAGGCAAATGCCTTTTGCGAATCAAACAATTTTACTTACAGTCTACAAATGTAATGGCTTTCAAATCGGTACGTTCGGTGTTCGATTTCCAACCGCGCCCGAAAGACATTCATTTTTCCTATTAACTAAAATCAAGTAAGATGAGCAGTTGACTATCAAACAATAACAAGCCAACTCCCGCTAACAATTTAGTCTCTCCATTAAATATTGGATGCCAAGTATATCCATACTCACTTGAGTGTTAAATTCTATAAAAAAAAACCCTGGAACCATTGGAATGTTAAGTGAATAGACGTGTTTTTAATCGCTCCGTCCTTACGATAACTATTTATCTGAATTCAAACAAATTGTAACTAAGAGTCTCTGTAATACAAGTGGTAGATTACTCGCGTTACTTTGACTCCTTTAATTGCATCAATTGCAAACGTTTTTGAAGACTAATTTATCTGTGGTCAGTGATTTTCGGTTTTTTTGTTGTTCAAAATGTCAACTACTCGCCAACAAGCACTTAAAGAGAAGTCCATCTTAATGAATGCAGTTACTCCAGACAAATTTCAATCAGGTAATAACACGACCAAATCTCACCCACCACCTATGAAGTTCTCAGATAAAAAACCATCCTTGTCTGATCAACTTCATGATCTGGAATCTAGTCTGATGGAAAAATTCAAATCGTTGCTTGCGGAGCTTAAATGCAGCTTTAACAATAAAATATGTGAAGCCATTGCTTCTCTACGAAATGATAACGTGAAATTAAGAGAAGAGGTGGCTGATCTACTACGAAAAGAGCGTCTCAGAGATGTTATTGTTCGTGGCATTCCACAAAGACCGGGAGAAAACCCCATCAAACTAGTAAAAAACATTGCTGGAAAACTGCACTACAACATCACCTCTCACTTCGATGCTTTTCGATTGAGAAATACACCAAACAATGGTCACAGCCCGCTACTCATCAGACTCTCGTCTCAGACAGAGCAAAGTTCGCTGCTTGCTGCTTTACGCTCGCTCAGCTGGATAATGAATTGTTTGCTTCCGGCAGCAGCACAAGCTCTGCGCACACCACCACCCGTATTTATATTAATGAGAGCTTAACGAAAGAGAATAACGACTTGCTTCGACATGCTCTCCAACTTCGTCGTGAGGGCCTGCTGTTCTCTACCAAAACCCGCAATGGCTTCGTGTATGTGAAGAAGAGCAAGAATGGCACCGAGACGAGGATTTCGTCAACTACGAATTTTCCAAAATAGTTTTATTTTTAATTTGAATTTAATTCTTTGAATGGAGCTATTTAAATGAGTTAAACTTTGAATTTCTAAATTTATTATTACTAGTAAATTCTTGATTTACTTTTACTTTATTTTTTCTAATAATATTATCTACTAAATGATGTACTTATACTATTTCCCCTTTCCTCCTTCCTCTATCTATTTCCCAGTACGCTTCGCACTTTTCTTTCCAATAGATTACAATGATACCTTGTTAGTTATTCCAGTTGTGCTGCTATTTCTTGTTTGTGGTGTTTTTCATACTTATGGCTCATAGTGGCTCTATGTCTGAGACATTGAATGAAGTTGGGGCTCAGACGCTAGTAAAAATTTTATCAAATGCCTGTGAAGGATTTAAAGTCTGCCACTTCAATGCTTGTAGTTTTAGCCTATCAAAACTTGACTACGTTCGGCATATTTTTAATGATTCGGGGGTTGACGTTATTTGTGTAAGCGAAATATGGTTCAAAAGTCTAGATGATGAAAATGGTTATAACCATATTTATGGCATTCCTGGGTACTTTTTAGTTCCGCATAACAGAGTTACTGAAACTACTGGTGGGGGGATACCTATATACCATAAAGCAGGTTTAACTTGTAAAATGTTGGAAAAGTCATTGAGAAATGACACTGAATACATCAAGGCCGAAATTTCCAATAGAAATGTGAAGTGTATTATTGGTTTAGTCTTTAGTTCCAACCGTAATTGCTCTTTCGATTCATTGTTTTCTACTTTACAACTATTTTCCACATCATACGAGCATATTATACTATGCGCGGATTTTAATGCGGATTTGCGGAAGAATGAAAGTAGATCACGTTCCCTCCTGGATGTTATTGCTTCGTGTGGCCGTTAATTCTTATGCTACTCGCTTTGGCCCTGACACCCCTCCAAGTCTTCTTGACTTGATGGTTGTCTCAGACCATACAAACGTGCTACTCCAAGACCAATTGTCACTGGAAGGAGTCTCAGACCATGATCTTTTGTTTTGTACATATGACATTGATTTCTCATTGAATCCCCTGCAGAACACCTTTCAATTTCATGAATTCGCAGCAATAAATCATAACATCCTTCAAGATCATGAGAGCCTTCAACCATGGCATTCGTACTACTTTCTATCGGACATTAATGATAAAGTAGAAATCGTTCAGACCCTAATTAAAGATCTTTTTAATATACATGTTCCTGTTAAGACTGTCACAGTGCCCAATAGTAAATGCAATTGGTTTACCACTGAGGTGCATAATGCTATCAAAACTCGTCGAAAATTATATGCTAAATTCAAAAAACTTTCTATTTGTCACAATTGGGAAATGTTTTGCAGAGCAACAAATTACTCTTCACTTGTCACCAGAAGAGCAAAAAAAAACATATTTTGTTCCGAAGCTCAGCATTGACCAACCGTCGAAGAAACTTTGGGCAAATTTATGTTCTATTGAGATAGGAAAGAGTCATATACAAACTAAAATGCCAGATGCAGATGAGTTGATTGATGCCTTTTCCCCTAACCCCAGTTGCAATTATTCGTTTTCACCGGAAAATCAGCTTTTCTTTGGTGGATCACAGTTGTTGGAATTTGAAGTAATATCTGAATTGGATGTTATCCTACAGGTTTGTGCTCTCAAATCTAACGCGATTGGTGAGGACGGAGTAGACTTGCGTTTTATCAAAATAATACTTCCCCATTTAATAAGCTCATTAACTCATTTATATAATTTCTGCATTACCTCGTCAACCTTCCCGGATTGTTGGAAAAAAACAAAAGCCATCCCAGTGCCCAAGAAGAACAACTCCTTATTAGCAACCGATTTCCATCCAATAAGTATCTTACCTTGTTTTTCCAACATCTTCGAAAAAATTCTTGCGAAACAGATATACAACCACCTCAATCGTTTCAATCTTTTATCGTCAGTGCAGCCAGGTTTCTGATCTGGCCATAGCTGTTCTACAGCTATGATCAAAGTGCTTGATTATATTAGAATTCAATATGACAAGGAATATCTTTCACTGCTCTGCTTACTTGATTTCTCGAAAGCCTTCGACACAATCAGTCATGAGGTTCTTTGCACTAAACTAAAACTTTGCTTTGGTATGAGTGATTCCTCAGTGTGTCTAATTAGGAATTATTTTACAAATCGTGTTCAAAGAGTTATTGCTAACTCAAAATACTCTCAACCAAAAAATATAGTTTCTGGAGTTACTCAGGGTTCAGTTCTTGGCCTAATTCTTTTCTGTCTTTAATTAATGATTTTGTTTTCATTAATGATTTACCGCAAGTTTGTCGAAATACATATGTACACGTGTATGCCGATGACGCGCAGATATACCTTTCTAGACCACTTGGCCTGCTGGAATATCTTGTGGATAGATTTAATTCGGACTTGTCTTCCATTGCAAAATAGTCTCAAGACAATGGTCTGATTCTAAATCCAAATAAGAGTCAGATAATTTTAATTTCAAAAAAATTTTACAACGTCGAAGAGTTACCGCCTATTTTTCTCAACTCCACAAGGCTAATCTTCTCTGACATCGTGGTGAGTCTTGGATATAAAGTAAATCGGTCTCTTTCTGCCACTGATCATGTAAACTTAATTATAGCGCGTGTATATGCAGGATTACGAAAGCTCTGGCTGTTTGCTAGTTTTACACCTGTTAGCACCAAACTGAGGTTGATTAAGTCCATTCTTTTGCCGATTTTTGATTATGATATAGTTATCTACTGTAAACTAGATTCTCTCTGCCTGCACAAATTACTTGTCGCTTTTAACGATATTGTTCGATACGACCATATAACCCTTTACCATATAACCTGTAAATTTAGTTTTTTCTTTCACTTAATGTTTTAATTGTGATCTTTTCTTTGCATAAACTAATCTAATGTTGTGAACTATTTTAAATGAGCTTTCATGTACTATAAAAGACTTCTGTTCTTATTTGTACCTTGCCAAATAAAAATTGAAATTGAATTGAATTGAACACAATCTACATTTACACGACCAAAACAATCAAGTGAATTTAATCTCAAATACATTTTTTTGTTAAACTTAAAATTAAGTGAATATTCAATTCAATTTCTATTGTTAATTTTATAAAAAAAAATTAAATTCAACACTTCCGAATTTGTGCCAAAAACTACTTTTGCCAAAAAATGTTTATTAAAATCTTCTTTTCGCACTCGACGCTCACTTAAATATTTTTATTTAGTTTCATTTCAAGTGCCTTCAGATATAAAATGGATTAAAGTAAATTTAGGTCAAACAGGATTGTACAGAGTAACATACAGCGAAGAAAATTGGCTTCGTTTGATACAAGTTCTCATAAAAGATCATCATCAGTTTAGCCCAGAGGTAATTCTTATATATCGATAATTCACTGAAATAATTTGAACATTTTAGGACAGAGTTGGTCTATTGTCGGATGGTTTTACCCTTTGCCACGCGAATGTTGTGTCATGTGAAACAGTAATGAACATGCTGCCGTATCTTAGAAAAGAAACAAGTTGGGGACCTTTGACAACAACAGTAAGATATTTGGAAAAATGGCGCAGAATACTAAAATACTCTGAATGCTTTTTGATGCTTTCGGAATTTGTTAGAATACAGCTTAAAGCAACAGCCGACAATTTTGGGTTGAATGATGAAGGCAATGCTCAAATAAAGTAAGTGAAATATGGAATTATGTAATTATATGAATGTAGTTAAATAAAAATACTTTATATTCTGTAGAATGCTACGACCTAAGGTTTTACTTGCATTGATTCTTTGGGAGGATGGAAATTTGATTACAAAAACCAAACAAATGTTTAATCAATATATAAAAATGGAAAATGGATATATACCACCAAATCTAAGAGAAGTAAGTTTATGATTTAAAAAAATCTAAAAATAAAACAATTACACAGTCGTATTTATATTCGTCTATTAAATGTTACTTCGCTAAGACTTTTTAACCATACTCTCTTTCCAGTATTTAACACTGTAAAAAATAAAAAGACTATTTATAAGATTAAATGTGTAAGTACAAAACTCTCTAAAGTAGTGTCAATGTTTTTAATATATGGGTATA
This sequence comes from Volucella bombylans, assembly GCA_949129095.1. Classification (NCBI taxonomy): domain Eukaryota; kingdom Metazoa; phylum Arthropoda; class Insecta; order Diptera; family Syrphidae; genus Volucella; species Volucella bombylans. The sequence continues at coordinate 257,652,765 of OX422140.1, forward strand.
TTCTTTGTTCCGTTTTTGTAAAGTAATCCAAAAAATGAAAATGAATAGAAACCTGAGTATAGACATCGACAAACTGTCGCTTGTACAAAATTGTCTTATAAGGTGGCGCAAAATTAATCATAACATTTTGTTTTTGAATTACTTTTTTACTTAATAAAATAGAATTATTTTGAGTGATGGAAATCTTTGTTTGGACCTTTGTAATTGTTTCTGTTTAGTGGAAAAAATGATATCCCAGTGGCTACCGCTAGTGTTGATACACATTTGTGCCCGTTTTATAGCATTTTCCATGACTTTCCGCAAGATTTCCGGTGATAAATGTTCGCATTCCTGTCGAATATTCTCCTTACTGAGAATATGCAGCGTTCGACAGTAACAGTGAGCGAATTGCCGATGGCGTCCCCAAATAAATTCGGCCCTATCACTCCTCCCGCGTGAACGCCGCGCCACACAGTGGCTTTGAGCGGATGTAACGGCTTTTTGTGCATCACGGCTTTCAGTGCCGCAGAAATGAAGATTTTGCGTATTGAGGTAACCGCTTAAGTGGAAATGCGCCTCGTCGCTCATGGTGATTTTCGACAAAAAATCGTCCTCTTCGTTGTTGAGATTGAGGATGGCTTTACAGTAATTCACACGCGACTGACGGTCAGGAGATATTAACTGATGCAGTGTTTGCACTTTGTAGGGGAACATATTTAAGTCTTTCAGTCTTTCACTAAAATTCGCTGTAGGGTCCGTCTGGTGATGCTCAATTTCGTGGCCCGTCGTCTGGTTGCTGTTTCTTCGTTCTCAGCGACATCGTCAGCCACAGCCGCGATTTCTAGGCCGAACTACCAGTCCAGTAACGGCCAAGCATCGTCTCCTGTGGTTCCAGTCTTTTCGAGTCGAGTAGCTAAGTGCCAGAATGTTTTCCCAGTTGTTGCGACACAATTGGGAAATCGACGTGGAAATTCACGCTGCGCTGACTACACCGACTGATTATTGGTCAAAAACATCGACACAATTATTCTGCGCTCTGGCGGAGTACAGCCGTCCACATTTTTTATTTTTATTTTTTTTTATAATGTACGCGCTCCTAAGGGGTTAGATACCCTTTGACTGTTGCTATGGCGCGGGCGGAAAGGTATACGGAGGAGAAAGGAAAATAGTTTTGTAGTGGTTTGAAACTCAGGTATATTTTGTTTCGATATTAGCTCTCCAGGGGTGGGAGTCCGAATAGGACGGAGAGTTTTTTCTTCACTCCGAGTGATTCGAAGGTTATAATTCACACTTGTTTTTTGTGCTTGAACTCTACAACAGCCAAATCTACGTGTCAGTGTTATGCCTTCATACGCAGAATTTTTCTGACTGCGTTCCAATTACAAATGAAAAACTTGTCATGGGTAGGATTCGAACCTTGACCCTCCGAGTGAGAAGCGATTGCTAGTACCACTACACCACGGCCACCCCCATTGCTTGTCTGTTTGTATACTGCAGCTGTCTGCTTCACAAATGTTAAATGTGATTGGCGTACGACGTCATTTGCAAAAATTATACCATTTTCCGATAGGGTGATTAATTTTGCGCCACCAGTATTTGATAAAACAGGGAAGAAAATCATTCTAATCTCATTGTTTACCCAAGATTTTCATATCACTAGTTACAATGCTTTATATTTGTAACCAAAAACATGTCGTTTACCTAAACTTAAGTTATCACAATCCGATACGCGCCGCCCAATAAATTGTTCCAACAGGTGCAAACAGGTTCCCAACTGATTCAGAAAATAATTGGTGTTTTGTCCGTAATTTTCAATTCAAGAGATTCCTTACCGCTGGTGGGGGGAAATCTTTTAAGTGAAACTACTTCGCTGACTCTTAATAACAAAAAGCGATTTTATTTCTTGAATAGCTTCAATTTATACAGAAATTTTGCTTACTTTAACAAAAAGAAATTTGTACAGAAAATTTGCTTATTTAACAAAAAAAGAATTAATAATCTGTTGAGTTTCCCACGGAAACGAATATACAAGCAGGCTATTCGACACCGGATCAAGTGCACGCGAATTAGGCAAAGTTCACAGTCAGGAGGAATGCATGGGATAGCTTTGGAGTTAAGGTGATGAGTATTGTGAATTCAGTGCTGGTCTGGACTTCATCCATAACTGTATAATCAAATTCGGAGATAAAAACATATTTATAACGTATTGAAAAAAACTGTGTTTTAATTTTAAGTCGAACAGTTGGGTCAGCAATTGGCGGACGTACGCGTTTTGTTTTTATCGTCCTCAAAAGGACAACTTTAACTGGGGCCCGAGTAGGGACAAGCTTACAAGGCGTATATCCTTTCCATCTTAGCAAGAGTGGAAAAAGTGTTTAAAAGAGTATTGTCCTTAAATGGGCATACAGTGACTCAACTTTTTGATCACAAGATCAGAAGAAAATCCAAATTTTTGCTGTAGCTTCTCAAATTTTACTGTTATTATAACTAAATTTTCACTCAAAACAAATAGAATGATTAGGAATCAGCATAGCAAAAGTGAACAGAAATACACCGCTATTTTGTGAGTACTGTTAAAAGTTTATAGACAATGCATTTGATCAATTTGTTGAGACTGGCGCAGTATATTGCGAAGCCTCGTATTTTGAGCACAAAGGGTTGCAAAGTTTGGTTCTTTTAAAGTGTTTTTTTTCGAAATTAAACATATTTGATTATTAAAAAAAAGGAAGCAGAAAGGTTAATTGTTTCCAAAACAAGCCATAGCAAAATTTCTCGAAAACTTCGAATGTCTTTAGGATTCATATCTAAAATACGCAAGAATTTGGGCACTGAAATCGAAAAAAATTGCGCTGGAAGGAAGCCAATTTTGAATTCTACCTAGTAACGGCATATTGTGCGCCAAATAAAGTATGGCGTACATGAAAATGCGTCCCAGATCAATAAAGATTTGTTACAAAACGATAAAATTACTGTAACACCTGAGGCTGCTAGGAAAATTTTGCGCAAGGACGGCTTTCACGGACACGCAAAAACAAAGAAGCCCCTTCTGACCGCCATAAAAAATTATGGCTGGAATTCGCCAGAAAGTATAAAAACTATAGTGTTAGTGCCAGTCATAAAGGTGATTTGGTCGGACGAAACAAAAATTAATCGTTTTGGGTCCGATGGTCGTCAGTGGACGTGGAGAAAGCCTAGTGAGCCAATAAGCGATCGCCACATCAAGCCAACATTAAAGTTTAGTGGTGGAAATCTTATGATTTGGGGATGCATGCGCATGGATGGAGTTGGTCAATGTGTTAGGGTAATGGGTCGTATGAATGCCGCTCAATACATCACCATTTTGGAAGGCGGGGATTTAACAAGTCTTGGAAACTTGAACAAAAATGTATCGGACATTATTTTTCAGCAAGATAATGATCCGAAACACACAGCCAGAATTACCAAAGCGTGACTGCAAAGTAATCATTTCGAAGTACTTGATTGGCCAGACCTCAATCCGATTGAGCACGTTTGGGTTGCAGTCAAACGTGCAATTACAGATTGTGCAAATTTACTAACGCACTCAAACTGCTTGGAAAAATATTAATCCAAACTGATGCAAAACATTAATATAATCCATACCAAGAAGAATACAAGCAGTTCTCAAAGCAAAAGGAGGCCATACGAAATACTGAACAAGATTAGTTTAGTAAAGTCAACTAATTGATCAAGTGCCCTATTTTTGTTTTTGTTAAATTAAAATAAGTTAACAAATGAATTTCTATCTCTATTGTTTTTTTAATGAATTATGAAATTATTTTATAATGATATCAAAAATTTCGTTACATTATCTTTTTAAATAAATAAGTTGTAATCAAAAGTCAGATTATTTGGTATGCATGTGATCAAATAGTTGAGTCACTGTAGGTCAGACCCCCCCCCCCCCCCCCTTTGGAGTGTGTGGCGTTGTAACCATGGGAACACAACCGCCTTTCTGGTCTAAATATATATTAAAAAACTAATCAAATAACCACATTCTTCAGTAACCATGGTAACACAGCGGAGATTGCCAAAAGGAGAAAGGGATATACTCGCACAAGTGAAGTGAAATCGTGCCATTAGTAGGTTGCTTTCAAATATTAATGACAGCAACTGAACGCGAACCTCACCATCCTTCCACTAAACCTGTTTCAAACCAAAATATCACGAATAAAATAAAAGGAAAAAAAAACATATTTAAGTATCCTTACCAGCGGTCCTTCTTATTAACGGTTACGTGAAGCCGAAATGTTATTTACCCTTTTACTAACCTCTTTAGCGGCGACCTGGGGATCCTAGATCTTTCATTACAAGGCATCTGTAGTCTCTCTTAAGGAGGGCAAGGGTTGGATCGTTGACGGCAGTTTCAAGCTGGTGCATGCCATTGAACTAGAGCAATTCGAACATCTGCTGGATGAGACGATCGAATTGAAGAGGTGTACTTTTTCGGGTTCTACGGTTACAACACTACAAGCCCTTCCTCCGGCGTTGATGAACATCACAAACCGCAACCATATTATCGACTTGGGTTAGAAGCATGAACTCAGCGTTCAGAACATATAACGCATAGGTAACTTATCCCAACAGTTTAAATTTCTATTTTTACGAATGCACGAGCACGCTATTCGACACCGGATCAAGTGCACGCGAATTAAGTAAAGTGCACAGTAAGGAGGAATGTATGGGAACCGTTGGATAGCTAACGGAGATTGTGAGTTAAGCTGATGAGGATTGTGAAATCAGTGCTGGTCTGGACTACATCCATAACTGTATAATCAAATTCAGAGATAAAAATATATTTAAACTGTGTTTTAATTCTAAGTCGAACAATTGGGTCAGACCCTTGGCTGCCGTTCGCGTTTTTTTTTTATCGTCCACGTAAAGGACGACTTTAACTCCTATTGCAAAGCAACCGATCATGTAGGATGTAGGAACAAATTGTTTAAATTACAATCGGATAGTCGTAGACATACATAAATAGCCCAGGTTTTCGTAAAATGGCCACCTTCGATTCATCAGGCCGTGCGGCAACGGCGTATATAATCGTTCCCCTTAAAATGTGACTAAATGGCGCACTAACATCTTACGAGACTTCCCAAAGTTTGTGTGCGTGATCGGATTCCATGTCCGAAAATATGGCATCATTGAAGTGAACATAACTGAATACATTTCCTCGCCTGGCACTCCTTTAGCACAGCATTACGATTCGAATAAAAATATTTGTGCAATAGCTCAACGGTTTCCGGGGTAATAAGTGCATTATATTGCATGATTTTTGGAAATAATTTACAAATCGCAAACTGAACGATGGTCAAATGTTTCGAACTAAAAAAACCTCTAAGGCGAAGCAAAATCGATGCATTCTAGCGATATTTTCTTCCTGTAAAACGATTTTACGAACCTACTCGTAATATTGGTATTGTAATACATTTAGTTTACAAAGAAATATCTTATCATATTGAGCCTGTGTGTTCTAAATTATTTTTTAAACGAATGTGTAATATTTAAACATTTGATCTAATCGAGACTCTGTGAGAGTGATATTACATTTTTTGCCTTTTAAAGAATGGACATAATTAAAACTTTTGATGATTCGTGTGGTAAATTTTACTATTTTAGAAATAAATAGTTGACAGTTCTTATGTAAATTCTCGCTCCGCGAAATCATACATTATGCGTAGTTATTAGTATATGCCTGCAATTGCCTTACCTGAAAAAACCAGCAACCGTACCCATCTCAGCACCTGGAAAAATTAGCAGCCGGCATCACAACAGCCTGAAAATCACCCAAGAAATTCATCTGGAACAAAGACGAAAAACAAAACAAATATACAAAGCGCACTCAGATAAATTTTAATTTCAGTAGTATGGTATCAATTACCATACCTCTGTGAAAGCTGTGTTAGAATTGTTTTTTTTTATAATTTACGCGCGCCTAAGGGGTTAGATACCCTTTTACTGTTGCCAGGGCGCGGGCGGAAAGATAGAAGGAGGAGAAAGGAAGAATTGTTTTTGTAGCACACACTCAGGTGTGTTTGGTTTCTATGTTTGCTCTCCAGGGGTGGGAGTCCGAATAGGACGGAGAGTTTTTCTTCACTCAGAGTGATTCGAGATATAATTAACAGTATTTTTTTTTTCATTGCTTGAAACTCTTATAACAGCCAAATCTACGTGTCAGTGTTATGCCTTCACACGCAGAATTTTTTTGTCTGAGTTCCAATTACACAATGAAAAACTGATTTGCCATGGGCAGGAGTCGAACCTGGACCCTCCGAGTGAGAAGCGTTTGCTACATTTTTTCATTTAATATGCATTTTTATTTTCATACTTCATTTACACTTACAAGCTAGACAAAAAAATGCTTAAAAATTAGCTTAAATAACTTACAAATAATCTTATTCTATCTTACTGGCCCCATGCGGGCACTCTAAGTTAAACATAATACTTAACCTATGTCTTTCGACGTTTCTTACAGACTATTTTTATTTTTGTTTTACATTTATTAAAACTAAAACTAAGAAAATAAACTTTAAATAGCAAAACTTAGTATATGGACTTTTTGTTATAATATAAAACTTAAAACTAAACGTATAAACTATTTACAACTATATCTTAACCTACTTAATCCTACTTAAACTATCTAATCCTATACCATATTTTAGAGCGTGTTACCCACCTCTGTTCTAATATTTTTTTTTTTTTGTGATTTTTATTTTTTATTATTTTTTTTTTATTTATTTATTTTTTTTTTTTTCTTAAAACTACCCTAATTCTACCTAAAAATATGTAAGCCGGCCACGGCTAAAAAAAAAAAATATGCAGAAGACCGACTTTGCTCCCTATGGAGCTACGTAGGACTGAAGGAATTCGACGACGAGACTTCCCCTCCTTCATCCAGCCACCAGAATTGTTGGTGCTGCCGAGCAACATCCCTTATGTCGCGACTCCCTACCGACCTACTGAACCGGAGGCGCTCCGCACTGCCATGTGCGACGTCTCTGTCGTAGTTGAGTCGCCTGTCCGCAGCTGTTCGAGCAACGTGGAAGATTAGCGGCACCGACAATCTGTCCTGGATCAGACCTTTCATATCTAGGTAGAGGAACGCTTCTGGGGGAACAAAGCCATCAAAGCGAACTCTCTCATGATACATGTAATTGGGGTAGAAGGCCCCGGAGATCAGGTTGTTCGATGAGGTCATTGCTCTTGCAATGTGCCTTCGAGTCAACTTAATGACGAAATTGTCCACTCTTATTAGGTTCGCCCTATTGTACAAGACCTCATTAGGATAGAATTTTATGTACTCAGACTCTGGTGTTCTGTATAAGCGAAGACAAGTCCTAAGATAAGCCCTCTCAAACACCCGAATCTTTTCCAATAAACTTGCTCTTACGTTGAACCACACGGGACATCCAAACACAAGCATAGGCCTGATAAGGGCCATGTAGCAGATAACCTTTACCCTCGCATCGAGTTGGGTGTTATAATCTTTGGACCTGATCTGTACGCGATTAAGTCGTCTGCGTACGCTATGGCATGGTGAAGTGAACCTATCAGATCACTTGTGTAAATGTTGAACAGGATCGGCGAATTTACCGCACCTTGTTGCATACCGTTTTTAATGTTAAATGTTCCAGCAGAAGTCACATCGCCATTCTTCACGATGAACTGTCTACTAGAGAGCATATCAAAAAGAATATACAGCAGTGGTTTACTAATGACCAACCTGTCCAGTTTGAAAAAGAGTCCCTCTAACCATACGGTATCGAAGGCCTTCTCCAAGTCAATCAGGCAGGCACCAGTGCACTGTTTCTTGCCTTTGTTCCATTGGATATCAGAAACCAGTTTGGACGCAGCATGAATAACATCATGCCCCGAGTTGAAACCGAATTGATTATCCGGAACTATATGTTTGTCCTCAACCCACTTAGTCAGGACTCTATTGATCACCTTCTCGAACACCTTCTCGAACACCTTCTCGAACACCTTACTGATGTTTGGAAGAAGACTTATCGAGCGGAGATTCGCCGGATTGGAAGTGTCTTTATCCCTTTTGGGGATCGGATGTACCATCGCAGTTTTCCAATGCGCTGGATAATGTGCATTATTCATTGCATTATTAAACAGGTTGGTATAAAAGTCCACCGCTTCTAGAGGGAGATGTCGAAGCACAATGTTCGGTATTTCATCGGTTCCCACTGATTTCTTACTTCTAAGTGATTCGAAGATCGTTTGGAGCTCTTCCTTCGAAACGAACGGGGGTAGTACCCAATCGTTTGTGATGACATTATTTGCCATATTCTCGTCACTGAACTGGGTAAAACCCGAGCTCTCGAATCGCCAATTCATTATTTCATTTCGAAGGTAGAAATTGTGCACAAGGACTCGATTTTCCAGGTCGTGGTTCGGGCCAATGATGTCATTCGCCTTATATACTTCCTGGAAAGTCGCTCCTATAGCCTCTACCTTCTCCTGCGGATCCTCGATCACAAAGAAGTTGTCATCATCAACAACCTCATTTGGATCGATGCCTGCTGCTATAAGTATATTCTCGTTGTTCGTCGTTCGAAATATTTTATTTATTTGCGGGAACATTTTCGGGTTGCTGGTGTTTACAGCCCGAATTTTGTTGTTCCAATACAAACTTACAGATGCTTTGTAATTTTATTTTATTAATACTTGGAGGTTTTTGATCGACGACTTTAGCGTCATAATCTCCGGGTTATGTCTGTCAGTAAACTGTCTGTACAAGGTTTTTAGCCTTGACAGCAGTCTACTTTTATGTCGGTGCAGTGCGTCAATGGTTGCGTTGCGGAATAAGTCTTCGTTGTCAGTGTATTGATACCGAGGTATCGTTTTGTCCATTGTTCGTTTAATTGTCTCGTCCATTAGTTTTAGATACCTGTCAATCTCCTCGTTTGACAGATTTCTATTGGACGGTGGGTAGAGCGAATTCGAGGAGAGTGCCCTCGTCAGTGTTCTGGAGAAGTGTGTCCAACGCACCCTACTATAGTTGTAGGTATGCCTTTGAACAAACTCGTCCAATTCCGCAGCTTCGTTCGGAACGGTTATTTCGGTACTGAGACCGCAATGGTCACTGTCATACACAAAAGTGTGTAGACAGTTTATGGTTTGTTGGTTTGTGCATATCAGGTGTATTCGTGTGTCGAACAGCAGGAGATCCAAATAGGACCCGTGTCTAGGAAACGACGGACTGTCCGTCGCCTTAAGGCCGAGTCGATACATTATACTGTGCTGACCCCACCAATTGAATAGTAGGTTCCCTCTAGTATTTGGAGTATTATTTCCCCAATCACTATGTTTGGCGTTGAAATCTCCGCCGATAATAAAGTAGTTCTCCTCCAATTCCAGTCTTAGGAATCGAAAAAGTGTCTCGAGCTCTGAGATGAATAAAGTGGATTGAGTAGCTTTGGGTGCATAAACAGACACCATGTATAACCGCTTCCCACTATGGAGAGGGATATACACGATGCATGCTTCCAGCACCTGGAACCTACGTACTACACGACTGTATACTCTTTTAAAACGTATACCTTTTCGTACGAAAATCGCAACGCCTCCTCCCTGAATGGAGTTGGGTCGGTTTCTCCGTACTATTTTATATCTTTTGTGCCTTATTTTGTGTCTCTTGGTGAGCTTAGTTTCGCTAACCAAAAGCACATCAGGGGCTTGGTCTTTAGGCAACTTAAATAGTGCGGCTCGTCGTTCGAACCTAATCAGTGATTTAACATTCACTGCAAGGATCTTCAGAGTTTGCTCCGCCATGTAGTACCCATTACGACTGGAGGTGCGTTAGGCCCGGCAGCAGCGCGTATATTTGATCTACCCGCTTAGCCTGTTTTTGTATTTGATGCTGAAGCTGAGCCATCTGCCCCTGAATAGAGAGCAAGATAGCCAGCATGTCAGGTACAGGTTCCGGTGCTCTAGGCGCTGGGGCCTGAAGAGCTACCTTGTTGTTGTACCGTATTTCCCCTACCTGCCGCCATTTGGGTGTAGGTAACGTGGGGAGTAACGGCTGGTGTTTGTGTCTGCACGAGTGGACGTTTAATTTTCACTTTCTGCTGCCGAGCCAGATTTACTCTTTTGATATATTGGAATTTGGGACAACCCCGATAATTTGCGGTGTGTCCCGTGTTCCTACATAACGCGCAAGAGAGTTGGCTTTTTTCTGACGCTCCGTCCTTGCCTAGAGCGCATTCCTCGGACTTGTGGTTCTTTCCGCACTTCACGCATCGAGGCTGCATTTCGCAGTTCGACGCGGCGTGCCCGAACCTTTGGCAGCGAACACATTGTAAAATGTTTTCGCTCCTCTTTAATTTTTCCCTGTGAACAACCTGGTAGTCTAGGACTTTGATGGTTCTTAGACCATCCAGTTTGCTGGTGGGACTTAGCTGAACCAGGAAGAACGGTAGTTTCCGATTCTCCCTTTTGGTTCTAGCCGTGACGAATGACTTAACCCCTACGAATTTGAGCTCTTCGCACTCCTTCTCTTTGAGCAGTGCAAGGAGCTCCTCCGGATCAGTTGACGGTTCAATCCCCCTCAGCAGCATTGTTTGCAGCTTGTCCCCCTTCGGGGTGTAGGAGAAGAACTCCGTCGTCGATTCCTTCAATAAGTTTTTTATTTTAGTATAGCGCTCCACTGTGTTACAGTGGATCGCATGCCTATCTTGACTTAGTCTTTTAATAAAAAAGTTGTTACCAATGGCCGACTTACATAGTTCAATGGTATCCTTCAGCTCCAATTTGAAAGTGTTAATTGAAGGTACTTTCTGCTTAGTGTGTTTCTGCCCTTGCTGTTGTTGTTGTTTCTGCTGCTGTTGCTTCTGCGGTTGTTGCTGCTGCTGTTGTTTTTGTTGCTGCTGATGTTGTTGTTGTTGCTGCTGATGTTGCTGTTTTTGCTGCTGCGATTTTTGTTGCTGTTGTTGTTTTTGCTGCTGATGTTTTAGTTGTGGTTGCACATGTTTCTTTGTAAGTTCTTGTGCAGATTTCTGTATTTGTTGTTGTTTAACCGGCTGTTTCTGTTTTTGTGGTAGCTCCCCGCTTACGTTTGGTTGTTTCTGAGGGCTCTGGATTTGTTGCAGTTTTTCCTACTTCCTCCTTGTCTCTTGCTTTGCCTTATTAGCAAGCACTTTTTGCTCTAGCTGTTTGATTGTACTATTAAGAGCTTCCACTTCATCATCTTCGTCATCTGACTCAGATGCAGCTAGGGATGCGAAGCTATTGTCTGCACCCATGTAGTGGCCTTCCCCACCATCCGATACGTACGGGTAATCGTTAGTATCCAAGACTTGCCTCCTTGACTTTAATGCTGCTCTTGCTTTTGTTGTTGCCATCGTTTCCCTCGCTCCAGCATGCAGCATTTCTGAGGAAGCTGATAGGGAAAGGCGCTTTACGAGATTCGGAGTCGGCTTCAGCTTTCTCCTCCTCTTTGTAGCAATTTCTGTTGTTGTTGTTTCTGATCTTTGGGCTGGCTGTACGGCCTGATCATCAGATGACAACATGCCATCTGCGGACCCTGCTATTGGAATAGCGGGCCGCTCACTTCCACTCATCACACGATCGATCGATCGATCACACTTTCTGTTTGTGCCGTTGTATATCGATTTAAACTTTTTTAAAAATAAAAATTCGATGTGGTTTTTTCGGGAATCGAACCCACGACCCTTGCTTTGTCGGCCGACACCACTTTTTTCATTTTTTTTTTTTTCATTTTAAATGCATTTTTTATTATTTTAAATTCATTAACACTTATACGCTATACAAAAAAAACGCTTAAAAATTAGCTTAATTAACTTAAAATTATCTTATTTTAACTTACTGGCCCCATGCGGGCGCTCTAAATTAAACATAATACTTAATCTATGTCTTTCGACGTTTCGTACGATTACATTATTTTTCTATATTTATTTAAACTATAACTAAGAAAACAATTTTATTTAGTGAAAAAACTTAGTATATGGATCTTTTTTTATAAAAACTTAAAAAATAAAACTTACAAACTATCTACATACAAATAAATCTTAACCTACTTAACCTACTTAAAATAACTTATTGTATATATCATACAATTTAGTTTTTTTTTTTTTTTTTTTTTTCTAGATGCGTTACCCCTTCTAGAAGTTGTTACCCATCTTAGTTCTTTTATATTTATTTTTTATTTTTTTTTTTTTTATCTTATAACTACCTTAATCCTACCTAAGTCTATGTAAGCCGGCCATGACTAAAAAAATTAGGCTAACCGACTTTGCTTCCGAGTGAAGCTATATTGTGCTAGAGGAATTCGACGAAGATACTTCCTCTCCTCCCATAAGCCACCAAAATTGTTGGTGCTGCCGTGCAACATCCCTTATGTCGCGACTCCCTACCGCCCTACTGAACCGGAGACGCTCCGCACTGCCATGTGCGACGTCTCTGTCGTAGTTGAGTCGCCTGTCCGCAGCTGTTCGAGCAACGTGGAAGATTAGCGGCACCGCCAATCTGTCCTGGATCAGACCTTTCATATCTAGGTAGAGGAACGCTTCTGGAGGAACAAAGCCGTCAAAGCGAACTCTCTCATGATACATATAGTTAGGGTAGTAAGCCCCGGAGATCAGGTTGTTCGATGAGGTCATTGCTCTTGCAATGTGCCTTCGAGTCAACTTAATGACGAAATTGTCCACTCTTATTAGGTTCGTCTTATTGTACAAGACCTCATTAGGATAGAATTTTATGTACTCAGACTCTGGTGTTCTGTATAAGCGAAGACAAGTCCTGAGACAAGCCCTCTCAAACACCCGAATCTTTTCCAATAAACTTGCTCTTACGTTGAACCACACGGGACATCCAAACACAAGCATAGGCCTGATAAGGGCCATGTAGCAGATAACCTTTACCCTCGCATCGAGTTGGCTGTTATAAAACAGTCTCTTTGTAAGGGCAAAAGCACCTTTGGCTCTGGCCAGAGCAACATCTATATGTTTGTTAAAATACAGATATTGATCTAGCAAGATCCCAAGGTATCTGACTACATTTCGACAAGCAAGTGGCTGCCCGTGCTGTCCCACGATCGAGAACTTTCGCCAATTCTTTCTGGTATCCCTAGAGGCCCCAGACAAAGGCGTCCTAAACAAAATGGTTTCCGACTTCTGAAAGTTGATTTTCAACTTCCAGTCATCGCAATATCGCTTAATTTTATCGAAGTCGCGTTGCAAGAGTATATTAATAACCTCAATTTTTGGACCTGATCTGTACGCGATTAAGTCGTCTGCGTACGCTATGGCATGGTGAAGTGAACCTATCAGATCACTTGTGTAAATGTTGAATAGGATCGGCGAATTTACCGCACCTTGTTGCAGACCGTTTTTAATGTTAAAAGTTCCAGCAGAAGTCACATCGCCATTTTTCACGATGAACTGTCTACTGGAAAGCATATCAAAAAGAATATACAGCAATGGTTTACTGATGCCCAACCTGTCCAGCTTGAAAAAGAGACCCTCTAACCATACGGTATCGAATGCTTTTTCCAAGTCAATCAGGCAGGCACCAGTGCACTGATTCTTGCCTTTGTTCCATTGGATATCAGAAACCAGTTTCGACGCAACATGAATAACATCATGCCCCGCCTTGAAACCGAATTGATTATCCGGAACTATATGTTTGTCCTCGACCCACTTAGTCAGGACTCTTTTGATCACCTTCTCGAAAACCTTACTGATGTTTGGAAGGAGACTGATCGACCGGAGATTCGCCGGATTGGATGTGTCTTTATCCCTTTTGGGGATGGGATGTACCACCGCCGTTTTCCAATGCTCTGGATAATGTGCATTATTCATTGCATTATTAAACAGGGTGGTATAAATGTCGACCGCTTCTAGAGGGAGATGTCGAAGCACAATGTTCGGTATTTCATCGGTTCCCACTGATTTCTTACTTCTAAGTGATTCGAAGATCGTTTGGAGCTCTGCCTTCGAAATGAACGGTGGTAGTACCATTTCATTGGTGATGACATTATTTGCCATATTCTCGTCACTGAACTGGGTGAAACCCGAGCTCTCGAATCGCCAATTCATTACTTCATTTCGAAGGTAGAAATTGTGCACAAGGACTCCATTTTCCAGGTCGTGGTTCGGGCCAATGATGTCATTCGCCTTGTATACTTCCTGGAAAGTCGCTCCTATAGCCTCTACCTGCTCCTGCGGATCCTCGATCACAAAGAAGTTGTCATCATCAACAGCTTCATTTGGATCTATGCCTGCTGCTGTAAGTATGTTCTCGTTGTCCGTCGTTCGGGCGATATTAAGACACGAAAGGTCGTTGTGATCTTTCCTCCGAAATATTTTATTTATTTGCGGGAACATATTCGGGTTGCTGGTGTTTACAGCCCGAATTTTGTTGTTCCAATGCAAACTTACAGATGCTCTGTAATTTTATTTTATTAATGTTTGGAGGTTTTTGATCGACGACTTTAGCGTCATAATCTCCGAGTTATGTCTGTCAGTAAACTGTCTGTACAAGGTTTTCAGCCTTGACAGCAGTCTGCTTTTATGTCGGTGCAGTGCGTCAATGGTTGCGTTGCGGAATAAGTCTTCGTTGTCAGTGTATTGATACCGAGGTATCGTTTTGTCCATTGTTCGTTTAATTGTCTCGTCCATTAGTTTTAGATATCTGTCAATCTCCTCGTTTGACAGATTTCTATTGGACGGTGGGTAGAGCGAATTCGAGGAGAGTGCTCTCGTCAGTGTTCTGGAGAAGTATGTCCAACGCACTCTACTATAGTTGTAGGTATGCCTTTGAACAAACTCGTCTAATTCCGCAGCTTCGTTCGGAACGGTTATTTCGGTACTGAGACCGCAATGGTCACTGTCATACACAAAAGTGTGTAGACAGTTTATGGTTTGTTGGTTTGTGCATGTCAGGTGTATTCGTGTGTCGAACAGCAGGAGATCCAAATAGGACCCGTGTCTAGGAAACGACGGACTATCCGTCGCCTTAAGGCCGAGTCGATACATAACACTGTGTTGACCCCACCAATTGAATAGTAGGTTCCTTCTAGTATTTGGTGTATTATTTCCCCAATCACTATGTTTGGCGTTGAAATCTCCGCCTATAATAAAATAGTTGTCTTCCAATTCCAGCCTCAGAAATCGAAAAAGTGTCTCGAGCTCTGAGATAAATAAGGTGGATTGAGTAGCCTTAGGTGCATAGACAGACACCATGTACAACCGCTTTCCACTACGGAGAGGGATGTACACGATGCATGCTTCCAGCACCTGGAACCTACGTACTACACGACTGTATACTCTTTTAAAACGTATACCTTTTCGTACGAAAATCGCAACGCCTCCTCCCTGAATGGAGTTGGGTCGTTTTCTCCGTACTATTTTGTATCTTTTGTGCCTCATTTTGTGTCTTTTGGTAAGCTTAGTTTCGCTAACCAAGAGCACATCAAGGGCTTGGTCTTTTAGCAACTTAAACAGTTCGGCTCTTCGTTCGAACCTAATCAGTGAATTAAAATTCACTGCAAGGACCTTCAGGGTTTGTTCCACCATGTGCGTACCCATTACGACTGGAGGTGCGTTAGGCCCGGCAGCAGCGCGTATATTTGATCTACCCGCTTAGCCTGTTCCTGTATTTGACGCTGCAGCTGCGCCATCTGCCCCTGAATATAGAGCAAGATAGCCAGCATGTCAGGTACAGGTTCCGGTGCTCTAAGCGCTGGGGCCTGAGAAGCTACCTTTGGTTGTTGTACCGTATTTCCCCTACCTGCCGCCATTTGGGCGTAGGTAACGTGGGGAGTAACGGCTGGTGTTTGTGTCTGCACGAGTGGACGTTTAATTTCCACTTTCTGCTGCCGAGCCAGATTTACTCTTTTAATGTATTGGAATTTGGGACAACCCCGATAATTTGCGGTGTGTCCCGTGTTCCTACATAACGCGCAAGAGAGTTGGCTTTTTTCTGACTCTCCGTCCTTGCCTAGAACGCATTCTTCGGATTTGTGGTTCTTTCCGCACTTCACGCATCGAGGCTGCATTTCGCAGTTCGACGCGGCGTGCCCGAACCTTTGGCAACGAACACATTGTAAAATGTTTTCGCTCCTCTTTAATTTTTCCCTGTGAACAACCTGGTAGTCTAGGACTTTAATGCTCCTTAGACCATCCAGTTTGCTGTTGGGACTCAGCTGAACCAGGAAGAACGGTAGTTTCCGCTTCTCCCTTTTGGCTCTAGCCGTGACGAATGGCTTAACCCCTACGAATTTGAGCTCTTCGCACTCCTTCTCTTTGAGCAGTGCAAGGAGCTCCTCCGGATCAGTCGACGGTTCTAACCCCCTCAGCAGCATTGTCTGCAGCTTTTCACCTTTCGGTGTGAAGGAGAAGAACTCCGTCGTCGAATCCCTTAACAAGTTTTTAATTTTATGATAGCGCTCCACTGTATTGCAATGGATCGAGTGCCTATCTAAACTAAGTCTTTTAACAAAAAAATTATTGCCTATGGCCGACTTACATAGTTCAATGGTTTCCTTTAGTTCCATCTTATATGTGTTTATAGGTGGAACTCTTTGCTTTGTAGTGTTTTGTTGTTTCTGCTGCGGTTGTTGTTGCTGGTGCTGCTTTTGTTGTTGTTTCTGCTTCAGTTGTTGTTTTTGTTGCTGCTGCCGCTGTTGTTGTTTTTGCTGTTGCGATTGTTGTTGCTGCTCTTGTTGTTGTGGCTGGAGTTTATTTTGTTTTTGTTGGTGTTGTTGTTGCACATATGTTTTTGTGTTCGTTTTCATTTTTAAATGTTGTTGTACGGACTGCTTCTGGGCTTGCTGCGTCTGCTGTTGCTGTTGGTCTTGCTTTTGGGAGTACTCTTGTGCTTCCCTCATTCTTCTTGCCATTTGTTTCTCTTTTATGGCTAATACCCTTTGTTCTAGCATTTTGATACTGCTATTTAAAGATGCCACTTCTTCGTCTTCATCTTCCGATTCGGAAGGCGCCAAAGATGCGAAGCTGTTATCACCGAGGTAGTGACCTTCACCACCCTCTGAGACATATGAATAGTCGTCAGAATCTTGCCTAGAGCGTGTATTATCTGCTGCCGTTGTCGTCGAGCGCACCCCTTCCCGCGATCCACCAGGCAGCTTCTCTGTGGACGTTGAAAGGGAGGGCGCTTTACCAAGTTGGGAATTGGCCTTAGCCTCCTCCTTCTCTTCATTTTAGATTCGGCTGCTACAACTGTTTGGTTGGAAGTAGTTGCCAATTCATCGCCTGATTTTTCTGGTGGTTCCATTCTTGGCCTAGCGGGCCGCTCACCAGATTCCATCGCGTGATGTTGTTTACCACTTTATTTATTTTTCAATTAACAATTTAAAGGAAAAAAGAAAAAAAAAAGAGTGAAAGATATATTTTATTCGACCCGGAGTCGAACCCGTAACCCTTGGCTTGGTAACCGGGCACACTACCACTGGGCTAATTGGAGCCCTATGTCAAACTCGTCCAATGTCTTTTTTGTAGAATTCACTCACTCAAACAAAACCGAAACACGTCTATCCTCTGACGAGGTCTGTGAACGACTGCCGACACCACTACCGCTGCGCCACTGAATCACTTGGGGAAAATGTTTTTAATTGTTCTTTTGTCACTTTTGCACTATTTCACTTGAGAAGCGTTTGCTACTACCACTACACCACGGCCACCCCCTGTGTGTTTAAGTGTATACAAATTAATAAATCTTTTAATCTTAAAACAAAACAAAGAAGTGAGTACATTTATATTATTTAAAACTCGTCTAGAAACTAAATTAAAATAAAATAATATGGCTAAACAAAAAATTAATTTGCCAGTTCAATTCGCTCCAATTGCAGAAAAATTTTCTCACTCAGATAGTAAGTAATTTTACAAATTTCAAAAAGGCTCTAGAAGATATCTTACCAGCATCTTACCTGGAGTACAAAGAGGAGTTGAAGAACGCATTGTCAAAAATGTCAGAAATGTCAGAGATTATCTAAGAGAGCAGAACCTTTTACAGGTAAGTTATCTACATCAACGACATGCAGAGCAGGAAATGAATTGTGGCTTCCGAAGATCAGCATACCGAGGTTTGCAGGCTCATATACAACGTAACGATCATTCTATGATATCTTTAAATTATTGGTCTGAAAGTAACATCGAGAAGATGCACTAACTGAAGTTTTTATTGAGAGATGATGCTGAACGTCTGCTCCAAAATCTTCAGCTTAACTGAGATAACTACGAGTAGGTGTGGGAGCTGTAAACGGCACTCTACGACCACAAGCATGTGCTAGTGAATGCACAACTGAAGTTGCTTTTCGGTCAGATGACTGGAAAGAGCTCGGAAGAATGCATCCACGTATTGGGAAACTTAGAGTTACAGGTGGAGAAGTGGGATGTTACAATTGTCAGTTTTGATCCGCTACTAAAATTTCAAAAGCTAACTTCAGCAGCTTTGGGAGAAGAAACTGGGCAGCAGAAAGGTGTTTTCTATGTCCGAAGAAATCACCGAATTTCTTGAGACGTGTTTTCGGACGTTGGAGATAGTGGAGCAGCAAGGTGAGAGTGGAGGTACTTCGAATCTGGGACGAGCCGTCTAATCCTCAAGTGCCTAATAGCGGTCACATGCGAACCAGTTCAAGGTATTCATCGCAAACTGAGCATCTAGATTCGTCATATGGAAGGTATATCTAGGAAGCCAGCATGCGTTGAGAAGATATGTACACACGATTTTTCAACATAAACTACCTAGAAAGAAAACAAACGGTTAAAAAGATAGATGTTTGATTTCCCTTGAACATAATCACTTGATGAGGGAATGTTCCAGCTCAAAGTCGTGTTTCTTCTGACAGCAGAGTCAACATTCGCTTCGTAATCCAAATTAAAATCCATTGGTCGACAACATATAGGCAGCAAGGCATGAACCATCACAGTGGCAATTTTCAATGAGGTTCGCTAGGTAGCAGTGCACCTAAATGCGTTTCTGTCATCGGGGGAGGTGCTGCCGACAATTGGTGTGACGCTCAACAGTTTTCACCCACCGCAACAGCGTGAGACTCAAATTTCGCTCGCCACACAGGTAGTAAAAGGCCCCGAATATTTAAAAAATCAATCGGAATATGATGTTCCCGACAAACCCGTCGATATAACTATAAGAAGTGTGCACTAAAAACATACTACACCCAAGGCGTTGCACGGGATAGCATCATCCAAGTCTTTCATTGCTACTCTCATCTTTCAAAACAGGTGATAGTAACTGTGTCCTGTTTTAGTATTGCCTGTATTGCCTGTATTTAGTATTTTTAACTAGAAAAAAAGGTTCCCGAAATATTGCATCGCTGACCGCAGCGGAGTTTGAATAGTTGCCACTGTTAATTGTGAAGTCCGTGCAAAGGTAGATGTTATAAGACGAACTTACTTACTTACTTGCGACAAACGCTTTACGAGTCGCGTTTACAAATCGTGACTTTTACCTACAACGAACGACACCCTATCCTGCGAAGACAGCAACATCACTTTTTTTTTATAATTTACGCGCGCCTAAGGGGTTGATACCCTTTTACTGTTGCCAGGAGGAGAAAGGAAAATTGGTTGTTTGTAGTGTTTTGAAACTCAGGTGTGATTGGTTTCGATATTCGCTCTCCATGGGTTTTTTCTTCACTCAGAGTGATTCGAAAATTATAATTCACAGTATTTTTTTGCGCTTGAAACTCTCCAACAGCCAAATCTACGTATCAGTGTTATGAGTGGTGAGTTCCAATTACAGAAATGAGAAACTTGAAAAACTTGTCAATGGGTAGGATTCGAACCTTGACCCTCCGAGTGAGAAGCGATTGCTAGTACCACTACACCACGGCCATCCCTTTACGAAGCTGATAGTGTGGGACGCTCAAAACAACACTCACAGATGATCAATATGTCCACAGAACATACGGGATCAGTTAAATTAGCGGCAGAGTGCGATACGATATGATATGAAATGATCACAGACACCATACTCTTTGGAATGAGATCCTTTATCCATCATCGGATGAAGAATATAAAACCAAAAGAAAAGGCATGGTACGACTCAATCTGTAAAGAGGCTATCAGGGTTAAAGAAATGTTTTTTTTTGTCCTTCAAGACCAACTCGACCGAGGAAAACCGAAAAAATTTTAAACGGGCCAGGAATGACTGCAACGTCATTCTTAAATGTATGAAATTTCAGTACGACCAAAAGTTGAGTCAAAAAATATTAGAATGTCCCAAAGGTAGTAAAAGTTTTGGTGGTTTGCCAAAAACATCAGAAATTCTGCCTCATCCTACCTCCCAACGCTAATTCAAAATAGCATTCCAGCTGTCAGCTCTTTAGACAAGGCCAGTCTGTTTGCTGTATACTTTGTGGCCAGTTCAACACTCCCAGATTGTGCTTTGTCTCCGCCTACACTTGAGTGTGTCGAATCTTCAATGGAACGAATCTACTTTCGCACTCGTGTAGTAGCAAGAGTACTTAAAGATCTCAATATGCATAAATCCGCCGGTCCAGATAGTATATCTCTCCTTCTTCTGAAGAGGTATTCTTCCACGCTGGCAAAACGACTGCGTAAACATTTTCATCAATCCTAATCTTTAGGACTCTTTCCGAGCAGATGGAAAACAGCATTGGTCCAGCCCGTACCTAAAAAAGGCGAATCATCTTCTGTCCCTTCCTACAGACCCACTGCACTGACGTCTCCTCTTTCCAAGGTCATGGAAACGCTGATAAACCGTCAGCTCATGAAATATTTCGAAACACGAAAACTTCTCAATGACCGGCAATATGGCTGTCGTAGCAACACGTCAACTGGTGATTTGATGGCATGTCTCACCGAAGAGTGGAACCAAAGCGTACATCAATATGGCGAAAGCAAGATATTTCTAACGCATTTGACAGAGTTTGGCATCAGGCTCTTTTGTCGAAAATGCGTGCATTTAGGATCGACGAAATGCGATTTTTAAACACCAAACCATTATGGTTGATGAATGACAATTACATCGTCGAAACCGAAAAAACTTTCCATTCTCGGTATGTGTGTCAGTGACAGCTTACGTTGGAATGACCACATATTCGATGTCGCGAAAAATGCTGCGAAATGTCTAGGTTTCCTCAAACGATGTAAGAAATACTTTTCCGCTTCAGAGCTGGCGCCGATATATCAAGCATTAATCCGCCCATAATTGGAGTGCAAGGCACACATCTATTCAGGTGCGCCTAAAACGCCTCTGAACCTGCTAGATAAGACACAAAACCGTGCGATAAAACTCATAGGTGGCGCTAACATCACCCTCGTGATGTCTCGTGTCTCACTTTGTTTTATGGCTATTACCACCATCAGTGCTCCCTTGATATTACCAGTAGCATTCCGCCCCTACAAACCTTTAACCGTCTCGCTATGAATGCTCGTCAATATACCTTCAAGCCCACTTTCGGAAGTACTCTGAAATATCGTGATTCATTCCTAATCCGAACAACTCGCTTGTGGAATGCCCTACCGAGCTCTTTATTTCCTAGTCATTATAATTTTCAAACTAAAAACAAACGTACATTGGCACCTATCTTTCTTCCTTCCCCAATTTTCTTTCGCCCGCGCTGTCTACCAAACATTTTAAGGGTACCTTAACCCCTTGAGCGCGCGAGTTATGTTGGGGGATCCGCGGGATAAGAAAAAACAGCAACCCTTTTCTCTGTCTGAACAATACACAATGCTTTATTAAATTTTCTTTACAATTATTTATATGTTTACTTTTGATTACTTTACAATTTTAGAGTTTACATTTGCGCTGCTTCGGCATTTACAAAGTTTTTGATTGATTTGAAATATTGAGGAAATGGGCTCACATTGCATCCGGTTGATTTCTGTCCCAATGTGTGGTTCGTTTGTGTTGTTGGGGTTATTGGCGGTCAAGGTAACTCCTCCCCCCTTACAGTGACCTTATCGAAGCGGTCTCGGAGTGATGAGGTGATGTCTCTTTGGCAGGAGCGTATGTTGAGTGAAGGGTTGTTACTTGTCTGGTGTGGAAGATTTGTAAACATGGTTTTTGGTTATAGAGGTAGCAGGAATGATTATGATGACAAAGATGATAACTATTGATGTTCGCGTTAAGTAGTTGGATATATCGGTGGTGGACCTCATTTCTAATATCTTAGCTTCTGTATTGAAGTTAAGGTCTTGTAGTTTCCGTAAGCTTAACACGTCTGTTGCAGTGTGGGTATGGATCTTGCTGTTTGATGGAGGAAGCATGTTTACAGTATCCCAAAAGGTGTCCGGCTTGCCTTTCTATGTTATCCCGTTAACCTCTATGTTGCATTTCTCGCAGTGTATCTAGACTGTGCCTTCTATAAGATGTGTTTTAGGCCTGCAGATAGAGTTTATTAATAATTCATATACATTAATAAATAATATAAAATTGGGTTGCGGTTGTGTTATAGTTGTAACTCTGCCCACGTCGCTAAGTGCATAGTGTGCAACCGTATTGTCCAACAGTTTCGCAATGCATTTGGAGTTGTTGGTGTCTTCTTCCAGGGTTGTTGTCTAGCAATAATAGGTGCCTTCTATTTTGGGGCAGGGTTGTCGAAGTGTTGTATGTGTCTTTCATTATAGTTTATGTATGGTTTTACTGTTATTATTTTTGTGTCATTTATTGGAAGGGGAATAATATGATACATATAGTATTTTTCTTTTGACATTATAGGTAAGCGAATATTAAATATAATATTTGATCCATTATAATAGGCTTGGAGTCCTAAGAATTCATAACTTTGCTCAAGTGCATTAATGGTAACATTTTGTTCAATTAATTTATTTTTTATAAGCATTACTTCGTCATATGTTAGTAAGAGTTTAGGAATGAAATTTAGTTTACTAAGGACTATTGCTTCTGCTATATTTGAGAGGTGATTAGTTAATAGGTCGATATTGAAATTATCTTGGTTAAAATATTGTATGTCTGTAAGTGAAAAGAACACGATTTCTAATTTTATTTGCCGTATTTTTGAGGAAGTTCTCTATGTTGTTTTGCTCTATATTAATGTGTTTACTTATATTTTTATATCTTTCAATTATTTGAGAGTTTAGTACATGATCCTTTTCTAGTGAATTCGCTAAATCGTTAATGTTAGTATTAATATTTTGTATTTGGTCAGTAATTGTAATTGCATCTTGTGCATCCATATTTCCTGTTATTAACTTAATTGTGGAACCTAATCCGTTTACCAGTCCGCGTTTGTTTCTTTTAAAGCGATATAGTGTTTGAAGTTTTCTGTTAAGTTCTTCAATTTTAAGTTTTGTTATTTGGAAAGAGCTATTGATAGTAGTATGTTTTTGGAAGAGATGGAGAGAGTCAGTGATATCTTCTATGTTGTTATTGTACTCGTAATCATCGAGATTTATGATGTGTATTAAATTTTGGAAGCTAGTGATTTATCTAGATGGTCCTAGTCGGAGGGGTAATATGCTACGCTCTTTGGGAATGTTGAATATTTCTATTCGTTGAGTGTCAGCGAGTGGCGTACTGTAGGTTAGGAAGTGAGAGAAAGTGGTTGAATTTTTTAGTATAAGTATTTTGGGAGGAGTTAGTGGATTCGTATTAACGTTAAATAAGTGCAACTTAATTAATGCTTAAAATGTATATATATATATTTTATTATTATTATTATTTTTTTTTTTTAATTATTTATTTATGTCTTTTGTGTTTCTTTCGTAATTTACATTTATGGATCTTTTTTCTTTTCATTTGTAATGATTGTTATTTTCTTATTTCTTTTTGCTATATGTTTTGAGAATCTTGGTGTTATTTTGTTGCGTCTAGCTTCTTTTCTAAAGACTGGTTTGCCTTCAACTACTTCTTCCGGGGTTTCTCTCGATTGGTTTAACTTTTCTATCCTCGCGTCAGTAATATTCTTTACTTGTTCATGAATATTTTGATATAATTCATTAAGGAATTCGTTTAGCTTTTCAAGGTACTCGTGTTCGTTTGAGAAATCAAAGGCTTTCCTAAATTTTTAGGGCCGGGCAAAGAACAGTTCGTAAGGGGTGTGCTTTCTTGAAGAGTGTATAGCTTTGCTATAAATTATAAAGGTTTCCGTTAGTATCTCTTCATGCTCAGTAGTGAGTCTCTGTTCTCGTCTTTTTGATAGCATAAATCTATATATTTCTGTAAGGGTTGAGTGTACTCTTTCTACTGGACCATTGCTACTGGTTTGTTGGAAAGATGTGTAGTGCAAGGTTATTTCCTGTTGCTTACAGAAATCTTTGAAAATATTGGCACCAAATTCTGATCCTTGATCACATACAATTTTTGTTGGGATGCCGTAAAGGCTGATGTATTTCTTTATGCCACTTAAAATAGTTATGCTACTTCTACAACTTAGAGCGTATCCGCAAGCGAATTTAGAGAATTTATCTATTAACGTAATGATAATATTGTTATTAATGCTGTATAAGTCTATATGGATAATTTCTAGTGGTTTCTGTTTAATTTCGGGTTTTTCAAAATGAGGCTTAACTGGGTTTCCATCGTATTTAAGGATTTTACATTTATCACAGTTATTAATTGTTTTCGTTATCAACTCTTTCATTTTGGGAAAGTAAACTTCCCTCTTTAAATGCAGGAAGGATTCATTTATTCCCTTGTGATTTGAGTTTCCGTGGTAGTTACTAATAAGTATTTCTTGATCTTCCTCTAATCTAAGTCCCTAAGGATTTCTGTGCATCTAACTAATCGGAAAGTTTTATTTTGGCTGAAGAATTTGGAATAGGTGGACTGTACGAGATGGCATGTATTATCATTTGAATATATTGCGCTGAGTTTATTTGGAGGTAAAAAGTTCTTAAAAATGTCTATCAATGTTTTCTCATCGAATTGGGGTCTTCGAATGGTCCTTCTTTATTTATTTTTAAATATTATTTCTGTAGTCATTGGTGAACCTCTGTTACTTACTTCAAGAATTATTTGAGTGCTCAATTCATTTAGTGGTTTCTCCGAAATGGGGATTCCATCATTCAAGTTTTCTTAGCCGCTATGCACAGTGCCCAAAGTTTCTTCGTGATAAAAAATTCTTGGTTATTAATTTTGATACGACTAAGGGCGTCTACATTCCTGTTTAGTTTGCCTTTTTTAAAAATGATTTCGTAATCGAATTCTTCTAGCTTGAGTCGCCACCTAACAAGTTTGGAATTCGGTTCCTTCAGGCTCATAAGCCAAGTCAAAGGCCTGTGGTCGGTTATTATTTGGAATTTCCTTCCGAAGGGGTATGGGCGAAAGTATTTTGTAGCTCAGATGATGGCCAGGAGTTCTTTCTCTATAGTGGAGTAATTTTTTTCGTTTTCCGAAAAGGTACGACTAGCGAAACAAAAAGGCTTATCGTTACCTATGCGACCTTGTGAAAGGATGGCTCCCAAGGCGAAGTTACTAGCATCTGTAGTAAGTATAAATGGTTTTTCGAAATCTGGATGTTGTAAAATTGGGTCATTCATCAACACGTTTTTACATGTTTCGAACGCTTCAGTGTATTTGTTGTCTATGATAATTTCGGCGCCCTTTCTTAAACAGCTAGTAAGGGGTTTGGTTAGTTTAACCAGGTCTTTAATAAACTTACTATAATAACCTATTATCCCTAAGAAAGCTTTTATTTCTTTTCGATTTCTCGGCATGGGCAGTTTTTTACGGCATTGATTTTCTATGGGTTGGGTTTTACGCCTTCGGGGGTGATGATATGTCTTGGGAAGGCTATTTCCTTTTTGAGGAATTCACATTTGTCCAACTGAATCTTGAAGTTAGCTTCTTTTCTATACCAGTTCTATACTTTCCTGCAGGAATGTAGAGTATATGATAATGTCGTTGAGGTAAACTAGGCAAACTTTTCTAATGAGTTCTTTCAGGACGTTGTCCATTACCTTTGAAAAGTTGAAGGGGCATTTTTAAGACCAAGTGGAATTCTTACGAATTCGTAATGGCCTCCTTCAACTGTGAACGCTGTTTTTTCTATGTGTTTTGGGTTCATTTCTATTTGGTGAATATTGATTGTAAAATATAGACATTTGCCTAGTTTATCCAGTATTTCTGAAATATTCAGAATTGGGTATCTATCGGATATTGTTTTATCATTGACCTTCCGATAGTCAATGACCAATCTCCATTGTCTACGTCCATTGGCATCTTGTTTCTTCGGGACAATCCAAACTGGAGAGCTCCATGGAGAGTAACTATGTCTGATGATTCTTTGATCTAACATCTTAGTCATTTGGTTTTTAACTTCTTCCTTATAAATAAATGGATACCTGTAGGATTTGGTATATTTTGGTACTTCGTCGGTGGTTTTTATGTCATGTTTGATCGTAAAGGAAAGTGGTGCGCCCTCTCTATACAGTATTTCACTGTAGTTTCTACATAGTTTAAGGAGTTTTTTGCGTTCCTCTGCGTTCAGATGGTTTGTACTGACTAAGTCATTTACGTACGTGTTGGTAGATTCATGGTCTTCTGTTTCGCTGTTGAAGTTATTTATCTTGATGAAATTAATGGGATCATACGCTTTACCATTTAAGGGTTGTTCAATGATGATCTTTTGGTCATTTTCAGAAAGTTTTACTATTTCAAGTGTGCTGTACCAGCTCTCAGCTTTGTATAGGCCTTGACTTACGTACAGATGTGGGTATAGTTCTGTTGTGTTGATATAAATATTGCCATTTTCTTTGTTCACAGGAAGTACCGCTAATATTTTAGATTTGGAAGGTATTACGAGTTGACTTGAAGTGTAGTTGGGTTGGAGGTGGATTTCGTTAGTAGCGTTTGTTGTAATAAGGGTTTTGTTTTCGAGATCAAGTTTAGCGTTAAGTGATAATAGTGCGTCAATACCTAGTAATCCGTCAAAGTAATGGTGGAATTTGAATATCATTAATTTTAAGGAACCTGGTGGATTTAATTCTGCAAAAATGGGGATAATCGATTTTTTGTTCAACTGGTATTTTTTGAATACTGTGGTAATTGTTTCACAGTTAATCTGCCTATCTTGTGGTATAAATTCGGGGTTTATGAATGATGTCGGAGCCCCAGTGTCTAGGAGGAATCGCAGGGGTCGTCCAAAGGGTGACGAAATATTTATGTATGGCAAAATTGCTGGATATTTCTTTCGATCTATGTATCGTTTGGCTTGTTCGAAGCTTGTTTGGAAAAATTTTCCTCATTCACGATATTAGTTGGGTCATTCTTGAAATAACTGTCCAACTGTTGATAATTATTATTTTCTAAATTGTGCACTTCTTGAAAATTGAAGTTTTCCCTTCTAGTGTTTCTGGTTTGCTGACTAGGGCTTACTTTGATTTGTGGGTGATGCATTGGCAGGTTTGGATCAGTTTGAGTCTATACTGTTGGCCCTTGGTATCTTGTGTTGCTATTCTGTGTGTTTGGGTTTGCTCTAGTACGTGGATTTATTGAGTTGGAAGGTTTGGTTTGGTTTCTTTCATGTGAGGATGGGCCTGGGGTGGAATTTCTTGAATGAGCTCTGTCTTGTGGAAATTGTAGGGTTTATATTGATGAAGTCTGTAATGGTTTGGGTTTTGAGTATACTTTTGGTACGAAATATTTTGTTCTTTGATGCACTGAGTCAGTGCTATGGCCAAAGAGTCTGGCTGCATAGCTCTGACCCTGGATCCTAGAGGCTCATTGAGTCCGCTGAGAAATCAGTTGAGGCACATTTCTGAGTAGAGATTCGTTTTAGCTTTGATGACATTGTTGTCATTTTCGTGGATCAGCACATTGTTGCAAAGAGCAGATTGTAATGTTTTGTTTAGCTGTTTTATTCGGTGGGGATCTGTTCTCAGGGATGTTTCCGTACGTTTGTCGGAATAATGTAGGATGAGATTCTTTTTATTATCATCCCAGTTGAGAGGGGTTGTACAAATTCAGAACCTCGTTGGCTTGACCCTCAATTTTATTGCGTATGGCTCTCAATAAAATATTCCCGTATGGGGTGTTATCGGTTCCTTTAATGTAGAGGAGGATTTCCTCCACATTATTAAGGAACTCATATAAAAGTCTTTGGTTGCCGTCAAATTTCGGGTGATCCTTGATGGCATCCGGAATTCTGGAAATCTTATTGAATTGAATATGTCAATGTGGTTAGTTAATACGTTGGGATCTTGTTCTAATTGATTGTTGTTCATTGTTTTAGAATTGGAGAATTTGGGGATGACAAAGAGTTTTCGAGAGAAACTCATGAATCGGTAAGTTCTGGGATAGTGGATAAGTTCTTTGACAGTCCTCTTAGGTTGTATGGGTTAAATCCAGATTTTTGTTTCGACATAAATTGATTTAAATGCTTAGTAATCGAAAATAATTACATATATATATTTTTTTGAGTCATATACGATAGTTTAAAATTGTGTGAATATATTCTTTTTATTTATTATAAATTACGTAGTTCTGTAATTTTATTTATAATGTATTTAGTAATATATGTATACTTATATTTATATATAAAGTTTATATTTTTAGATCATATGGTTCAAAGTTTTGTGAAAAAAATCCCTTTATTTATTATTTATTACTTATTTTAACTGGAGTGCCTTGCGATAAGGGTCGCAGTTCTTTTTATTTTTATTTTTTTTATTTTTTGTAACTGGAGTGCCTTGCGATAAGGATCGCAGTTCTTTTATTTGTAACTGGAATTCCTTGCAATAACGATCGCAGTTCTTTTTTTATTTTAACTGGAGTGCCTTGCAATAAGGGTCGCAGTTCTTTTACTATATTAGTAACTGAAATTCCTTGCAATAAGGATCGCAGTTTATAGTTTCAGTTTTTTTTTTTTTTTTTTTATTTTTTTTTACTGGATTGCCTTGCAATAAGGATCGCAGTGTTATATAGTTATGTAATATACAATAGTCACTTACATGCACCCAATAGAAATGATAATGCCGATGATACTGATGGTGGTTGAGGTCACCTGATGTGGATAAGTGATGATGATTATGGTCAGATGATGCAGATGAACGATGATGGTTCGACGGTGAATATGGGAGTAAAACCCAACTGTTAATATCCAAGTATAGTCAGTTTTTTTTAAAGTTTATAAAGTTTTTGACACAATCACGAAAGCATGGATTTATCACTTATATTGCATAATGCAATATCGAACAAGTTCACGATTCAATCAGTTTAATTTAGGAATTTAAAATAAAATTGTTTGTTTTCCTTTTTTGTTTTGAATTGAGCACTTATACTGCACGATGCCATATCGAACTAGTTCACGATTCAATCACTATATTTCGCAATTATTTATCTTCACTCAGTTTCTAAACTGTTTCACCGGACTGCCGACTGCGCTAGTTATGTTGAGAGATCCGCGGGATAAAAAAAACAACCTTTTTCTCTGTCTGAACAATACACAGGCTTTATTAAATTTTACAATTATTTATATGTTTACTTTTGATTACTTTACAATTTTAGAGTTTACATTTGTGCTGCTTCAGCATTTACAAAGTTTTTGATTGATTTGATTTATTGAGGAAATGGGTTCCAATTGCATTCGGTTGATTGCTGTCCCAATGTGTAGTCTGTTTGGGTTTATTGGCGGTCAAGGTAGTTGATCTTGGAGTGTTGCGATCGTAAATCGCAATACTTTATATGAAAAAAAAACATTCACCGTTGTACAAAATGCTACCGGCACAAGGCGCAAGGAATATATTGTAGTAACTTATGGGAAGTTCACCAGCGTTAAGATTCAAACCAAGCATGTAATATTGTAGAAAAAGTAAACATCGCGTACGTTCACGTCTGGGAATACAGGCCAGCTGTTTTGGCCGTTAGTGTAACACATGTAGATCCCAGCCCACACCTCTCTGATCTGAGGCTACCTGGCTACGAACTACTGACATTACTCTACTCACACCGCGGTCTCGCCATTCACGTGCGTGGTTATGTAGCTTTCCAAAGTCCACCACAATGTAATTCATGTTCCAATCCGGAATTCAATTTCACGTGGTCAAAATTCCATCTCTGTTAGCAAATTATCCACTACTGCCTTCTTTACAGAAGCCCCAAACTAGATAGCAAATCGACCTTTAACGAATTCGATGCGCTGTCTGACTCCATTCAAAGAATGGTATCCCTGTATCCTCATACTGAAATCGTTATTACTTTATTATACACAATTCTGGTTGGCTTCAACATTCTAGACAGACAACATACGAAAGACGGTGTGTTGAGATTTTCGCCGCGGAAAACAACTTAACGCAGCTTGTAAATGAGCCCACGTGAACACCAGAGATTGATAGTCATACCGCCGACACCAGAGACTTGTTTTTAACTTCTCACTCTGATAAATACAAGGTGGACTGACTACAGAGTTAGAGAAAAGATTCCTAAAAGAGTCGTATGGCAATACAAGAAAGCGAATTGGGAGTGGATACCGTATCGTGGTAATATCAGCAGACGCTATTCTCTTGGAATGAGATGCTTTATTCTTCATCGAATGAAGAGTAACAACCCTAAAGAAAAGGCGTGGAACGATTCGGCCTGTAAAGAGGCTGTCAGGGTTAGAGAAATCTTTCTTTCAAGATCAACCAGACAGCGGAAAACCGAAAAAAGTTCAAACGAGCCAGGAATCACTGCAACACTTTTCTTAAGCATTTGAAATTCCAATACGACCAAAAATTGAGGCAATGAGAGACATTGTAGTCCCAGAGTTAGTAAAATTGTTTGGTTGTTTGTCAAAAACAAGTTTGGACAAGGCCAATTTGCTTGCTGCATACTTTACGGCCAGCTGAACACTACCAGAATGTTCTTTGTCCCCGCCAATACTTGAGTGCGTCGAATTTTCAATGGGTCGAATCCACTTTCGGACTCGTATTATAGCAAGAGTACCTAAAGTACCTATATCCGCTGGTCCAGGTGGTATATCTCCTCTTCCTCTGCAGAGGTGTTCTTCTTCGCCGGCAAACCACTGTTTTGTCCAGCCCGTCAGAAAAAAGTCGAATCATCCACTAGCGCGTCCTATAGATCAATTGCACTTACGTCCTTTCTTTCCTAGGTCATGGAGACGCTGATAAACCGTTAGTTCATAAAATGTTCTCGAAACGCGAAAAATTTTCAATGACTGGCGATATGGTTGCAACAGGTCCACTGGTGATTTGATGGCATATTTCACCGAAAAGTGAAATCAAAGCGTATATCAATCTGGCGAAAGTAATATAGTCGCACTTGATATTTCTACAGTATTAGACAGAGTTTGGAATCAGGCTCGTTTGTCGAAAATGCGTGCATTTGAGATCGACGACTCTCTTCTTCAACTGCGGTGGTATATCCCATCCCTAAAATGGGTAAAATACATCTAATTCTGGTGTCAGATATCCAATAGAATAAAAGCTACAACCAGTGTACTGGAGCCCACCTGATTGAAATGGAAAAGACCTTTGACACCGTGTGGTTGAGGGACTTTTCTACGGGCCGACAAGACTGGGCATCAGTAAACCACTTTGGATATTCTTCAAAATATGCTCACCAACAGACAGTTCATCGTTTGCAACAACGTGCGTTTAATTCAACGATCTTATTCAATAATTACACATGCTATTTGATAGGTTTACTTCCCCATAGCATAGCATACGCAGACGACATGTACAGAACAATTCCAAGTGTCGAGGTCATTAACATGCTTTTGCATCGTGACTTCAAACAAATTAAGCGATTTTGCGATGACTGAAACTGAAGTCAAATACCTTGAGATCTGGCTAGAACAATATCTACATTTCAACAAGAATGTAGATGCTGCTCTGGCCAGAGCCAAAGGTGCTTTTGGCCTTACAAAGAGGCTGTTTTGAAGTAGCCAACTCGATGCGAGGGTGAAAGTTGTGTGCTACATGGCCCTCATCCGGCCCATCCTGCTATATGGGCGTCCTGTGTGGTTTAAAGTGAGAGCAAGCTTAATGGGAAAGATTCGGGTATTTGAGAGGGCTTGCTTTAGGGTTTGTCTTCTCCTTTACAGAACACTAGAATCGGAGTACATAAAGTTCTATCCCAATGAGGGCCTATACAACAGGGCGAATCTAATAAGATTGGAAAACTTCGCTATTAAGTTGACTCGAGGGCATATTGCAAGAGCAATGACTTTGTCCAACAACCTGATATCTGTGGCCTACTACCCCATGAGAGTGTGCGCTAAAGGCTTGTCTCCCAGAAGCGTTCCTCTGTTTTGACATTAAAGTGCTGATCCAGGATAGGTTTGCGGCGTTGCTCTTCTTCCACGTAGATCGCGCAGTAAGTCAGAGTCAAGTAAAACAGAGACGTCGCACATGGCAGTATTAAACGTCTCGAGCTTAGTAGGGCGGTTTCAAAACGCGATAAAAAATATGTTGCTTTGCGGCGGATGCCTTATATATAGAGGCCAGATCATAGAGTATGTGGTCATTCCAATGTAAGCTTTGACTGATACACACACCGAGAATGGAAAGTTTTCCGGTTTCGCTTTAACGACGTTGATAGTTCTCCAATTAGTTATGCTGATAATATTGTAAATTAATGAGCTTAACATGAGCTGCCGTTCCCTTTCTGGAGCCGAAGAGCAGAGACGTGAGTCCGAGAACGAATATAAAAAGCAAAGCGTACTGTTACTAGAAGGGAGCCCTGAGGCACCAGCATTTATTTTGTGAATATTAGACTTGAAACCATCAAAGACAACTTGAATTGAACGTTCCGAACAGTAGTTTCTAATTGAAGAAGAGAGTGATTGCTCGATCCTCTCGATCGATAAATATTAATGCAATTTTTCTATGATAAGTAAATACAATACAATGTATGCACTTTTCACGTTTTCACGTTTTAACAGTAAGCTCGTGCTGTTTAATAAAGAGGGTAATTTTTAATCATAGTCAAGTGATCTTTCATAGTGAATTAATTAGTAGCAATCAGTATCAATCAATTTCACACGAAAGCATTTTGCCTTAATGAAGGATTACGCCATCGAATACGTAAGGTATATGAAAGTATACTAATGTTCTAATTATATTGTTGTACTCGCCGAATAATATCAAATAAATATGTATGTAGTCTTTTTAATTGATGCAAACAGTAGTTGTTCAATATCAGACTTTTGTGTTTTCAAAATTGTATTATCTCTTTTGTGGAAACAAACGGTAGATTTTTTAAACAGTAAGCAGCTCGTTATACAGTGTTTATCGTACTATTTCATTGTGCATACTCGATTTTCTTGAACATCCCCCGATTGTACAGTAAACGCGTTTTTAATAGGGGTATGTATATTTATTTGTGTCACTGTATTGTGAAAATCACAAACAATGACCAATCCATGTATATTGCTGGAGTCTATAGATAGCCTAATTCTTCGGAGCGTGTTTTCAGCGATATGTTCGAACAATGCCTACAAGGTCTTGTTCTTTCTAATGTGGAGTTTTCTTTAGTAGGTGACATGAATATTGATTGGTTCTACGATTCTAATATCAATACAAAGCAAACAAAAAATTTAATTGTTACGGATTCTACTGGCATAACGAACATCACTAAAATACTGATAGACTACGTTATAACAAATACAAACACAGTAGTAGCAGTAATTGCACCTGAACTCAATATAAATAACCATGAGACGCTTATTATTAATTTCCGTCTAAAAACACGGGCTGCACTAAATAAGTTTGAGTTCCCATAATAGGTTAGGTTAGGGTAGGTAAGAGTGGCTGTTGGAAATACCAACCCACTTAGGCCTATTGGCCCATTGTGATGCCACGTGGATCTATGATCTTCTTACTACTGGAACCAGTTTGAGCTTATAATAAAACGTAGGAGACTGTTAACGTCTAATTTTTCTAGATCGTTTAGGTCGTTGTAGAAGAAAGCTCCTAGATGAAGCTTTCTTCTCTGGGAGAGAGCTGGGCATGGGCAGAGTAGGTGGGGGATTGTCTCCTCCTCTTCCTCGTCAATGCAGCTTCTATAGAAATCATTAGTAAAAGCGCCAAGCCTTCTTGCGTACTTGCCTATGAGGCAGTGTCCTAGATGAAGCTTCCTTTTCTGGGAGAGAGCTGGGCATGTGCAGAGTAGGTGGGGGATTGTCTCCTCCTCTTCCTCGTCCATGCAGCTTCTACAGAAATCATTAGTAAAAGCGCAAAGCCTTCTTGCGTACTTGCCTATGAGGTAGTGTCCAGTAATGACACCTATTATGGCGCTGAGATGTTTCCTATCTAAAAGGGTCAGACACTTAGAGCGACTCAGATCCAGCCTTGGCCAGATCCGTTTGGTCGCTAGACATGTTTGTCCAGCAGTCCATCTAAGGTCTTTTCTTTCATTGGCATCTAGCTTTAGTGTTAGTTTGCACGTAGCGATTGGTATACCTATACTACCTTTGTCCGGTAGGATAGGTAGAGTAGTTCCAATTTTGGCGAGTTCATCGGCTCTGCAGTTCCCTGGAATGTCTCTGTGGCCCGGCACCCAACAAAGGTGAATATTGAACTGCTCTGCCATCTCCATGAGAGATGATCGGCATTCAAGGGCGGTTCTAGAATATAATAAGAGAGAGTCCAGGGACTAGATGGCTACCTGACTCTCCGAAAATATACGGATATCCTTTGCAGATATCACGTTTTTCTTCAGCCAGGACAGAGCTTCTTTAATCACCAAAATTTCCGCCTGGAACACGCTACAGTGATTTGGAAGGCGGAAAGAGAGGCTTAGATTTAGCTTATCTGAGAAAACACCGCCACTAGCTCCGCTATCGGTTTTAGATCCATCTGTGTAGAGATGGATTGACTTGTCCTCCATGAAAGCATCCTCCTCCCAGAATGATCTAGAGGAGAAGCTTACATGGCAGTTTTTGTCAAACCAAAGTTCAGGTATGGTGTAATCGATGTTCTCTGTAATGTATTAAGAATATTGGCGTGGCCAAATGAATTATTTGTCCACTGTTTAGTCGCTTTAAGGCGAGTAGCTGCAGTCGCAGCTATTTGCTTGCTAAAAATGTCGAGGGGTGTCAAGTGAAGCAGAATATCTAATGCCGAAGAGGGGGTAGACCGCAAGGCTGCGCTTGTGCATAGACATGCTGTTCTTTGGACTCTGCTTAGTTTAATGTGGTTGACTGCATTTTCCAAGCCGTCCACCCGACAACCACCCCGTAAGTAAATATCGGTCTTATGACCGAGATGTGTAGCCAGTGTAAAGCTATTGTAGCTTTATTGACTCTTTCTTGAATGTTAGGTTTCCAGTTTAGTTTCCTATCAAAAATGAGACCCAGATATTTTGCTGTATCGGAGAAAACTAAACTGGTGCCGTTTATTGAAGGAGGGTCTATGATTCGAATTTTATATTTCCTAGAAAAGAGGACAAGATCAGTGTTATGGGGGTTTATTCTCAATTCACGGCGATCTGCCAGCGGGTTAATCTGTTGAGATTTGCTTGGAGGAGTTCTTTAATGGTATTTAGATATTTTCCTGAGACGGGTATTGCAACGTCATCCACATAGGCAATCACTCTGCTACCACCCGCTTCCAGGTATATCAGTAGTTCGTTAACTGGTGGTGTAGTGGTACTAGCAATCGCTTCTCACTCGGAGGGTCTAGGTTCGGGTCCTGCCCATGGCAAGTCAGTTTTTCATTTGTAATTGGAACTCAGACAGAAAAATTCTGCGTGTGAAGGCATAACACTGACACATTTGGCTGTTGTAGAGTTTCAAGCACAGAAAAAAATACTGTGGATTATAACTCGAATCACTCTGAGTGAAGTAAAAACTCTCCGTCCTATTCGGACTCCCACCCCCTGGAGAGCGAATATCGAAACCAAACGCACCTGAGTTTCAAACCACTAGAAAACAGTTTTCCTTTCTCTTTCTTCTACCTTTCCGCCCGCGCCCTGGCAACAGTAAAAGGGTATCTAACCCCTTAGGCGCGCGTAAATTATAAAAAAAAACTACTCTGCTGATTATCCTGCTTTTTAGCATTAGACCGGTCAACTCGCCAAGTGAGTCGTCTACCTGCAGAGTTGACAGCGCAGTCGTGATTGCGGATGTGTGGACGTTGTTAAAGGCGCCCTCTAAGTCTCGGAAAGTAACTATTGTGTACTCCTTATATTGTAGGGATTGTTCGATGTGGCTAGTCAGAGAGTACAAAGCCGTTTCCACCGACTTTCCTTTACAGTAGGCATGTTGAGCCGTAGACAGAAGTCTTGGATTAACTTTAGCTCGAATATGGATATCAATCAGTTGTTCTAAAGTTTTCAGAAGGAATGATGATAGACTACATGAGAACATTTTCCAGCTTTGGGAATGAATACTACATTGACTTCTCTCCATAACAGTGGAATGTGGATAAGTTCTACACAGCCCCTCATAATATTTTCCAACACTGGTAGAATAATATCTGAGGACCTCTGTAGCTCGGCAGGTATAATACCGTCCGGACCAGAAGACTTGTATGGTTTGCAGCCATACCATGAATTTTGGTCACGGTTGCAGTAGGCCTGTTTGGGCTGCTACTGGCCGCGAGTTGGGAGCTACCTGGAAAGTGGGTGTCCAGAAGCAGGTTGAGTGATTAATCACTTGATGCTGTCCAAGATCCATCGGTCTTTTCAAACAGCCAGGCATCATAGTATTTTGAGAGGGGATTTTTCTTACCCGTGATGCCTCAGAGGTTTCTGTGATTTTGTCACAGAATGACCTCCAGGAATGTCGCTTTGCCTTCCTCAGTTCTTTTTTGTATAATTTGAGGGATTCTTTATATGAGTCCCAGTCGGTCACTTTTCTTGTGCTTTTTGCTGCGTTGAAAAGTTTTCTGCAGGCGTTTTTGAGCAGTCCCAGTGCCGATGTCCACCAATGTGGCTTTTTCTTGCCTCTTGGTTCAATAAGAGGGCAGGAAGCGGTCATATCCTTATTGAGAGCCAGAGTAAATTCCCTGACTTTCAGTCAAGCTCATTGGTGTTAGGCGGGGGACTTGATAGTTCAGAGGATAATGTTTTAGACAGAATTCCTCTTTATTTTGACCAATCAGTTTTCCGGTAATTCCGGAAAGCTGGATGGCTGGGGGGAACATCACTCAGACTGAATTGGATGTATCTATGGTCAGAAAAGGAGTGTTCAGACGATACCATCCAGTTTGGTAGCCCTTGGGTGATGCTATCGGAGACAAGAGTAATATCTAACACTTCTTGTCGGTTTATTGTTATAAAAGTGGGCTCATTGTCAATATTGCAAATTAAGAAGTTAGTACTTAAAATATAGTCTAAAAGTGACTCACCTCTATCATTGATGTCGGTACTGCCCCATACCGTATGATGTGCGTTAGCGTCGCATCCGATTATGAGGCCAGTTTTTTGCCTTCCAGCTTCCAGTACCACCCTTTCTAGGTTATCACCAGGGAAAGGGCCCACTTGGTCGTGGCCAAGGTAAGCCGATGACAGCCTAGTCTGGCAACGGTTAAGTCGGGGTCACTGAGGTTGGGAAGTAAAAATACATTAAGGCTACGTTTCACTAATATACAAGTTCTAATCTTACTTTTGTCTCTTGTATAGAGCGGAGCGTATGTGGGTGTCCTAAGTCCACGAACGACGCCTTCTGCAATCCATGGTTCCTGGATTAGGATTATGTCTTTTGCGTTTTTAGAAAGACCCAGAATGAGTGCGGCCGAAGCCTTTTTTCAGTGGTGGAGATTAATCTGGAGAAACCGTATCGTTGCTACAGTTTTCCAGAGTCGCCTCCACCACGGTGCTATTGAGGTCCTCCGATTCTGAAGATGTGCCCAAGAGCTCATCTTCTATCTCTCATCGTGTAGGACCTCTAATTGCTTCGTCATCGGTTTCCATTTCCGACAGTGTGTCAGAAGAGGAGACCGACGGCTTGATAGTCACCTCGGACAGATTGGAGTCGTCGCTATTCAATTCTGGAAAGGATATCGACGCTCCGAGATCTGAGGTTGTGATGTCAGGTATTAAAGGAGGAGAAGGTTGCTTATCAGCATCCAGCTCATCCTTTTTGTACACCCTTAAATGAATCGACTCGAATCCGAACCGAATCATGCCTTTCGTCTGCGCCAGAGGATTAAGGGATTCCTTATTGATCACAATTAACGCGCATCTATAAGAACCCCTTAGTTCCTCCAGTCTCGCGACTTTCCAGTCATGAGTCGGAAGAGTCGGGTTACTGAGCCGGATGATTTCCAGAATACTTTCTGAAGAGGAGGGTTCGGCTGGAATCCAGGTACGAGTTCGAGGTCTACTAGGAATGTCTTCCTTAGACACGACCTCGGGTTTTGTACCTGGCCAAACCTCTCCTAAACCATCGATGGCCTTGGTGAAGAGATCGAGAGATCTCTGGTTGGAACAAGCGATGAGCTTGACATGGCCTTGGTGCCAGCCAGCGTCGCTTGTGATAGGAGGTGGTCCGGGGTTTTCCCGCATGATGGCCAAGAAGTTGCTCGAAAGCTTCAGCTTGACCAGTTCCCACCGTTCCGGTGTGATGGAACCGTCGCTATCGCTCCTGTCGATTACCGCGATCATCAATGCGTCCTTTAGGACTTCATTGTAAGACCTCAGAGATGTGCTGTTGGATGGCCCAGGGGTTGTAGAACTATATGTTTTGGGCCCCTTGGAAACCGATACGGTTTCCTCTAAAGATCTCTGGCGCTTAGAGGAGACTTTTGACGTTTTGGGAACAGTGGAAGCAGTGGGTAATCCGTCTTTTAGGATGTTTTTAGCCCACTCAACTTTGCTCTTTATTTCCGCACTTCTCTCAACCTCCGGAATGGATCCGAAGGTTTTGATAATGCGCGAAGCATTTCGGCGTCTTATATAGAGCGCCTTATGGAGCTTACCGATGGGGCTGAGCTCGAGATTCCTCCTTGGAAGGAGGAGTTTTGGTAGCAACAACAAATCCGTGGCCTGCCACAAACTTGCTGCTCCTTGGGGCGGAGGAAGTGATAGGACCATGGCTTGCCACAGTCTTAACACTCCCTGAAGGAGTTTTTTTAGGAGCGACAAGTCCGCGGCCTGCCACAAACTTGCTGCTGCTAGGGGTGGAGGAAGTGATAGGACCATGACTTGCCACAGTCTTAACACTTCCTGAATTCTTATTTTTAGGCTCGTTCCGTTTGTGTTTAGAGGATGGCGCACCATGGCCTGCCACAGTTTTGCTTCCTCTCGGCAATGCAGGAGCCTTGCCGGTAGTCGGTGTAGTGACCGTTCCACCGCCCGGTATTGAAGGAGTACCGGCCTCGGTTGTTGTTTTTTTGTTTTTTTCCATGAAAGGTCCCACGAGTAGCGGAGAAAGGGGTGTCCATCTGTACAGAGATCCGCTGTATACAGATAAGGCTAGTTAATCCGGAGGTCGCCAGGTATCCGGATACTCCGTTCGCGACTGAGCTATTTTTGGAGATACTGGGCCCTCAGCCAGGTTGATCTTCAGCACGGGTCGTATGACATCCACCCCAGCGGAAGAAGGGAGTGCTTTGGGAGTTGGGGAGGGGGTGGGGGAGCTTTGGTTTCAGGACTCGTCTGGAGAATTTCTTCTCGAGATTCATTGACCCTACTCAGCCTCTACAACTCGACAAGTTCGATGCTCGCGGTAAAAGTTCACATAATAAAAATAATAAAACTAAAAAAAGGAACCAAACCAACCATCACTGGTCCACGCTCGCTAGTGCAGAGTAGAAAAAAAAAATCTTTTAAAAAGTGGAAAAAAAGCGTGAAGTGCATGGTGTTGTGTTGTGTTGTTGTGTTGTGTTGTTCTTTACACTCAGTGACTGTAGTTGCTGTATAACTCCATCGTACGGCAAAAACAATGACCGAGTGCATGTAACAACTGATTGTGTTGGATCTCATGACATATCGACAAGATTGGCAATATTCATATCAATGCCAAACAGGGGAAAGTTCATCACGATTATTGACAGCTGTGACATTTATATTCTTGTATTTAAAGTCAATATACTTCACTTATTTTATAACGTTCAAGTAAGAAACAGCTACTTTTATTTACGGCTAAATCGATCTAACTTAAATATCATTATTTGAAGTTAATTTTCTCCTGTTTCGGAGGAAGTTACACGCGAACATTGGTCCTTCTTGGCCTAACTAATAAAATAATATTATTTTCTAAATTAAAAAGTGTGCGTAGTTCAAGCACATAATTTGCTGCAAATTGTGTGATACAAGTTGAAGGTACTTTGGAGGTACCCAACGAGAGATTCCGTCATCTGCCGATCATAAGGTCAAGTACTTGAAAAAGTACAATCAATCGACGAGGGATTCGACCAGCTACCTTTAAGAGATCCAATTACCAAGTGAAGGATCCAGTTACCAAGCGAAGGATTCGTCGAGCTGCCGTTGCCAGATCCAGTTACCAAGCGGAGATTCAACATGCTGCCGTTGCCATCCAGATCCAGTTAACAAGCGAGAGATTCAACAAGCTGTCGTTAGAAAATCCAGTTAACAGGTTATTGACCATTTGCAAGAACAAATCAGTAATAGCAACGGGGGATTCCATAAATTTTGAAGTAGGTGGATTTTTCTTACTTTGTGTATGATCAGATTTATATAAGTTAAGATATAAATATGGAACGAATGGTGTTACAGATAAAAAAAGATTTAAGTAATTTCCAAAAAACGGGCTCAGTTCGACGAACTGCAAATTATAAGCGGTTGGTTATTTTGGAAAAAAACAATGCATTCAGCTACTAGTACATTCCAAAAACTGTTATGGACAGTAAAAGAGGAAGATTCCGAAACGTATGAAAAAATTGAATTATTGTTTGAACAGATAAGAGAGTTGTATTTAACATATCGTGGTGACTTACTAGACGCGTTAGATAAAGTCAAGGTCCCTGTAGGGGGACCGACGGGTGCAAGGAGATGTTAGCCAATACGGTGGATGTCAGATTACCAAAAATTAATCTGCCAAATTTCGGTGGTAATTATGACGCTTAGCGTCCAATTCACGATTTCTTTGTATCGTTAATTCACTATAACAGTGGGTTGTCTGAAATTCAAAAACTTCATTATTTGAAGTCTAGTGTGTCGGGGGCAGCTGACAAAATTTAACCCCACTAAGTATCGATAAGAATAATTACGAGAAAGCTTGGTCGATATTAAAAGATCGTTATGACCATACAAGGTTTTTAGTTAATACACATTAAAAGCCATTATTTAATCAACAGTCGATATCTCATGAAAAGGCGGATCCCATCAAGCGGCTACTAGATACAGCAACAGAAGTTGTACACAGTCTCCAGAATTTATGCGTACCGGTTCAGCATTAGTATGTAGTATTGATTTTTTTACTGTTGCAAAAACTTCCTCTTAAGACTCAACATCTGTGGGAGGAACGATTAGGGCTGAAAAATTATCCAAAGGAATTAACAACCTTTTTAGAATTTAGCCAATTCCTCGAAACTAGGTTCAGGACGTTGGAAGCAGTTAATTACCAACAAATAGTAGCATATCTTCGAACAGCAATTTTCACATGACAGCAGCAGTAATGAAGTATGTATGCAAGTTATGCAGCCGAGGTCAGCACCCAATACGCAAATGTGGGCGTTTTCTGAAAATGAGTATAGGCGAACGAAACCGAAACGGTATTTGCAAAAACCGTTTAGCTTATAGTCATACTTTTTAACAATGTCCAAGCAATCGAAGGTGTTTCCACTGTGGACAACCCCATCACTCGCTGTTGCATAGTACTGTAGCTAGTAACTCAAATTATTCTTCAACGTCTCATCCATACAGATGGTCTCGGGGCTGGGTATGGTCAGGAATGGCACTTGTCAGAAGTGTGTAAATAAAACACTTGCATCCATCGTTTGATACATGCACGCAAGCATTCGATTTCAAGTCGTTGTCTGGCCATGTTATGGCCCACATACTTACAATATAGACACCTTGACAGATACATGTAACCGGATCCATCTTTTCATAAGCCTTCGTTGATAGATTTACTTTTGAGAAGTGATGCTCTTGCAGAAGTTCTTTTGCCAGACCTAGTAAAACCAAATGATCCCACCATGCCCGTTCTTCAAAAAACAAGATTAGAGTGGATATTGTTTGGTAAGGCCCCTGTCCAGTGTGGTGCGATTAGAACATTTTTACAAACGGATAACGTCGATACTCAGTTTCGTAGGTTTTGAGAACTTAAGGAAGCTCCATTTTAAGACGAGGAATATTCCGAAACGCAGGTTTGCGAACAACATTTCCTCAGCAATGTGAGGCGCTTCACTGACGACAGATATCAGGTTGCTCTCCCTTCAAGGGCCCAACACCACCGGTGCTAGGTAGGTCACGCGACCTATGCAACACTTTAAATGCTTGGAGAAAAGATTGGCTTCGGACCCTCAACTACGAGGCCAGTATACCGCTTGCCTAGAAGATTATAAGTTTAGGTCATATGAGCGTTGTAAAAGAAGAAACCATACCTGATTCTGGTCATTTTGCAATACCATGCTGTCATCAAGGAGGCAAGTACGACAACAAATCTAAGGGTAGTTTTCGACGCGTCATTAAAGACTACTAACGGCATCTCATTAAACGAAAAACTGACGACCGGACTAACCTTGCAACAAAATGTGACGGATATAATTCTGCAATTGAGGCAATACCGCTTTACCTTTACAGCGGACATCAAAAAGATGTATCGCCAAATCTGGGTCAACGAAAGTGATTCTCTTTATCAGCTGATACTGTGGCGCAAGTATCCAAACGAAGCCATCAAGGTTACCGTCTCAACACAATTACTTTCAGAACGGCGTCGGCTCCGTATCTTGCAATAAGAACGCTGCGGCACTTAGCACATGAGTCTTGGCAGCAATACACTCGGATAAGAAAGATAATCGGTGAAGAAATGATCTGATTTCTGGCGCAGACACCAAGGAAGAGAAAAATTAAGGAAATAAGAGAATCACTTCACACAGCTGGCTTCAAGCTACGTAAATGGACCTCAAACACAAAGGAGCTACTTCAAGGTATTCTGAAGACTGTGAGTCCTCATCGGAGAACCTTGAGTATTCAGTGGCTTCCAAGTACAGATCTCTTCTCCTTCCATTACATTCCTCCTTCTAATCCGGTGCCAACGAATAGGTTCATTTTATCAACGACAGCTTGGTTATTCGATCCTATAGGTTGGATATCTCCATGTATTGTAAAACAAAAGGCTTCATTCAACTACTTTGGTTACGAAAGACGTCCTGGGATGAGTCTGTCGATCCCACAATACTAAGAGAATGGAATATATTCTTCCATGATTTAAAAAATATAAATAAAATCCATTTTCCTCGCTGGATCAGAACCACGATGGGCACTCAATTCTCCGAACTGCATGGCTTCAGTGATGCTTCCGAGAAGGCATACGGCGCAGCGGTATACTTTCGCGTTAGTGACAGCGACCATAAGGCTCACATGCATCTGCTTATGGCCAAACTTAAGGTGGCTCCCTTGAACTCTATTAGCCTTCCTAGATTGGAACTGTGCGGTGCAGTCCTCTTAGCAAAGGTTCTCCATTACGTGGCTCGAGTTCTGAAAAGAGATAAGGAAAAAGTATATGCCTGGA
Organism: Volucella bombylans; assembly: GCA_949129095.1. Classification (NCBI taxonomy): domain Eukaryota; kingdom Metazoa; phylum Arthropoda; class Insecta; order Diptera; family Syrphidae; genus Volucella; species Volucella bombylans. Next base: position 257,696,284 of record OX422140.1, read on the forward strand.
CGGATTCTACCATAACTCTTCACTGGATTCGCTCGCCATCATCAAAGTGAGAGACATTCGTCCGCAACGGAGTGGGAGATATACATCGACTCACAAAGAATGAGATATAGAGACACAAACCAACGCAAAAAAAACCCAGCAGATTTGGTGTCGCGAGGCAGGCTCCCATCGGAACTACTTGGAGCGAGTTTGTGGTGGAATGGTCCACCATTTTTGCAATCAACCTGGATCATCGACTTGCAAGCACAACCCACAAATTTTACCACCGCAGGAAGATACCATTCGCAACAACTAGAAGTCCATCACGGGAAGGCAGAAGAGAATATGATAAACCAGTTGCTTCATCGATATTCAAGGTTAGCCAGAGTGCCTAGGATTATAGCTTACTGTTTACCCTTCATATACTCGTATAATATACGGATTAGTCACAGAAGAATGATTGAGACCCTCGACCTATGAGAATTAGGAGCTTCCGCAAAAACACTGATACGTGGTGCGCAACGCGAAATGTTCCCGGAGGGGATTAGCAAAGACAGAGGAATGACATCGCTTAGTCCGTTTATTGACACCGAGGACATCCTTAGAGTGGAGGGAAGACTCAAAAATGCAGACCTCACGTATGACAAACAGCATCCTATCATCTTAGATCCAAGTCGCCATTTCAACACCCTCGTACTACGCAATACACATGGAAAAACGCTGCATGGGGGATCCAGTTAATGATGACATGTATAAGGACCAAATACTGGATACTAAGGACGAAATAAATCGTTAAAAAATTTATCAACAGCTGCGATATGTATGTTTTCGATACCGATGTAAGACCGCCAAACAGATAATGGGAACCTGCCCGCACCAAGAGTCACCGCATCAAGACCATTCTATCACATATCTATCATCAAGGACTGCGTAATCTACGCAGGCCCACTCAACATCCAGTCTTGGAAAGGTCGAGGAGCCAAGATGCTTAAGGGCTATATTGTTTTCTTCGTGTGCCTTTCATCGGGAAGCCGCGACTGACTTAACTACGCAAACCTCCCTAGCGGCCTTTCGGCGATTCGCAGCTCGACGAGGAGTCTGTGGTCAGATCTACAGTGACTGCGGAACCAACTTCGTGGGCGCTGAAAGGGAACTGTACCGTCTGATGAAAAAGGCAGGACATGATTAGAAGGAGGTTGCTGGGGTCTTAGCGATGCAAGGAACCAAGTGGAACTTCATTACCCCAGCTTCACCGCTTTTCGATTGTGGGAAGCCGGGTTGTGTCAAGCACCATTTTAAAAGGATCGTTGGTGAAAGGACACGTACCTTTGAGGAGCTCGTCACGTTTCTGTCTCAGATCGAAGCGTTTCTCAATTCGAGACCCCTCTGCCCCTTATCGGAAAACCCAGACGATTTCCGCGCACTGATCCCAGCACACTTTCTAATCGGCGAAGAACTTTGCACTATTCCAGAACCATAGACACGCACGGATACGTTGATCGCTGGAAGACCATCCAAAGAACGTTGCAAACGTTTCAAACAAAAAACTAACAGAAAAGTAGTACACACCGGAACACTTAAAATTTAACTTACACACAATCACAGACAAACCACTAAAATTTAAATCTAACCAAAATCCAGACACCTACCAGCGTAACCAACCGTTCACACAAACAAGGAGAGCGTCCCTTATGCACAGTAACCACATATACCCATAGCTCAAATACACACCAGCAATTCGATCTACAGTCCACAATATATTGTAGATACATATTCATACCCACGTATAAGGTTCAAGGCAAGTCCACAACCAACCGCCTCAAACACTAGATGAAGGCCACAACCATTTGTCTCAGACCAGCGACAGTCGCAACTATTCGTATTGCACATAAGCATAAGCTAGAGTCTACAATCATTTGGATCACAAACACACATATCACTGAAATTATACACCCCCACTTGCAAAATAAACCCCATCTACACACATCAAACCTAAATAATATCACTAACAAATGTCAACGACTCAATCAGCTACCAAACAATCGTCTCTCACCTCGCCCCTGCTTCCAGTCTATGATTGCTCGCAATATTAAATATCCCCTCTGATCTGATTGCCTCACTTGGACTTCCAGTCCATAAACCGAGTTTCATTGTGATCGCACAAACAGAGAGCAAAATCAGCTGTGAGCCAAGGTATAACAACAATGAAGAGAATGAAGATGAGAATGAGAATGAAGCTGTGACGTCGTCATGAAGAGCCTAGAAAATGTATCATTATGTTTCCTTGTCTTCCATGTTGCCTTTTCTATATTTTTAGTAAGGCCTAATATTTCATTTCATGTGAGCATCAATAAAGCTTGGAAATGCGTGCACAAGGCAACCGATAATTTATCAAGAAGACAAATTATGATGGGCACCTTCCCCGGGGTGGGGTTAATGTTTCATTTCATTTCATTTTCATTTCATTTCATTTATTTTATTTAGTAACCACTGTACATTTGAGAATATAAAGATTCTTATAGATTATATACAGGTAAAATATATGGATAGAGTGCTTAAATTTAATGAATAATGAATTTTAAACATAAGAAAGTTCTAATACAATTGAATTGAATACAATTAACTTAAAAGGAAATAAGATAGGAGTATTTGTACATAAATGTAAATAAATCCATTATAGCAGATTCAGAATTTAGAGTGTGAATCTTTTTGGAGAGATTTCAATAATTATTAGAAAAAATAATAAAAGCCTGCTGAGGACAGTTTCTTGGGTTCGATATTCGACCTGATAGCAATGGGTAAATTATTCCATACACTGACGGCATGAATGAAAAATTGTCTTCGAGAGGCTAAGCAGGTATGTTTAAGCGGCCTCAATGAGTGGTAGCGTGCGGATAGAGTTAATGCAAGTTTTTCAAATAAATATGATGGTTGTTTTTTATAGATCAAGTTGCCGAGATAAATGCAGCATTTGTACTTAAAAAAACTGTCAAGAGAGCATCCCAAAATTTGACGACAATGAGAAGATACGTGGTCGAATCTGCGAAGGTTAAAGACAAATCGAGCAATCGAATTAAAAGCCACATTGAGCTTACGGTATGAGATCGAATCCATATCCGCGAACAGTTCGCATCCATAAGTTAAAATTGGCACTAGGAGAGTCCTAGCTAATTTCATCTTAATTGCAGTTGGAAGAAAGTGGCGACTTACTGAAAGGTAGCGTAAAGAAGCATATATTTTGGATACAATGCTATTTATATGATCACCCCAAGATAAATTGCTACCAAAAATCATACCTAGGTTTTTCGCGTTGGATACTAATTCTACTTGGGTTCCATTCAGGAAAATAGGGGGAAAATCATCGAGATGGGGTACTTGTTTATATATAGGAATTGCCTTGGTGTTGGTGGGGTTCAACATAAGTTTATTTTGTGAAGCCCAATTGGCGATTGCAGATAAGTCGACGTTAATTTTTGAGATGGCATCCTCGACAAGTCCTAGAGGAAAGCTATAATACAACTGAACGTCATCGGCATATATATGAAAATTACAATGGGACAATACAGACGGCAAGTCGTTAATGAACATGGAAAAAAGAAGAGGACCAAGAATTGATCCCTGTGGGACTCCAATGTTCACAGGACAGAAAGACGACAACAGACGATTAAAAGAGACGGCTTGTTTACGATTGGTGAGGTAGGACAGAATGAGTTTAATGCTCGAGTTTGAGAAATTGAAAAAAGTTGCAAGTTTGCTACATAAAATAGACGGGATAACCGAGTCAAAAGCTTTGGAGAAATCCAAAAGCATTATTATTGATAATTTGTCCTCACCGATAGCTTGTCGAACATCATCAGATACCTTTAACAACGCAGTAATACAACTGTGTCCGGACCTAAAGTCCGATTGAAACGGGCATATAAGCTTGTTTGTTTCAATATATCCTTTGATTTGATTGCTTATTAATGACTCAAAGGCTTTGGATAAAAATGGCAGGACTGCAATAGGCCGGTATTCATTCGCCTTTTCCTTTTTTTGAATTGGTATGATTTTGGCAGTTTTGCATTGAGTTGGATAGTTGGATGTCATAATAATATCATTAAAAATATGGGTTATGTGGGAGAGAATAAAAGGTATAATTATTTTTATAAAGTCAGGGTGGATATCATCTAAACCAATGCATTTTGACTTTATAGCAAAAATAGCTTTACCAACGGCTGTAGGATCTACGACAGATAAAGTAAAAGATCCTTCCAATGAATTCAAGGATAGACTGTATGAGGGGGTATTTATATGATTGGAGTCAGCATTAGCAAATTTTTGGTTTAATTCCTCTACGTTCACATCACCGTTGACTGCACAAGACTTTTTACTCAAACCAATCTGACGTATTTTATTCCACAGAAACTTTGAGGACTTGTTGCAGCTAAACTGGTTTGAGAAATAGTTGAATTTAGCACGTCTTATCTTCTGGGTCACCTGGTTCCTAAGCAGTTTGAAATTGTTCAATATATCAATGCACCTATACCTTTTCCACCGTCGATAGTAAGAATCTCTTAGAGCACTGATACTGCGGATGGAATCGGACATCCAGGGCTCTCATGACGTCACCATCGACAAGATTGGCAATATTCATATCAATGCCCCACAGGGGAAATTTCATCACGATTATTGACAGCTGTGGCACTTATAATCTTGTATTTAAGGTCAATAAACTTCACTTTTGTTTAACGTCCAAGTACGAAACAGCTCCTTTTATTTATGGCTAAATCAATCTAACTTAAATATCATTATTTAAAGTTAATTTTCTCTTGTTTCGCAAGAAGTTAGACGCGAACAGATGAAGAGCAGGTTGTGAGTGTGAATTTAGTAGGTGCACAGTTTCTTATTGTTGTAAGGGCATAACACCTACAACAATTTCATTCGGTAAACCAACGTTCGAATTTTCACTTCACAGCCTTGCTTAGCATCATCGATGTCTGTGTTTTTGTTGTTTATTTTTCTGTAATGACTAACGAATTTCGCGTCCGTCCACGTCTGTAAATACAGATTAACTGTTTTGGCACTTAGTGAAATACAGGTAGATTTCCGCCCACACCTCTCAGATCACGCTAATCTGAAGACGCCTGGCTACGAACTAATGCCATATTCTTCTCTCACCGCGGTATCGCCATTTACGTGCATAGTGATGTAGCTTGCCAAACTGCATCATAATCTAGTCCCTGTTCCAATCCGGAATTTAATTTCATGTGGTTAAAACACCATCTCCGTAAGCAAATTATCTACTATTGTTTTATTTACAGAAGACCCAAACTGGACAGCAACTCGACTTTTAACGAGTTTGATGCGCTGTCTGACTCCATACAAAGAAGTGTATCCCTATATCCTCATACACAATATTCCTCATATTGGACAGACAACACCGAAAGGACGGTGTGTTGAGGTCTTCGCTCCAGAAAATAACCTAACCCAGCTTGTAAATTAGCCCACACCAATACCAGACGTTAATAGCTATACCGCCAATACCCTGGATTTGTTTTTAATTTCTCACACTGATAAATACACTGTTGAAGTGCTTTCCCCTCTAGGCTCGTCGGATCACTGTGTTATATCAGCTAATTTCTCGTATACCAACCACGCAGTTAGAGAAAAGAATCATAAAAGAACCATATCGCAATACGAGAAAGCCAATTGGAGCGGACTTCTTTAGGAATTTTAACTAGTCATTATGGTTCCTCGATAACGACGTGGATGTCGCTGCTGATATGATCACAGACACTATTCTTTTTGGAATGAGATCCTTTAGAAGAAAAGGCACGGTACGACTCGAGCTGTAAAGAGTCTCTCAGGACTAGAGAAATGTTTTTTCGGTTCATTAAGGCCAGCCTAACAGAGGAAAACCAAAAAAGATTTAAACGAGCCCGGAATGACTGTAACGTCTTTCTTAAACGTGTAAAATTTCAATACGAAAAAAACTGAGGCAAAAACTACTACAATGTTCCAAATGTAGTAATAATTTTTGGTCGCTTGTCAAAAACTTCAGAAATTCTGCTTCATCCTCCATCCTAACGCTCATCTATGACATTCCAACTGTCAGCTCTTGAGACAAGGCTAGTCTGCTTGCTAAATTCTTTGCGGCCAGCTCTACACTTCCAGATTGCGCTTTGTTTCCGCCTACACTTGAGTGCGTCGAATGTTCAATGGGACGAATCCACTTTCGCACTCGTGTAGTAGAAAGAGTATTTAATGATCTCAACATACATATATCCGCTGGTCCATATGGTATATCTCCCCTTCTTTTGAAGAGGTAGTAAAACCACTGCATAAACACGACAAATCTTCTTCTCTCTCCTCTTAAAGGCGCATTGCCCTTACGTCCCTCCTTTCCAACATCATGGAAACGCTGATAAATCGTCAGCCCATGAAATATCTCCAAACACGGCAGTATGGTTTTCGTGGCAACAGGTCCACTGGTGATCTGATGGCACGTCTCACAGAAAAGTGAAACCAAAGTGTACATTAATCTGGCGAAAGCAAGATAGTTGCACTTGATATTTCTAAGGCATTTGATAGAGTTTGGCATGAGGTTCTTTTGTCGAAAATGAGATCGACGACTCTCTTCTCCAATGGATTAGAAATTACCTTTCGAAACTTTCAATTCAAGTTGCCTTGGATGGTTTCAAGTCTGATATTCACAAAATAAATGCTGGTGTGCCCCAGGGCTCCGTTCAGTCGCCAAAACTTTTTTAATTTTCATCAACGATCTCTTGTCTGTTACTTCTAATCCAATATATTCCTTTGCTGGCGACCGTACTCTCTGCTTTTCATAGAACGGGAGCTCCAGCGTATGCTAAGCTCATTAAATTCCGATATTAACAACATAACCAATTGGGGAACTATCAACAGGGTGGGATTTAATACTTCCAAAACACATTGCTGTCTGCTGTCGTTAAAGCGAAATTTAAACACCCAGCCATTATCCACGAAATACTTTTCATTCTCGGTATGTGTGTTAACGTGACAACGTGTGACAACGTGTGACAACGTTGGCATGACCACATATTCGATTCCTCAAGCGATGTAAGAAATATTTCACCCCTTATGACCTGTCTTCAATATATAAGGCGTTTATCCGCCCAAAACTGGAGTACAACGCCCACATCTGGTCAGGTGCCCCAAGACCTCTTTCCACTTGCTAGATAGGATCAAAAATCGTGCGATAAAACTCATAGGTGATGTCAGTATAACATAGTCATTCGACACCCTCGAACACCTGCGTAATGTCTCCTGTCTCACCTTGTTGTATCGATATTTCCACCACCAGTGCTCCACTTTATTTCCTAGATAGTATAACTTACAAACATTTAAAACCAACGCACATCGGTATCTCCCTTTTTTCCCTCCCTAACTGCCTTTCGCCGCGCTATGAGCAAGCATTTTAGGGGAACATAAATCCCTTGTGCGCGTATTAAAGTATCGACCGTGAGGTTGGCGAAAAAAAAACACAACTATTTTTGGGCAACGTAACGCCGTATTCCGCTTTATTCACAAGACTTCAAAAAATTATTGTTTTTACATTGGTTTGTATACTTAATTTATTCTTACTAGAGTGGAGCGTCAGCCAAAGCAACTGCATTCCTCCTGTTTCAGTGGCAGGAGCGATGATCTTAGTAGGTACAGGTTCTGCTGCTTGTTGGATTATCGGGATGTTGAATGATGTTTTATATTTTTGGTGCTGATTCAATAGGTATATAAGGATGATGGTGAAAATGATGCTGCAGATTAGTACGGCGTTGAGCATCAATATGTTAGTCCGGCTGGTTTTTGTGCGTAGTGTGGTAATGAGATCTGACTCACTGATGATGGAAAAATTTGTACGTCTTCCCAGTATATTTTTTCGTAGCTTTCGTAGACTATTAGGTTTATCTAGATCTCGCAGTTTTCGCAGTGAATGGGATATGTTCCTTTTAATTTTTGGCGGTAAGGTCCACAAGTTGTTTGGAATGTTGATTACTAATATATAGTCGTGTTATGGTTGCCAAATTTTGACTCTGTCTGGTTCTTCTTTTAGGTTGCAATTTGCTGGAATTTTGTTTAGTAGATTAGTTATGCAGGTATTATTAGCGTTGTTTCTGTATTTCCTGTCATCTCTACAGTAGTATGTTCTCTCAATATGTTGAAATTTTTCGTCGAAGTGAAAGAATATAGATGTTTTTGGGGAGATTTGTGGGATTTTGATATTGAATATAATGTTAGTGTCGTTATAGTAGGCTTGGAGATTAAGGAGTTCATAAATATGCTCTTCTGATTTGATTCCAATAGATCTATTTTCAAAAAATTCATATATTGCATTTAGTTCTTCAGAATTTAAAATGAGCTTTGATATAATATTGAGTCTAGCGAGTACAACAGCTTTTGCTATGTTTGATAATTGACTATTCAGTAAATCAATATTGTAGTTGATTTCATTGAGGTATTGGGCATACCTTTTTGCAATCTCGTCGGCTTTGATTCAATTGTTAATTTTTTTTGCGAATACTTTAAGTAACCTTGAATAATTTCCTGTTGTGTGTTTATATGGTCAGTAATATTACTAAATCTCTGTGTCATTTGATTGTTAATTTGGGTAAGTTTGTTTACCTCGTCTGTCACTACTGATTGGCCTTGTGTCAATTGTTCTATTTGTCCGCTTCTGTGTATAGCATCCATGTTGCCTCTTGTGCCTTTAATTACTGATCCTACTATATTAATAAGTCCTCTCTTCTTCCTTAATTTTGGCATTAATGACTTTAATTTTGCTTTAAGTTCGGTAACTTTAATATGCAAGATAGTTACTGAGTCTTCAAGTTGGTTATAATTTTAAATGCTGATAGTGAACTTGTAATATTATCTATATTTGCTTGATGGGCTTATAATTTTACTATATGTATGTATTAGATTACACTGTTTAACAAAATGTTATCTTTTTTTTGTCACATGTAAACTTACATCAAATTTTGAAAGTACTAGGGCCACCAAACAATAATATGTGAATGAAAAAAAATTGACACGTCAGGTTTTCTTGTGACATCAAAGCATATATTTTCGTAAAAAGTACAAACATCAGCTACATTAATATAACGTACATAAGATGTAAGTTAGTTGAATGCAATAGTTATACAGTCGTCTAAATGAAGTTATTAAAAAAAAGACACGTATATGAGGTCGGAAATGAATATGTAGCTGTCACAAAAAATTGGACGTGATTGAAACAAAATTATCATATATTCTTTCTGAGGGAACACGAACATGAATAAAATTCATCACAAAGTTCGTGTGACAAAAATCTACTCCTAGTCTCATAGGAAGTATTCCCATGTTGTTATTAAGATCTTGTATATCCATTTTCTGTCCGTTGGTCATTGTCATCACTACTGTGAGTGTTATTAACCTGAAAGTTTCTTTTATTTTTGATTTGTGTATTTTTTTATTAACTGTCGTAATAATTGTAACTTTACTAGTTGAACTAATTCTATGGTTGCTAAATCTAGGTGTTAACTTATTTCTTCTAAATTCTTTCCTAAAGTATTCATTTGGTTCTATCCTGTCTTCGTATAATTTTTCTACATTCTTAGATATTACTTTTTCGATAGGTTTTTTTATGGCTGGGTATGGTTTTTCTTGAAATTCATTTAGTTTCTTAATATATTCATGTTCGTTATTAAATTTTTCAAATTTATTGGTTTTACCGTTAAATAATTCGTAAGGTGTAAGCTTAGTGCTAGATTGAATGGCATTAGTATAGGTAATTATTGTTTCACTTAATACATCATCGTCGTCTCTTTCCTTTTGTTTGTTATATATTGTTACATAAGTGATGACTACCCCTAGAGGTGTATCCCTGACGCTCGCCCCCACACCGCTGTAAGAGCGAGTTGTACTTGGCGACACTCAATGTTTAATCGATGCAAACTTTGAGTGTGCGTTGATGAACTCTTAGCGCAATCGCGCTCTCCCATCTCTTAACTGTGAGAAGATGTTGGGGAGATCGATCTGCGCATCGTCAGTTAAACTTTTGCCTCGCTAGAATCTAGATCAATAAAGAGATGAGCAAACAAAACTTGTTTCGTTTTAATTATAGAAGGAATATATAACTATATTATTCTACTCGTATAAATCTCTGTAAGTGTTGAGTGCAAGCGTTCCACGGGGGAATTACTACTTGTTTGTTGGATTGAGGTTGTGTGGAAGTCAATGTTATATTGCTAAAAAAAAGTCTTTAAATATGATTGCAGTAAATTCTTATCCTTGATCAGAGATTAATTTCTTTGGTATGCCGTGAAGGTTCATGAAATGCTTTATAGATTTGATTACATTGAGACTGTTTTATATTCGCAGTGTAAGTTAACGAATAATTCTATCAACATTGCAAACTGAGTCAGCAACACGCGCACCGATATCTAACACGCGCAAACCATCAGTTCCCAGGCAGACATTCGATGACACCAGACACCTGCAACGATTGCAATTCTGAAGTTCCGTTCGTGAGAAACTACGATGTGCTGATTTAGCAGTTAGAGAGTATTTAAGGTTTAGATTTTAAGTTCTCAGGGACATTGTATTCTTGATAGGCAGAAACGCTGCCCGAATAAAGATTTTTTTTAGTAAAATTAAATTGTAAGAGTTTAACTGGCGCCCGAGCAGGGACCCAACTTAATTAAAGTCCTCAAGTAGTACGAAACGTTCCCTGTGCCCCGCGCCGCGGAAAAAGTAAGTTGTGGATCCCATTACCCGCGAAAAGTGCCCTCAAGAAGTGCCAAAAACAAAGTGCCCTCAAGAAGTGCCAAAAACAATGTGCCGTCAAGAAGTGCCAAAAACAAAGTGCCCTCAAGAAGTGCCAAAAACAAAGTGCCCTCAAAAAGTGCTGAAACAAAGTGCCCTAAAGAAGTGCTAAGAACAAATTGCCCTTAAAAGTTTTAAAAACTGTGCCCTAAAGAAGTGCCTAGTTAGCCAGGGAAACGAGGCCCCCTAGTAGCCGAAAGCAAAAAGGAGACAAATAGCTGTCAGCCGCCCTGCGATGTTGAAACTAATTCTACTGTAAGCAATATTGTAAAATTTTTAACGACAAAAATCATTTAACTAAATCAAGCAAACTAACTACAATAGACTTAAGATATCAAAACAACTATTAAGTGAAAAAATTTATTTTAACTTTAAAAAATTTATAATTCTAATTTTTACAATTTTTAACGGAAAAAATAATTTAACTAGATCAATTAAGTTAATTAGACTTAAGATATCAAATCAACTATTAAGTGGAAAACTTATAATTAACTTGATTACTTGCCATTGTCACATTGCCCCAGTTTGTAGTAAAAACTAATTAAAAATGGCAACCAATAACCATATACTACGACCATCCCTTCTCGACCCTCCCAAGATAACCCAAGCACCTCTCAAGGTTCTCATGTTCCAACCCCTGCTCTCCAAACACTAATCGCCACTATGATTCGAGAAGACCTTCAATCAGAAGGAAGATTAATGTTACAATCGATTATGAATCCGCACGCGGATCAATTCTCCGGAGTTGATCAATCAATATTACCGGAACAAAGCGGTAATCTGAACGATCTGGATAAGATTCCAGATATCGTTCGTAGTTTGCGTGAATTCTCCGGACAACCAGGAGAATTCAGTTCCTGGCGCAAGAGCGTCGAAAGGATCCTAAAAATCTATGATCCCATGAAAGGATCGCCAAAATATTTTGGCATACTCAACATAATTTGGAATAAGATTGTAGGAAATGCGGATAACGTTATCGAATCGTACAATACGCCCCTGGACTGGAAATGCATCTCCCGTTCCTTGACCCTGCATTATGCAGACAAGCGAGACCTTGGTACTTTAGAATATCAAATGACCTCGTTGGTCCAAGGACAACTATCAATCCAGGAATTTTATCAGGTCGTGTACGCGCATTTATCGCTAATTCTTAACAAGATCAGCTGTATGGACATCAACAATGAGTCCCTAAGCCTGCTTATGCAAACTTACCGGGATAAGGCCCTAGACACATTTATAAGAGGCCTCAAGGGAGACTTACCCAGACTCCTCGGAATCCGAGAGCCTGTGAATCTTCCTCAAGCATTGCATTTGTGTTTGAAGCTGGAAAACCAGAATTATCGAGCACAATATGCTATAGCTAATAGCAATTCCAGCAGAAGGCTCCATCATCCTGAGCCGCCCCCATTACCACCCAAACGAGTGAACCAGAATGCTCATCAAGCTCAATTCCGCCAACCATTCTACCCAGAATTATCGTACCCACCTAGATTATCTCAACCCAACAACAATCAGCAGCTTAATAACCATAGGCCTGTTCAGCAAACATCACTCCCTAGACAAGCAAATTATCAACGACAACAAAACTTTGTTCCCAGACAAAATGCTCCCCAAAATCAACAAAATTATTCAGATCCACGGCAGCCACCACCAGAGCCAATGGATGCATCGACAATTCGTACAAACGCAGTTAACTATTCGAATCGACCACAACAAGGTAATTGGCCACCAGCACCCAAACGACCCCATATGCCCCCTTCATAGCAAATACATCCTACTAAAATGCAACGAAACTATCACGTAGACACCTCGCCAACAATGGACGAAGACGAACAACACAACATGGAACAATACGAAGCTCGGTTAGTAAACGATACTCAGGAGCATGGCGAAACACTCCAAGAGTATATTGAAGGATATCATCCGGAAAACGAAGACCCTGAATGTCCAAATGAACTAACTGATATTCATTTTTTAGATTAAATGACTCTTCGCTGCCTTATTTTGAATGCACAACGAAGAGCGGACGGATTCTAAAGGTTCTTGTAGATACGGGCTCCAATAAAAATTACATTCAGTCTTCGCTTATCAAAAATCCGTGTCCTAATGAAACCCCCTTCTATGCCAATTCCGTTGGAGGAAATGTATTAATTACTCATCATACCTTTGTAAACCTATTTGGCTTAAAAGACATAAAAATAAAATTTTTCCTTATGCCCGAACTTAAGTCTTTCAATGCTATCCTGGGAAACGATAGTCTTAAAAATCTTTCGGCAGTAATACATACACAAGATAACTACATGGTTATTAAAAATCAAGTAAAAATACGTATCAAGCAACTAGTTTCTCAGTCCGTGAACTCAATTAATATTCGAACCAACCACATGTCTTCAAAACAAAAACAATCTATAACTAAAATTGTGCACGATTTTCCAAAACTCTTCGATGAACCCGACGAAAAATTAACCTACTCAACTATAGTCAAAGGCGAAATAAACACATCATCTAACGATCCTGTTTACTATAAATTTTACCCCTATCCTATGTCTCTAAAGGATGAGGTAGAGAAGCAAGTAAAAAATCTGCTAGACAACGGCATAATTAGACCTTCACGATCAGCATACAATTCACCGGTGTGGATTGTTCAAAAAAAAACCGATGCTTCCGGTGAGAAAAAGTACAGGCTAGTAATAGATTACAGGAAATTAAATAACATAACTGTGGCAGACCGATACCCGATCCCACAGATATATGAGGTCCTTTCACAGCTTGACCAAAACAAATGGTTCACTGTAATTGACCTAAAAAGCGGATTTCATCAGATCCCGTTATAAGAATCTGATATTGGAAAAACGGCCTTCTCGGTCAATAACGGCAAGTACGAGTTCACGAGATTGCCGTTTGGACTCAAAAATGCTCCATAAATTTTTCAGAGAGCACTTGACGACATCCTTCGAGAGCATATTGGGAAAATATGCTACGTCTATATAGACGACATAATCATCTTTAGTCAAGACGAGTCAACACATGAACAAAATGTCCGGACAGTCTTTCGTACGCTACAAGCTGCAAACATGAAAGTACAACTGGACAAATGTGAATTCTACAAACAAAGTGTGGAATTCCTTGGTTTTGTCATTTCATCTGATGGAATAAAGACGAACCCAGAAAAGGTTAAGGCGATACAAAATGTCCCATATCCTCAAACCCTGAATGAACTTCGCTCGTTTCTGGGCATGTCAGGGTACTATCGAAGATTCATTAGGGATTATGCCAAATTGGCAAAACCCCTAACGACTCTTTTCAGAGGGGAGGACGGACGCCTGTCCAAAAACCTTTCAAGCAAAAAAACCATTCATCTTAACGATGCAGCTAAAGAAGCTTTTCAAAAAATTAAAAATTCTTTGACTTCAGAGGAAATAATTTTGATATACCCAGACTTCACGAAAGATTTTGAATTGGTAGCTGATGCATCAAATTACGCTCTAGGAGCCGTTTTATCCCAGAATAATAAGCCCATTACGTTCATTTCCAGAACGTTAAATAAAACCGAGGAAAGCTACGCGGCGAATGAAAAAGAAATGCTCGCTATAATCTGGGCTCTTAATACTCGTACTCTAAGGAATTATCTATACGGTTCGACAAAAGTCTTTATTTACATCGACCACCAGCCCCTCACATACTCCCTTAGCAACAAAAATAACAACACCAAATTAAAAAGATGGAAAGCACTATTAGAAGAATATAATCACGAAATTAGGTACAAGCCGGGGAAAATGAACGTCGTGGCAGATGCGCTTTCAAGACCACCTATTAGAGCAGAAGTAAACAGTCTCACACCAACCATACACAGCGATGAAAGGTCTTCCCATAACCTGATATACAGCACCGACTGTCCTATTAATGTTTTTAAAAACCAGATTTTCTTGAACCTTGGCAACCCCTCTAATCAAAAATTTCAGATAGTATTCCCCACATACCATCGTCATATAATCACAGAATCTTTTTATAATAACGACAATCTAATTGAAATTTTAAAAAAAATATTGAACCCCACAGTTACCAATTGCATTAAGACAGAAGAAAGAGTTATGGGTATAATACAGGAAATTTATAATTACCATTTCAATAACTACCGTATTAAGTTCTCCAGAACATTAGTCGAAGACATAGTTGACGAAAGCAAGCAGGAAGAAATCATCATTAACACACATCAACGCGCGCACAGAAACGATCGCGAAAATAAGGTACAAATATTAGAAAAATACTACTTCCCCTCTATGTCTCGCAAAATTAAACGGATAACTAAACTCTGTTCGGTCTGTAAAGAAAATAAATATGATCACCATCCCAGCAAAGTAGAAATCCCAGCCACACACATTCCAGAATATCCGGGGCAGATTATTCACGTAGATATTTTCTCAACCGAAGGAAATTTGGTACTCACGTTAATAGACAAATTTTCCAAATATGTCCAAGTCAAAAAAATTCAATCAAAGGCGATAGAAGACATCAGGAAGCCACTGAGAGAAATCACCTTTGGATACGGTATCCCTAAAACCATAGTTTTCGATAACGAAAAGTCATTCAGCTCCACTCCTATAACCTTCATGCTCGAAAACGAATTCGGTATTCAGGTGCATAAAACACCTCCCTATACGAGCACATCAAATGGTCAAGTGGAACGATTCCACTCGACCCTTGCGGAAATCATGCGATGCCTTAAGAACGAACAGCTGCACAGATCCTTCAGATCCTTCACGGAACTATTAGAAGCGGCTATTAACGCTTACAACTTTTCAGTTCACTCCGTAACAAAGAAGAAACCGGTAGATTTATTTTTCAGCAGGAATACTGGCTCCGACGCGTCTCAGATTCAAAAAACCTATGCAGAGAACAAGAAGCGGTTAAAAGCGAAACAAGATAATGACCTGGCCTATCATAATAAAGACAAACCCCCAATTAGGGATTTCTCACCCGGCGACGAAATCTACGTTAAGAAAAATAAAAGATTGGGTTCTAAACTGACAAAGAAATATACTAAAGAAATTGTCAAAGAGAATAAAAAGACTACAGAAAGAAATTGTCAAAGAGAATAAAAAGACTACAGTAATAACCCAATCAGGCAAAGAAATCCACAAGTCCCATATAAAAACCTAGCTAAAAAATCTTTTCTAACTCTCTTTATTTCAGATACCTCATTCATACTTCTTTGGCAAACGTACAAATACTAGACTATACGAACGCACAACTACTGACAATTAACACCGGAACATGCCGACTTCAGACAGGAACATTCAAAATTATACACGAAATTGAGCTTTCAAAATTCGTACTAGCCATTGATACCATAGAGTCATCTTTAAGAGCAAACCTGCAAACCTCACATTCCAGTTATTATCTTCTCACATAAGAAATATCCCTTATCAGATCACATATTAAACGTTTGATTCCCAACCATCCCCAGAAAAGGTCGTTAGATTTTATAGGAAGTGCCTGGAAATGGATATCCGGCAACCCAGATAGCCATGACTTCCAAATTATACAGGAAAAAATTAATAACGTATTGGACAACAACAATAGGCAAGTAATCATAAATAGATTAGTAATTGATAAGTTAAATGAATTAAGAAACCAGACTAATGAAATAAACAAATACGTAAAGAATAATGAAAGTTTGTTAGAAGAATTTCTGTTTAAGGTTAAATATAAGTAAGATTTAGGTAAGGAAAAAATAACAAACATAGGTTATGCCCTACACTGGGCAAAAGCTAACGTTGTAAACTCCTATATTCTATCAAATATTGAAATAAATACAATAGACAAAATTATACAAAACAAAGAGATCCCCTTTAAAAACATAGAAGAAGCTATTGAATTTTCCGAAATCAAAATTGCATTTAATAATTCAGTATTAATCTATATAGTAAGCTTACCTATTGTTAACGAAAAATTTGTGAAAAAATTTTGATACGAGCAATTAAACAAAAAGAGAAAATTATTAAGACTAATTTTAATGAAATAGTTAAATGTAAAGACGAAATTTATGGCATAAGTACTCATTGTAAATCAATAAATAATCTGTCCATCTGCTCTAAATCTGATATTGTAAATATAAGCAATACAACATGTATTCCAAACTTAGTTAGAAGTATTCCAGCCAAATGTAACGCGACCAACAATCAACACATACAATTAATTGAAGAATTAGCAACCGACATCCTGTTCCTGAATCAGTACAACGGAATAATCACAATAAATGACGACCAAGTATCACTGAACGGAACATTTTTAATAAAACATCATAATACTAGCACTCGGATCGGGAAAACAACATTTAGATCAGCTGAAGGAACGCATCATGCACCACTACCCGCCATCCTCCAAACTGCTTCTATAAACCCAAAAATCGAGAAGTTACTCTCGTTGGAAATGATTAAAGACTTGTATACAACAAATATCCAAGACATCAAGTTGTTAAAAACTGATTTGAAGACCAGCACCACCCAAAGTCTAAGTTCATGCTTTTTCCTGGTCACCATTATCCTGATCATACTAATGAAAACTATTAGGAAAACCAAACCATTTGACAAGCCCAACATTAAAATTGAGGAAGCTGAAGAAGCCTCAGAAGCAGTAATAATACAGGCAGCCAAAGGCTCACCCCTTCAATCAAGTTCGATGACATCTCGCATAAACGAAATTCCATTTTTCTAAGTGAACGAGGGCGTTCACATTTAAGGGCGGAAGAGTTAATGAATAATTCTATCAACAGTGCAAACTGAGTCAGCAACACGCGCACCGATATCTAACACGCGCAAACCATCAGTTCCCAGCCAGACATTCGATGACACCAAACACCTGCAACGATTGCAATTCTGAAGTTCCGTTCGTGAGAAACTACGATGTGCTGATTTAGCAGTAAGAGAGTATTTAAGGTTTAGATTTTAAGTTCTCAGGGACATTGTATTCTTGATAGGCAGAAACGCTGCCCGAATAAAGATTTTTTTTAGTAAAATTAAATTGTAAGAGTTTAACTTGTATACGCCGCTGCATATTTTGAAAATTTGTCTATAATTGTTAGTATCTTTATATTATTTATGGTATAAATATCAACTTGAATTATGTCTAAAGGTTTATCCAGAGTAACTGTTATTTTCGGATTTTAACCAGTTGTTGATAATTTTTGCAATTTTTGTCTTCATGTAGGGAAAAAAGTGTGCTCTTTTAAGATGTAATAAAGTTTCGTTAACACCTCTACGGTTATTATTATTGTGATAATCTGTAATGATCTTATCTTGTGCGTCTTCTTCAGTTATGTCTGTTAAAGTCTCTGTACAACGGACTAGTTTACAAATTTTGCTATTTGAAAAGAATTTCAAATGAACAAGTGTTGTGTGAACAATTGTGTGAACTATTTTAAATGTGTCATCGTCTGTATATATACAATGTTTGTTAGGAGTTATGAATTGCTTAAAAATCTCAATAATATTATTTTCGGAAAAGGGTTGTTTGAATATCGTTCGTCTTTGCTTATTTTTAAACAACATTTGAGGATGTCAGTGATCTGTCTTTGTCGGTTTTCTTGAGAATTAGCTGAATATTAAATTCATTCAGTTGACGTTCGGAAGTATATATATGGTCGTCTTCATTTTCGTTAGCTGAATGTATAGTAGAGCAGCTAGAGTTGGGGTTTGCATGATTATTACTTGGTGTTTTATTTGTGTTTATTTCGATATCATTATTAGAGGGTTGTATTCTGACTCGACTAAGGGCGCCTGCATTTAAGTTTAATTTACCTTTTTTATACACTATTTCATAATCAAATTCTTCGAGTTTCAGCCGCCATGTAACCAATTTCGAATTAGGGGCTTTTAGACTCATAAGCCATTGCAATGGTTTATTGTCAGTTATTATTATAAATTTATGACCAAATAAATATGGTCGAAAATATTTGGTAGCGCACACGATGGCTAAAAGTTCTTTCTCTATCATTGAGTACCTAGTTTCTGTATCAGTTAATGTCCTACCGGCGTAACATATTGGTTTGTCGCTGCCTATAGTGCCTTGCGACAAAACTGCAGCTAATGCGAAGTTACTTTCGCTCCTAGCGTATATCAAGTCCTAGCAAACCGTCGAAGTATCCGTGAAAGCGGAACGCTAAGAATCTGTATTCTCCAAGCTGATTGAATTCTATAAAATTGGTTAATTGAATTTCTTTGTTTATTTGGTGAGTATTTAATATAGTTTTTATAGTTGTGGGATTGATTGAGGCTAGATTATTAGAGTGTTTGAACTCGGGATTGATGAACGAGGCTGAAGCTCCTGTATCATTTAAGAATTTTGTTGAACGCCCATAGGGTGAAGAAATATTTATATAGGGTAGCTCAGTGCCGTGTTTATTTATGTCTGTATAGACTGTTGTTCTGCGGAGGCAGGTGTTTGAAAATGTTCGTCATCTAAGTCATGCATTACATATAGTAGGTTAAGATCTCTTTGATCGAAATTGTAGTCATAATATGGGTCTATCTGTTGGTAATTGTTTGTTTCTGCTTGGTAATCTACGTTCTTTTTAGGATTATCTGTATTTATATTATGTAATTCCTGGTTTGTGATTTTTGGGGATCAATTTTCTCCAAATGAGTGGTGTTACGTACACATTTAATATCTCTTTGGCAGGTCCAACGATTTTATTTCGTATTACTCGCAGCAATATTTTGCCTTGAGTTGTGCCATCTAATGCCGGGATAAGACTCAATGTCTCTTCTACATTGTGTATAGATTCGAAAAGTAGCCAAGGATTACTATCAGATTTTGGTAAATCCTTATAGCAAATTTTGGGAGTGGAGGTATAACCAAAATATATGTATATTTATGTGTAGGTATTACCGCAGTGATATCGAATTCCACCGTTTTGCCGTTTCTTTTTTCAGCCGGGGCTGGGGGTGAGGGATTGAAAATTGTGATTTTTTTCGATTTTTGTGTCGGGATTATAACCACTTGAATTAATATATAAACAGTAGAGACTAATGCACTGATTTCGAATACCTAGCTCACAAACTTTTTGCTTTCAGCTTTCCCCTTACCAGACACCCCCCCAAAGTGGGCAAAAAATCACTTTTGGTGTCTGAGGTATAACCACACAAGCGCTGCGTCAAAAAATCAGAAAAATTCTTTTGATTACGAATATCTAGGTCCCAGACCTTTTGCTTTCAGCTTTCATCCCGCCACACGCCCCTAAAAGATGCAAAAAATCAACTTTTTAATTTTAAAATATAACCACATGAGTGATACACCAAAAAATCAGAAAAAAATACCTTGATTACAAATATGTAGGTCCCAGACGCTTTACTTTCAGCTTTCACCCCGCCAGACGTCCTTGAATCATCCTAAAAGTGTTTGCACAAAACATGAAACAATTTTTTGTTTTCAAATGTAACCATATGTTGGTCACAACAAAACATTTTACACGTCTTCCTGAGTACAAATATATAAGTCCCAGACAAATTACTTACAGCTTACCTCCCAACAGACGTCCTTGAAATATCATAAAGGCGTTTTTTTTACAAAAAACATGAAACACTTTTTTGTTTTCAAATGTAACCATATATGTTGATCACAACAAAATATTGTACACGTCTTCCTGATTACAAATATATAAGTCCCAGACTAATTACTTACAGCTTACCATCCAACAGAGGTTGAAGGCTACATTTTTGATTTTTTATACATTTTTAAGTATTTGTGACTCAATGCATCGATCACTCAATAGAGCAGTAAATATCATTTACTCTCTTTTATAATATTAATTACATATTGATGTTCGGTGGACAAGTCAAGCGAACAAGAACTTCTTTGTGAACATATAAAGTGTGTTGCATTTTAGTGCGAAATAATCGCATGCAATACCATAACTTTAAAGTGTTGTTTTCATTCAAGTGGACACTATAACAATGTGGAAAAATAATTTTATTTAGTGAAAAAAATGTCTTAATATACTTAGTGTTAAAAAAGATCGGAAATACAAATTTGCCAATTTAATCCTTCCAACTGAAGTTAATAATTTAAGTGGCTACCATAGTGCGTGCACTAGTACACTAGAAATAGGAAATTAGAAAATTTCCAAAAAATTCAATAGCAACTTCGAGTAAAAAGACCTGTGAACTATGTAAGTTAAAAAAAAATCTTTATGGGCAATTGTATGGACTCTAATGGTATGAAAATATAAATGAAATGTTCAATGAATTGGGACCAAGGCTTTGTGCTGCACTGCCTGCTTTCCATAGCTTCACTGGTTGCGACTACACACCATGTTTTTTTAAAAAGGGAAACATCAAACCATTTGAAATTTTAAAAGCATCACCGGAACTCCAATCCACTTTTTTCAATTTCGGAAATCTTACTGATGCAAGGGAGGAGGATATTCAACAAATTGAGAAATTTGTTTGTGAAATGTATCACACCAAAGCGGTTTATGTAAATGACGCCCGGTTTGAACTGTATTAAAAGTAAGTTCAACATTTAAAATATTCTAATAGCAAGTAGATGAAGTAGGGACCTTAATGCTTGAACTTCTTATCTAAAGGTTTTGAAAGAAGTCTTTTACCTCCAAACAAAAGCGTTCTTCTACAGCAAATACACCGGTATAATTATATTTGCCATGTATGGAAAAATGGCATTACAAATTCAGTAGTTGAGCTTTCACCTTTTGACGAGTCACGAGTTAGTGGAATGAACCCGGTATAGACGTGTTAACAACCACGCTCGTAAAACATTCAAAAAACGGACGTTCTTTTTGACCATAAATTCTTCAAAGTGCGCACAACAACTAATTTAAAAAGTACTAGTAAAGGAAACAGCGATCTTTTCTTTAATAAAACACAATAAGCTAAATTAAAAATTAAACTTTAGTGCTTTTAAAGTAGTTTGTATTTCACTTTTCTCTTAAATTTTGCAAGTCATAATGGCAGGAAAAACGCGATCGGCTTCCACTACCATCATAGCCAAGGAGTCACATTCTGGACTGGCCTGGAAAAGAGTCAATGCCGGTGCCAGCAGCTCTGCAGCAACGTCAAATATCATTGCCGACCTGGAATTGGAAAAGCGATTAAGTGACTTGGCTGAAAATATTGTAAATCGTATTTCTGCCGAAATTAACGATCGAAGACAACTTAGAAACCCACGTTGAAAAGGTAAACAAATCATTCTCTGATCTGCAAAACCGAGTCGAAAAAATTGAAGCAGCGCACTCTGTTGAATCACAAACAATAAAAGAAGAAATGACCAAATTACAAAAACGATGCGACGCTTACGAGAGGAGAGAGTTAGCAGCTGATGCCGTGTTTTTTGGTGTCCCCCACCTACCCACTGGCAACCTAGAATCAATTTTCAATCATCTCTGCCATACCATCGACTGTAGGGTCCCGACATTAACAGCGATTTTCCGTTCTCAAAAACATAACGAACACAAAACCAAAACCTCGCCTATTATAATTAAATTTTGCTCTTCCTATGAGAGAAACACCGTTTTTAAGGACATAGCTCTTCACTGCAGACAAGGGAAGAAACAGCTGTGTCTCCAAGATGTTGGTATTTCTTCAGACAACAACATTAATATATATATATATATGAATGAGAGTCTTACTCCACATAATCGCTATCTTCTTCAACGAGCTGTCCGCCTCAAACGCCGTAAACTCCTGCGCTCTGTTTTCACACGCTCTGGTTTAGTGTTTGCAAAGCAAAGTGCTGATGGCCCGAGTTTAGCTATGGAGAACGAAGAGATGTTGAATGCTATTGCTGACGCGGAAGTTTGAGATGTAGAAGGAGAAGAAACCCAAAAGTAATAGACAACTGAGCAGAGTTGCTTTAATTTAAGTTTTTATTTTATATTTATTTACTTCTTTCTTTTTCTTTATCTATCTCTTTTTTTCCTACCTAAATTTTTTTAATTTTTTAACTTTTTTTTTTTGTGTTTACATTTACCCTCTTCCTTTTTTATCTTAAATTCTGTCTTTGCTATGAAAAATAAGAAAATGGCTTGTTTTCAACCTCATTCTGTGTCACTTATTTCTCGCAATAAGCCTCCTAAACAAAATGCAATCACGTAACCTAGGAGTGGATTCCCTGGGAGATGGTAGTGATGGAATATTGCGTGCGATGATAAATATTTTTCGCTCCCATAGAGTTAGCTTCACCATATCGCATATAAATGCACAAAGTTTGTCACCAAAAATTGACGAATTTAGATATATTTTTGAGCAATCCAAAGTAGATGTGGTCTGTGTATCGGAAACCTGGTTTTCGCCAATTAATAATGATCAAATTAACAATGATCAAATGTACTCTATAAAAGGCTACAAACTTTTTCACACAGATAGGTATAATCGTGATATGGGTGGTGGTGTTGCAATGTACGTCCGAGACGGAATTCCTTGTAGATGGAAACATTCATCGCCTATTGATTCCGCTATTGAATACCTATTTGTTGAGATTAAATGCGGTTTGGATAGTCTTCTTATAGGTACTGTTTATAGACCTAACTCAAATATAAATTTATCACCTTTATCTGAGTTGTTGGATGAAATCTCCATTAGCTCAACCAACTTAATCGTCTGCGGTGATCTCAATTGTAATCTATTGTTCGATGAGCGACTAACAGATCTTACGTGTTCATTTCACACCCCTTTAACAAAACCAACCCCACTCACTTTACCCTGTTATCAAGTACTTTACTAGATGTGTTTTTTTGTGACAGATATGAAAAAAAAATTGTTTATAATCAACTTATTTTATGCCTACACCAGACGAGCAAGTAGATTTCTCAACACTTACATCAACACCCCCTTTAATCACCACGTTCCAATCAAAACACGAAAGGTAATTAATGTATCACAACCCTGGTTCTCAGCAGAATTACAAAAACTTATAGATCAACGTGATCGGGCCTATCAGAATTGGAAACGCTTTCGGATTGAGATACTCCATACTTTCTAAAAATCTCTTAGGAACAAGGTAGTTCTCAAAATCAGGCAGGCCAAAATTCGGTTATTTTCTAGTCGTTTAGAGGCAAAATCAGATGAACGTAAGCTCTGGAAGAATTCAAATGAGTTAGGGATTGGTAAGCAGCGATTAACCTGTCCACATACCGTAAATGGTAGTGATCTCAACCGAAAATTTGTTTCTCTCCCCCTCTCTATCACGCTTACAGTACGGTGCACTCCACATCAATGGAAAATGGCAAAAATTCTACCAATTCCTAAAAATGGGGCTATCGATGAGTTCAGGCCTATATCAATTCTGCCTTTTCTCTCTAAAGCCTGTGAACGTCTTATGCAAAAACAACTAAGTGTATATCTGTGCCAATATAACTTGTTGGATCAATTTCAATCTGGCTTTCGTCCCAAGCACAATTGTTCTACCGCTCTAATTAGAGTGGTAGAGGACATAAGATCTAGGCTAGATGCAGACAATGTCACCTTCTTGACCCTATTGGACTTTTCCAAAGCCTTCGACACGGTAAACCATACGGTACTCTTCAAAAAACTACGAGCCTCATTCAAATTTTCTCGCTTTGCAACGAATCTTATTTCGTCGTACCTCAGTGATAGAAAACAGGCTGTATCTATAGATAACGTTTTAACAGATTTCCTTTCGTTGACCCGAGGGGTTTCCCAAGGGTCAATTTTGGGCACAATTCTTTTCACGCTGTACATTAACGAGGTTCCAAATAAAATATTATATTCATCGATACACATCTACCAGAGTTGTCCTCTTGGTTTGATTGAAAATTGTGTCCGAAATATTAACCAGGACTGTTCCAGATGATCAACACTAATGATTAATACAATTTTTAAATAATAAACGAATAAAGTGTTAACCCGAAAATATAATGTAGTAGAATGTCAAATTTAATTATTATTACCAAATGTCAAAATGAGCACCTATTAACAGCGATTAACCATTAAAAAATATGTATAAAACCTATGAGAAAAAATAATAAAGGACACTGTTGATTTTGTAACGTTTAAGTACGGTCGTTTTCTTAAAACCTCTAGTCATCGGTAACTTAGAAACGCTTTTCTCAAACCCCGTTTATTCGATTGATCTGCAAACCCATCACCCTACATTTTGGTCCTAACGAACCGGATTTTTGTAAAGAATCGAGTCCCAACACCGAGGAAAAGCAAATCATCGTTTCAACAATCAGTGACAATCAAAAATACATACATACTATACATACATGTATAGTACATGTGCAAAATTGACAATTAAAACAATTGATAATTTTATAAAACATTGAACAAAAGGTTTGCTGTGTGTGTTAAAAACTGTGTACAACCCCATCAAATTGTCCAGAGGAGAAACACATCAAAATCCTTTGAAGCCCAGAAGAAGTATTTATACATAAAGCTGAGTAAGTCCGTTCCAATTTCATTTACTTTGTGTGTCACATTTGTATCAAAAAAAATTGTTTGGGCAACTTCACCTAGATATACTAGAACTTATGTCCAAAGATTGGGAAAATTTCTCAAAGGCAAACAAGGACCAACTCAAGAGGTTAACCTATTTGGAAACCCGACTGGAAATGCTAAATGAGCAGATAGCCAAGGCCAGCCACTATCACGAAGGGATCGTAGGAGAAGGAAAAGTGGAGCCGAACTCAAAACGGAAAACTTCACCGATGTGTACGATAAAATACGGGAAAAAATAAAAGGCTGATGTCCGAGACGCTATGAACAAGCTTCTGCGGACCACCGTATCATCCATTGCGAGCAGTGAAACGTCCGACAAAAGTGAAAAGAACCACCTCAAGTAGTTTACGACTTCCAACAATCAATCTTTCCGCTTTCTCAGGTAGCTATTCTACGTGGAGATCATTCCATGATCTTTTTGTAGCGCTAATCCATACAAACACCTCGTTGTCCGATGTTCAAAACTCCACTATCTTAAGTCAAGCATCGGCGGTGAAGCAGATCGCTTGTTGCAGCACTTGGCCATCGACAAAGGCAACTATGCTCGTGCTTGGGATCTCCTGGTGGAGTGCTACGACCACAAACGAGTGTTGGTCGAAATTCACCTAAGGTTGCTGTTCTACCAAAAGGCAATCAATACTGAGTCGGCGGCACAAGTAAAGCGCATTCTAGATACGTCCACTCTTTGAGAAATTTGGGGTTAGCGGTAGATCAATGGGACGCAATTTTAATCTTTGTCGTCCTACAGAAAATGTCCGATGCGTCTAAACAGCTATGGGAACAAAAATTGGGAGTCAGTAAAATTCTGCCTCCATGGAAAGATTTTGTAGAGTTTCTTGAGTGTAGGTTTAGGACCCTTGAGGCTGTTGAACAGAAATGTGGCGAGAAAAGATTTGGCAATAGGGCAGGGGCACAGAATGTTTTCTTTGCACAACAGGAACAGAGGCGGCGAAGTAGCTGTAAGTTGTGTAAGAAGGACAACATGCGCTAAAGGAATGTCAAAAATTCCTTCAGATGACAATATGTGAACGAAAGCAAGTAATTCGGGATGTGAAAGTATGTGAGAACTGTCTTGGATACAGCCATTTCAAGAAAAGGTGTCCCAGTGTTAAGTCTTGTTATTTTTGTAGGCAGCGCCATCATACCCTTTTGCACGATAATTCTCACAGTTCTAGTATTCGTTCATTTCATGTTTGCAAAGGTGCAGCCGGAGCCTGCAAGGTCGGTTCAAAGCTTCGTAAGTCAGGTCCATCTCGACACAATTCTACGAAAATTTTGGGAGGTCGAAGAAGAACCATTCGAGGCATACGAATCGGAAGAGGACAAGGTTTGTGAAGCTCATTTCGAAAGGAACACTAAACGCCTAGCGGACGGTCGATATCAGGTGTGCTTACCATTTAAGGACGGGAGGTATCCCGCGATGGGTCCGAGTCGTCATGGTGCATTGAAGCGTCTTATGCAGTTGGAGAAAAGGCTCCAAAATAATCTCACACAACACAAGGAGCATGCTAAGTGTATGTCCGAGTACCTAGAATTAGGTCATATGTAATCTATTGGTAATGATTACGAGGTTTTGTACTCACCTTTTCATTTTTTCATTACCCATCACGCCATCGTTAAGGAATCCAGCACGACAACGAAATTGCGTGTCGTGTTCGATGCAAAGTTCACCCCTTCCTGTGGCTCTTCCTTAAATGATATGTTGATGGTTGGACCTAAAAAACAAACAAATATTTTAGATATTGTTTTAAAATGGCGAAAATATCGTTTTACATTTACACGTGATTACCAATTGATTCTGTGGAGAGATAATCCAAGTCAGGATATTCAAATATTTCGATTGGAGACAGTAACTTTTGGAGCAGCGTCTGCACCATATCTGTCGATCAAAGTGCTACTGACGCTGGCTGAAGACGAAGGTACAAGATTTCCATTGGCCGCATCCGTCATCAGAGAAGAAACATATGCTGACGATGTTATATCCGGAGCCGACACCATTCAAGAAGCTCAACACAAATTAAGGGATGTTGAAGGTCTGTTGGCATCGGGAGGATTCAACCTGCGTAAATATGTAAGCAACACGGAGGAAGTATTGGAGCAGATCCCAGCTGAACAATGTGGGATAGATTATGACATTCCATTCGATGAGGCATCAACTTCCAAAACTCTGGGAATAAGGTGGCTTCCAAAGGTAAATGTTTTCTCTTTCCAGGTAGCGCCATTTAACGATGAGGAGCCCACAAAAAGATCAATGCTATCGTCAATTGCAAGGCTTTACGATCCTATGGGCTGGGTTGCGCCATGTATCGTAAAAGCCAAATTAATAATGCGTGAATGGATGATGTTTCGCGAAGATCTTGGCTCTCTTAACAAGATCCAAATTCCACGTTGGGTCCATACAAAAACCAATAGGATAGAACTGCACGGATTTTGCGACGCGTCAGAGAAGGCACATGGAGCAGCAATATATTTACGCCACTTAGACAACACAAACACAGTCTACATGCACCTTCTCTGCTCAAAAACAAAGGTAGCACCGCTACAATCAATCACGTTGCCTAGGTTGGAGCTATGCGGAGCAGTTCTCTTGGCAAAATTATTGGGAGAGACAGCACAAGTTCTGAAGATAGAGGCAGAATCGGTATGGGCATGAACTGACTCTGTGATTGCGCTGTGCTGGATCAAGGCAACACCTTCGAAATGGAAAACATTTATCGGGAACAGAGTGTCTCATCTCAAATACAAAAACTCATCGATGGAGGTAGTTGGAGACACATTCCCACGGAACTGAATCCAGCCGACATGGCATCTCGAGTTATGCTTCCATCCGCTATCATCAATTACAAATTATGATGACATGGACCGGAGTTTTTTAGCAACGGTTGGAGCATACCATTTCCTGAACAACCGTCGTGCTTAGAGACAGAACACGAAGCTCGATCGATAGTGGCACATCATCTGGTTACGGACGGTAGTTTTGTCGACGAATTGTTGGCAAAATACTCATAACTGTCTCAGGCTGCTCGAGTTCTTGCGTACTGTATGCGATTTCTTCCAGCAGGAGAATCGATGACTCACCGATAGTTTAAAGATGTTCTTACACCCACCGAATTAGATGCTGCATTCATTAGAATTGTGCGCGCAGCACAACACAAGATGTTTCCAAATGATGCAGCAGTAAGCAGCAAACAACACAATCCATTAAAAGGATTTACGGCACTCAGCTCGTTTAAGGACGAAAAAGGGGTTCTCAGAGTTGGCAGAAGGTTGGAAAATTCAAACTTAACATATGACTAAAAACATCCCATATTGCTGAAACCCGATTACACACTTTCGAAACTGATCATCCGAGATGCACGCGAGAAGACCTACCACGGAGGGATCCAGAAAGTCATCACATATGTTAGGCAGCGGGTTTGGATCTTAAACATAAAGAGCGCGGTCAATGCACTATTTTCTATCGTTTTAGAGCAAACCCATGGTGCAACTAATGGGCAATCGGCGCGAACAACAATAGGCAGACCATTTTCATCGTCCGGAGTAGACTATGCAGGACCCTTAGACGTAAAGACCTGGAGAGGCGGCAATGCAAAACTGCTCAAGAGATACTTCGCGATATTTGTATGTATGGCGACAACGGCAGTTCACATAGAATTGGTAAGCGACATGTCCACGCAAGCTTTTCTTGCTGCATTCCGGCGATTCGTTTCGCGGCGAGGACTCTGTCACCAACTGTATAGTGACGTCGGAAGGAACTTTCTAGGAGCAAGCGGCGAACAAGGCTTTTACCTGAAGCCCAACTGAATTGGAGAGACGTGGCAGAGACACTGGCAAACGATGGCACAACATGGAATTTCATTCCATCAGTTTCCCCGCATTTTGGAGGTCTGTGAGAAACGGATGTGAAATCAATCAAATTCCATTTAAAGCGTGTTGCCGGTAACCAATTGATGACGTTTGAGGAGCTCAATACACTTCTTATTCAAATCGAAGCGTATTTGAACTCACGGCCATTGTGCCTTCAATCGGACGACATCAACGATTTGCAACCACTCACGCCAGGTCACTTTCTGATTGGAGCACCACTTACTGCACCACCAGAACCAGAATACACCCTTGAAAAGATGACACACTTAGACCGTTGGAAGTGTGTTCAAACACTGATGCAGTCGTTTTGCATGCGGTGGAGCACGGAGTATCTTTCACGACTTCAACAACTACCAAAATGGATAGAAATCAGCCGACAGCAAATAGCAAAAGGAAACTTGGTCTTGGTAAAGGATGAGCGACTACCCCCATTGAAGTGGGGCCTAGCCCGAGTCATCGAACTTCACCCAGGTCCAGATAATTTGGTTCGAGTAGCCACCCTGGAAATGGAAACTAGCGAACTGAAAAGATCTATTGCCAAGCTATGCCCACTTCCAACTAGGAACGCAATAGCAGACACAACAAGTCCTTGAGTCATATCCAAGCACACACTACACAACACAGAAATAATTAACATGCAGTCCACTTAACCCTCAACGAAATCATCAACTCTTCTGCAAACATTTACAACACCAAATTTGTCCATTCATAAATTCGACAGTTACAGCAAAATCAGCATTTCAACTAAATAGCACACCACCCAGCAAAGTCAGTTCATAAAACATAGCAACACAACAGATTCACATCCTGACAAAATCCAACAAGTATAAAACAGGCTGATCAAATATGAAGCTATTCAACACAAATATATAAGCCTGAAAAATAATATCAACTCATCTTCCCTAGAAATTTGTTAAACAACAACACAAAAAAAAAAACAAGAATCACATAATGTAAACAATCAAATCGCAAGTTGGACAAATTAATCAGCACTTTCATATGTATAATCAATTGTTTCGGCGAAATCGATCGCTTATTGTACACACACACACACACCCGCTGCGATCGCGAAAAATAGAATGAAATAACAACAACAAAATAGTAAATGAAACACGGCACCTGTAAATATAATTCCAAATATATTAAACCCTATTATTTATTATAATTCAAACAACAAATTGCAACACTTACCTGATGTCCTGTGAACAAATATCATGAGGGTTCCCCCAAAACAATAATATTAAAGTAGTTTTATCACAAAAGAAAAAAAAAATATTTCACCACGCTAAAAAAAAACCTTGAATGAAACTGCCAATTTTGCCTTCAACGGAGATACGATAAAGCACGAATTACGGGGATAAGCGTAAACAACGACGAAACAAGTGCATGAAATTTAGCCAACATACTATGCACATAAGTGCAAGGAGAGCAGAGAATGATGCACATATCCTGCAATCATTGTTTACGTGTTATGTCTTTGTGGTTGTCACTCTTTTGCAATGTATATTAAATTTGCTAATCTTGTTTGTTTTATCCACCAACAGAAACAAACCAGGGTTGTCATAGAGTCGGAAGTTTGTTGATGAAGTCCCAGTTGCGAACTATATGCATAGCTTCACGGCGGCGGAGTATGTTGCAGATGATCAACACTAATGATTAATACAATGTTTAAATAATAAACGAATAAAGTGTTAACCCGAAAATATAATGTAGTAGAATGTCAAATTTAATTATTATTACCAAATGTCAAAATGAGCAACTATTAACCATTAAAAATGTGTATAAAACCTATGAGAAAAAATAATAAAAGACACTGTTGATTTTATAACGTTTAAGTATTGTCGTTTTCTTAAAACCTCTAGTCATCGGTAACTTAGAAACGCTTTTCTCAAACCCCGTTTATTCGATTGCTCTGCAAACCCATCACCCTACAAGGAACTTGAGCGTATTCTGAGCTGGTCGGTTAAGAACGGTTTAACTCTAAATCCACATAAATGCAAATGCTTGGTGATTTCCAAAAAAGTTTTGGACCTGTCGTACTTCCCGTCTATCTATTTAGGCAACGTAGCCTTGAAGATGGTGTCTTCAGCTAAAAATTTAGGGATAGTGTTCAACAGGACTTTGACATGGAACGACCACATAAACTCTATTGTCGGTAAGACCTATGGTATTCTCCCAACGCTATGGACAGCAATTTACACCGTTAATAACGAGAATAATATTTGCAAAAACTTTAGCCATTCCTGTACTCACACACGGATGTGAAATCGTTGGAATCTGTGACACTGTTAGCAAAAGAAAGCTCCAAGTAGTATTATTCTTAATAGTATTATTCGATACGTGCATGCGTAAGTATGACCATGTTTCACACCTGTCTAAAAATCTTGACAATTTCATTAAGTTTCGTACATTAACATTTGTATTATCTTAAAAACACGTCAGCCATCGTACCTATATGAAAAATTCCAGTTGCCGACATTAACTAGATCAGCTTGTTTAATACTTCCGCGTCTTTCTTGTTTAACGTCGGAAAGGCAGTTTTTCATCGCTACTATTAGACTATGGAATTCACTACCGCTTTTTTTAAGAGAAATTAGTGATATCGGAAAATTTAAAAAGGAATTGAAACTTTTTCTTTTCTTTTTTTCTATCATTTCCTTCCTTATATTTCAAATTTTGATTTGTTAAATATGTATTTTTTTTTTCTTCTTTTTCGCATACTAGTATATAAATGTATCTACATATACCAAATTTAAGATTTACAAGTATGCTATTTATTTTAATTTATTATATTTATAGTTACTTTTATTTAATATTGTCAGAACATTGTATAAGCTTTACAATTCATAAGATTACTTTGTATCTTAAGTATAAGCTCTAGATATGAAATAAACTAAACTAAACTAAGACTGTGGTTGGACAATGGAGGATGAAATGCTCATGCTTAAATGGTTCGACGGAATTGCTGCACCTGGGAGAATTGAAGTCATTTTACATAAGGAAGATGATCATAACAATAATGTAGACTTACCTAATGCTTCATCAGATGAGTCCTATGAGGAACAATTTGTTTAATATGTTTGTCTTTATTTAGTGATCTCAAAAAAAAAAATTTAGACATACGAGTATTTAATTTATTTTTGCAAGAATAATATGTAATATATTTGGTACTTAAGAACAAAAATATAATAAAGCACATACGAGTAGACACTTATAATTGTACATAGTAACAATTATTCATGAAAATTAATTCAAGGACGTTTGTTGGGGGGTAAGCTGTAAGTAATTTATCTGGGACTTATATATTTGTAATCAGGAAAACGTGTACAATATTTTGTTGTGACCAACATATGGTTACATTTGAAAACAAAAAATTTTTAATGTTTTATGTAAAAAAAACGCTTTTAGGATATTTCAAGGACGTCTGGCGGGGTGAAAGCTGAAAGTGAAGCGTCTGGGACCTACATATGAGGGTATTTTTTCTGATTTTTTGGTGTATCACTCATGTGGTTATATTTTAAAATTAAAAAGTTGATTTTTTGCATCTTTTAGGGGCGTCTGGCGGGGTGAAAGCTGAAAGCAAAACGTCTGGGACCTAGATATTCGTAATCAAAAGAATTTTTCAGATTTTTTGACGTAGCGCTTGTGTGGTTATACCTCAGATACCAAAAGTGATATTTTGCCCACTTTGGGAGGTGTCTGGTAAGGGGAAAGCTGAAAGCAAAACGTCTGTGAGCTAGGTATTCGAAATCAGTGCATTTACCTCTACTGTTTATATATTAATTGAAGTGGTTATACTCCCGACACAAAAATCTAAAAAATTACAATTTTCAACCCCTCACCCTCAGCCACGGCTGAAAAAACAAACTGCAAGACGGTGGAATTCGATATCACTGCGGTAATACCTACACATACATATACATGTAGAATTTTTTTTATTTTTTTTTTATAATGAGCGCGTGCTCAAGGGGTTTGAGTACCCTTAAGGTGATTGTACACAGCGCGGGCAAGGGAAATTCAGGGAGGAAGAAAAGAGAGGTACCGATGTACATTGTTTTTAATTGTTTGCGAGTTATAACGACCAGGAAATACAGAGATCGGCAGGGCATTCCATAAGCGAGTTGTTCGGCTTAGGAACGAATCACGATATTTTAGAGTACGTCCGAAAATGGGCTTGAGGGTATACTGATGAGCATTCATAGCGAGACGGGTGTTAATGTTGAAATTTTGAATGGGCGGAATGCTACTTGCGATTTCAGTGGAGCTCTGGTGGTGGAAATAGCGATAAAACAAAGTGAGACACGAGACATTTCGTCGGTGTTCGAGGGTGTCCATTGATTGACTGATATTAGTATCGTCAATAAGTTTTATCGCACGGTTTTGAATCCTATCTAGCAGGTGCAGAGACGTTTTATGAGCACCTGACCAGATGTGGGAGTTGTACTCCAATTTTGGGCGGATGAATGCCTTATATATTGAGGCCAGATCAGAGGGGGTAAAATATTTCTTACATCGCTTGAGGAAACCTAGACATTTCGCAGCATTTTTGGCGACATCAAATATGTGGTCATTCCAACGTAAGTTGTCATTGACACACATACCGAGAATGGAAAGTTTTTCGGTTTCGACGATGCAAGTGCCATTCATAGATAATGGCTGGGTGTTTAAATTTCGCTTTAAAGACAGCTGTCGCATTGTGTTTTGGAAGCATTAAATTCCACTCTATTGATAGTTCTCCAATTGGTTATGCTGTTGATATCGGAATTTAATGAGCTTTGCATACGCTGACGTTCTCGTACTACAGCCGAAGAGCAGGGCCGTGAGTCCGGGAACGAATATGAAAAGCAGAGAGTACTGTCATCAGCAAAGGAATATATTGGATTAGAAGTAGCAGACAAGAGATTAAAAAGAGTGTCGGTGACAGAACAGAGCCCTGGGACACACCAGCATTTATTTTGTGAATATCAGACTTGAAACCGTCCAAGACAACTTGAATTGAACGTTCCGAAAGGTAATTTCTAATCCATTGAAGAAGAGAGAAATGCACGCATTTTCGACAAAAGAGCCTGATGCAAACTCTGTCAAATGCCTTAGAAATATCAAGTGCAACTATCTTGCTTTCTCCAGATTGATGTACGCTTTGGTTCCACTTTTCGGTAAGACATGCCATCAAATCACCAGTGGACCTGTTGCAACGAAAACCGTACTGCCGGTCATTGAGAAGTTTTCGTGTTTCGAGATATTTCATCAGCTGACGATTTATCAGTGTTTCCATGACCTTGGAAAGAAGGTACGTAAGTGCAATAGATCTGTAGGAGGAGAGAGAAGATGGTTCGCCTTTTTTAGGGACGGGCTGGACAAATGCTGTTTTCCATCTGCTCGGGAAGAGTCCTAAAGTGTAGGATTGATGAAAAAGCTTACGCAGTGGTTTTGCCAGCGAGGAAGAAGACCTATTCAGAAGAAGGGGAGATATACCATCTGGACCAGCGGATTTATGTATGTTGAGATCTTTAAGTACTCTTGCTACTACACGAGTGCGAAAGTAGATTCGTCCCATTGAAGATTCGACGCACTCATGTGTAGGCGGAGACAAAGCACAATCTGGGAGTGTTGAGCTGGCCGCAAAGTGTGCAGCAAGCAGATTGGCCTTATCCAAAGAGCTGACAGCTGGAATGTCATTGTAAATGAGCGTTGGGATGGAGGATGAGGCGGAATTTCTAATGTTTTTGACGAACGACCAACAATTTTTACTGCCTTTGGGACATTGCAGTATTTTTTGCCTCAGTTTTTGGTCGTATAGGAATTTCACACGATTAAGAAAGGCTTTGCAGTCATTTCTGGCTCGTTTGAACTTTTTTCGGTTTTCCTCTGTCGGGTTGGTCTTGGAGGACCGAAAAAACATTTCTCTAACCCTGACGGCCTCTTTACAGCTCGAGCCGATGAGGAATAAAGGATTTCATTCCAAAGAGAATGGTGTCTGTAATCATATCAGCAGCGGCATCCACGTCGTTATCGAGGAAGCATAACGACCAGTTAAAATTCCTAAAGAAGCTGTTAAGACCGCTCCAGTTGGCTTTCTCGTATTGCCATACGGTTCTTTTAGGAATTTTTTCTCTAACTGTGTGGTCGGTGTACGAGAAATTAGCTGATATGACACAATGGTTCGACGAGCCTGGAGGGGAGAGCACATCAATGGTGTACTTATCAGGGTGAGAAGTTAAAAACAAGTCCAGGGTGTTGGCGGTATGACTATCAACGTCTGGTATTCGCGTGGGCTCATTTACAAGCTGCGTTAGGTTGTTTTCCGCAGCGAAAATCTCAACACACCGTCCTTCGTGTGTTGTCTGTCCAGAATGTCGAAGCCACCCAGAATTGTGTATATTGAAGCCGCCCGTAATAACGATTTCAGTATGAGGATACAGGGATACAATTCTTTGAATGGAGTCAGACAGCGCATCAAACTCGTTAAAGGTTGAATTACTGTCCAGTTTGGGGCTTCTATAAATAAAGCAGTAGTGTATAATTTGCTTACGGAAATGGAATTTTAGCCACATGAAGTTGAATTCCGGATTGGAACATGGATCACATTGTGGTGGAGTTTGGTTAGCTACAACACTACGCATGTTAATGGCGAGACCGCGGTGAGAGATGGATAATGGCACTAGTTCGTGGCCAGGTAGCTTCAGATCAGAATGATCTGAGAGGTGTGGGCGGGGATCTACCTGTGTTTCACTAAGTGCCAAAACAGCTGGTCTGTACTTACAGACGTGAACGTACGCAGAAAAGTAATTACTTTTTAGCCCGCGTATATTGGCTACGTCTATCCTGAATTCCCTAGTCATAATCACAGAAAAACACAGAAAACACAAACACCGACGATACTAAGCAAGGCTGCGAATGTTTATTTAAAAATAAAACGCCCGTTTAAATGGGTATTTACACAAAAACAAATTTAATGCGCTTAATTAATGTGGAAACTATAGCAAAAAAAATGTATTCACGGTAAAGGATCGGTGTGTGCACATTGTCGGTTGCCACATCACTCTCTCTCCTTCACTTTTACACACTCTCGGCCACTATCGTTGTGCAATTCGCCGCATTCTCGTCCGCGTTGCCACCCACACGGCCATCCCGAGATTTGACTGCCCCAGTCGAACGAACGTCTTCTTCAGCATCTCCTTCTTCCTCGGATTCAGAATCAATCTGGAACGTGTGCCACCGTTTCATATAGTCAGTGGCCGTCGAAGTCTGGTTGGGTCCCTCGTGATCTCCAATTTTCCTGACCAAGTACCTATCGTTGCCACACACCTTAACTATCTCGTAGGGCCCAAGATACCAAGCAAACTGCGTTTTTTTTAATTGCGATGAGCTCACCCAGATCGTAAGTGGGAGCTTTCTTTCTTTTCAGATCACAGGTTTTCTTGTTCTCTTCTTGTATTTCTCGTATCTGCCTTTTCGCTTCCGTTCTCATCTGCTGACGATCCTCCTCGAACGCAACCGTGATCTCATCTTCAAGAAGGTGTCTCAAATTGACGTCGTCTTCCATAGCCATTTTAACGCCAAACATCCACTCGAAAGGAGTTCTTCCCGTACTTCGCGACACCGTAGAGTTTATGACACATTGCACCTTGGGAACAATTCTGTACCATTTCAATGGATCCTCAATGGTAAGGCGCGTCAGCACTTGAATGATGGTCTTGTTCATTCTCTCCGCCTGCCCATTGCCTCTAGAAACACCGGTCGGCACGAGATGATGTTCGATGTTTCTCTCCAAGCAGTACGTCTCGAAATCATTGGACGTGAATGCTGATCCTTTGTTGGATATATTACGGCGAAGGTGACCAAAAACCTGCTATTGCATGTCCAAGCGGTTGATGACTTCACTGTACGTTGTGCTTTTCACGGAATACATCCAGATAAACTTGCAAAGTACATCTACGACCACAAAAATGTGTCGATAATTCTTCGCTGTGGATGGAAGCGGCCCGATATGATCCAGATGGTACGTGTGCAAGGGTTGGTCAACTTTGTCAATTGGGTGAAGTAGCGATTCCCTCTTGCCGGTCTTCTTTGCAGCGAGGATACAGGGAATGCAATTACTGATGACGTCAGCGATGTTGCGGTCCACCTGTGGGATAAAAGAATCGTCTTTAATTAGTTTTGAAACCTTACCGAGACCAAAATGTTCCTTCTCGTGGACCATGCGGATGACTTGCTTCTGTAGAGATTTTGGAACGACCAAAATGTGAGATCCCTCAATGCATTTGTACAGCGCATCACCTCTGATGTAATAATCTTCGTAAGAGTCAGACTTGGCAAGAATCTCTCGAATGGCACAACAACAAAACTCGTCCCTCTCTTGTGCGTTCTTAACTGCTTTTAGAGACCCTTCCTCTATGGCGTAAACACATTCTGGATGGCGGCTAAGCGCGTCAACTTGACGCATCGCAGTACCGGATCGGTGATGAATTTTGCAATTGAACTCCTCTAACTGAAGGGCCCAATGCGCAACGCGACTGTTCAAATCTTTCTTGGCCATAGCGTCCTTAAATGCTTTGCAGTCGGTGAAAATCTCGAACCTCAACCCAAGCAAGTAGATGCGTAGTCTTTTAAGAGCCCTGACTATGGCGAGCACTTCAATATCGTAGCTTGAGTAATTTTTTCCGTACTCGTAGTTTTGAAGCTGAGGTAGAATACTGGGTGATATAGACCGTCCTCGTGTTTTTGTACCAGCACGGCCCCGTATCCATCTTTGGAGGCGTCGGTGTGCAGCTGAGTGGGCACATGTGGATTGAAAAGCTTCAACACCGGCTCGTGACATAACTGGCTCTTCAACTTAGCGTAAGCTTCTTCTTGACATGGCCCCCACATGAACTTGGCATCTCGTTTTGTTAGGTCGGATAGTGGCTTTGCGATAGTGGCGTAACTGGGAATGAATTTTCGAAAATAGCCAGTCAGCCCGAGAAACTGCATGACCGACTTGACGTTCTTCAACGCAGGAAAATGTTTAGTTGCCATTGTATTTTCTTCAGATGGTTTGATGCCACCGTTCCCGATAACATGTCCAAGAAACTTTACTCGAGTTTGGAGAAAGGCACACTTTTTCCAGTTTATCATTAGCCCGTTCTCTTCGGATACCTCTTAAACCTGCCTTAGCCTTTCAATCCCTTCCTCTTCGGATCTGGCAGGGATGATTAAGTCGTCGATGTAGGCTAGAACGACTCCTCGGCGCTTGAGATCTTGAAGAACAAAGTTTACATACCTCTGGAACACGGCGGGAGAGTTGCACAGACCAAATGGGACCTTGTTGAACTCGAAATGACCATCCGGGGTTACAAACGCCGTGTATTTTTTACTGCTCTCTTCGATGTCCACCTGCAAGAATCCTCTTTTGAGGTCCAGTGTAGAGAAGACCTTGGCATCGTATAATTGCTCGAGCACCTTCTCTATGATCGGCAACGGAGAACGATCTTTCAGAACATGTTGGTTTAATTGACGGAAATCGACACAAAGTCGCAGCGAACCATCTTTCATTCGTGCCAGTACGATGGGACTGTCAAAGTCTGAATCACTGTTACAAATGATCTCATCTCGCATCCACTCGGAGATCTGCTTGTCTACGACTAACTTCTCAAGGGGGGCCAAGCGTCTTGCCCTTTGGTAAATCGGCTTTTCTTTATCCAGGACGATTTTCATTCGCACACCGGTCTTTCGGGACACTTTGGAGAGTACTCTGCTATCATCTTTTCGACTTGACTACGAATTTTTGGCTCTTGGATGCTTTTTAGCGTTTCTGACAGTTCGGACTCGCCGCAGGAGATCAAGTTTGTTCGGAATACTGGGTTATCTGCTTCGGCTTTCTTTCTACAAATGATCGGTTGTCCATCTTCAATAAACAGGCACACTTCTGGTAGTAAGTCTTTACCTATTAAAAACTCATAGGCCAACCAATTATAGGGTACAAAATGATCAATTAAATTATAGTACTCGCCTGAGATGTCCATGTTGATTTTCGAAGCGCCCAAAGTTTTAGCCGGCTGGCTGCCAAATGCAATTGTGACAACTCCCGGATACTGGATCTCACCGAAGCCCAACTTCTGTCGAGACTATCTTTGGCTAGCGTTAGATCACTACCCGTATCAATAAGGGCCTGAAACTCCGATTGATTGTGCACCTTCACCGGAATAGTGATATCCGGAATCAGTCGTTCATAGATCTCCGAAGAGATCAGGCGTACTTCGTGACGGCTTTACAAGTGTGGAAGAAA
The DNA here is from genome assembly GCA_949129095.1 of Volucella bombylans. Taxonomy (NCBI): domain Eukaryota; kingdom Metazoa; phylum Arthropoda; class Insecta; order Diptera; family Syrphidae; genus Volucella; species Volucella bombylans. The sequence continues at coordinate 257,735,692 of OX422140.1, forward strand.
AAAAAAACAACAACAAAGAAATATACTTTAATTAACAACTTATCAAGTGTTCGGTAGCCTAAGTGGCAAAAACCCGTACAACAAATCTCGGGGTTATGGGTTCGCTTCCCAGCCTCCGCGCACGTTTTTTTTTTTTTTTCTTCTTTTGTTTCTATTTGAAAAGACAATAAGTGATAAGAAAGTGTAAATTAAAGTGTTTACTACAAAACTAAAACACGTGATGGATGGCGGAGAGCGTTCCGCTCTTCCCATAACGGGAGTTGCAAAAGGCAACAATAGTGTTGCCGGTGCCGTGGCGAAAGCCATCAAAAGGAGGAGCAGGTTGAAAACCACTCCGAATTTATCAAAAATAAAAATCAGTGCTGCTTTAGCAGCTGAAACAGAAAAAAACAAAAAAACAAATTTGATGTTCATGTCCGATGAAGTCCAGTATGAGGGGGGCAACAACAACTTTGCGTCTCTAGCTGCATCTGAGTCGGAAGACGAGGATGAAATGATTAAAGATATTAACTGCAGCAAAGACGATCGGGAACGATCGCCATGCCATCCACTGTAATACAGTGGAGGGCTAAGCGAAAGTGAAAGAGCTCCTAAAGGAAACGACGACGGAGCACTTCTCATTCACACCGAAGTGTGAAAAGCGGCAATAGATGCTGCTGAAGGGGTTGGAACCGTCTTCTGATCCTGAGGAAATCCAGGTACTGCTCAAAGAGAAGGAGTGCGAGGGACTCAAGTTTGTAGGGGTAAAGCCATTTACCACAGCTAGAGCCAGGCGAGAGAAACGGAGTCTGCCGTTCTTCCTGGTGCAGCTCAGTCCCGAAAGCCGTCTGGATAGTCTAAGGAGTGGTTCACTGGGAAAAATTAACACGGAGCGAAGGCGTTATACAATGCGTTCGCTGCCAGAGGTTCGGGCACGCCGCGTCGAACTGCCAAATGCAGCCTCGATGCGTGAAGTGCGCTAAGAACCACAGTTCCGAGGAGTGTGCTCTGGGTGTTGACGGAGCATCCGATAGGTCGCAGCTCTCGTGCGTGTTATGTGGAAACGTGGGACACACCGCAAACTATCGGGGTTGTTCTCAGTTCGCTGACATTAAGAAAGCAAAACTGGCTCGGTAGCAGAAGGTGGAGGTCAAACGTTCACCTGTCAGGTTTCAAACACCAGCCGTCATGTCCCAAATTTCCTACTCCCAAATGGCGTCTGGTAGGGGGGTTACGGTACAGCAAGCGACTGTTGCTTCTCCGGCACCAAAGCCGAGAACAACGGAAGCTGCACCTAACATACTGGCCATCTTGCTCGCAATCCAAGGGCAGATGGCTCAGCTGCAAAAGCTGGTTCAAGAGCAGGCCAAGCGGGTGGACCAGATCTACGCGCTGCTGCCAGGCCTAACGCAACACATGCCGTAATGGGTACGCACATGGTGGAGCAAACTTTGAAGGTCCTTGCGGTGAATGTTAATTGGAAAGCGGCTGTACTTGGCCTCTGTTTACGAACCTGAGGCTTCACAATCCACCCTATTAATTACAGAGCTCGACCACGCTTTTTCGACTTCTGAGGCTGGAATCGGGGGAGAATTATTTTATAATCGGCGGGGATTTTAACGCTAGACACAGAGATTGGGGAAATAATTTGCCAAATACTAGAGGGAACATACTACTCGATTGGTGGGGTCAGCACGATGTCATGTACAGACTCGGTCTTAAAGCGGCGGATAACCCGTCGTTTCCCAGAAGCGGGTCTTATTTGGATCTACTGCTGTACGACGAACGCATACGACTGACAGGTACGAATCTACAAACGCTAAACTGTCTGCGCACATTCGTGTTCGACAGTGACCATTGCGGTTTTAGTACCGAAATTACAGTTCCCAACGAAATTGCGGAATTGGAGGAGTTTGTCCAAAGATATTCTTACAACTACAGTAAGACTCGATAGACACGCTTCTCCGCAACAGTGAAAAGAGCGCTATCCTCGAACACGCTCCACCCGCCGTCCAGTAGGAACTGGTCAAACGAGGAGATCGACAATTACCTAAAACAAATGGACGAGACAATTAAACAAACTATGGACACTACAATACCGCGGTATCGACGTACAACTAACGAAGACCTGTTCCGCAATCCTACTATTGACGCACTGCACCGACAGAAAAGTAGACTTCTGACCAGACTTAAAAACTTGAACAGACAGTTAACTGACCGACAAGACCCGGAGATTAGGACACTGAATTCGTCGATTAAAAATATTCAAACGCTAAAAAAAGAAAATTACAGAATTTCTGTAAGTTTGTATTGGAACAACAAGGTTCGGGCTGTAAACACCAGCAACCGGAATATGTTTCCGCAAATAAATAAACTATTTCGGAGAAAAAATCAAAACGACCTTCAGTGTCTTAAAATAGCCCGGACGACGGACAACGAACGGTTACTGACAATAGCAGGTATTGATCCAAATGAGGCCGCTGATGATGACGACTTTTTTGTGATCGAGGATCCACAGGAGAAGGTTGAGGCCATAGGGGCGACTTTCCAGGAAGTATACAAGGCCACTGATACCACTGGCCCTAATTACGACCTGGACAATCGCGTCTTGGTGCACGACTTCTGCATTCGAAATGAAATAGGGAACTGGCGATCCGAGGGCTCTGGTTTCATCCGGTTTAGCGACGAAAATATGGCAAATAACGTCATTGCCAGAGAGTGTTGCCTACACAAGTTCATTTCGAAGGAAGGACTCCATGAGATCTTCGACACAATCAGAGTTAAGAAATCAGTGGGGACCGATGGTATTCCGAACATCGTGCTTCGACATCTTCCTCTAGAAGCGGTGGACATTTACACCACCCTGTTTAATAATGCAATGAATAATGCACATTATCCAGCGTATTGGAAAACGGCGGTGGTTCAACCTATCCCCAAAAAGGGAAAGGATATATCCAATCCGGCGAATCTTCGGTCGATAAGTCTCCTTCAGAATATCAGTAAGGTTTTTGAAAAAGTAATCAATAGAGCTCTGACTAGGTGGGTTGAGGACCAACATATAGTTCCGGGTAATCAATTCGGTTTTAAGGCAGGACATGATATCTCACATGCCGCGTCTAAACTGGTGTCCGATATCCAATGGAATAAAGGCAAAAAACAATGTACTGGTGCCTGCCTTGTTGACTTGGAGAAGGCCTTCGACACCGTATGGTTAGAGGGTCTTTTCTATAAGCTGACTAGGCTGGGGATCAGGAAACCACACTTGTGCATTCTTTATAATATGCTAACCAACAGACAGTTCATCGTGAAAAATGGTGATGTGACTTCTGTTGGAATATTTCTAATTAAAAATGGTCTTCAGCAAGGTGCGGTCAATTCGCCCATCATATTTAACATTTATACAAGCGACTTGATAAGGTTCACTTCCCCATTCTATTGCGTACGCAGACGATTTGGTAGCGTACAGAACAGGTCAAAAAATCGAGGTCATTAATACTCTCTTGCAGCGTGACTTCGATAAGATAAGACGATTTTGCGATGACTGGAAGTTGAAAATCAAATTTCAGAAGTCGGAAACCATTCTCTTTAGGACGCCGCAGTTGTCTGGAGCCTCTAGGGATACCAGAAAAAATTGGCGAAAGTTCTCTATCGTTGGACAACATGGAGAACCTCTTGCCTGTCGAAATGTAGTCAGATACCTTGGAATCTGGCTAGATCAGTTTCTGTATTTTTGCAAAAATGTAGATGCTGCTCTGGCCAGAGCTAAAGGCGCTGTTGCCCTTACAAAGAGACTGTTTTATAGCAGCCAACTCGATGCGAGGGTAAAGATAATCTGCTACATGGCCCTTATTAGGCCCATGCTGGTATTTGGTTGTCCCGTGTGGTTCAATGTACGAGCAAGCTTAATGGAAAAGATTCGGGTATTTGAGAGGGCTTGCCTTAGAGCTTGTCTTCGCTTGTACAGAACACCAGAGTCGGAGTACAAGAAATTTTATTAATGGACAACTTCGTAATTAAGCTGACTCGAAGGCACATTGCAGGAGCAATGACCTCGACGAATAACCTGATATCTGGGGCTTACTACCCTAATTACCTTTACCACGAGGGTGTGCGCTCTGACGGCTTCGTTCCACCGGAAGCATTCCTCTACCTAGATCAGATAGGGTTGATCCAGGATAGATCAGCGGTGCCGTTAATCTTCCAAGTCGCTCGGACAGCTGGGGATAGGCGACTCAACTACAACCGAGACGTCGCACACGGCAGTGTGGATCGTCTCAGGTTCAGTAGGGCGGTGGGGAATCGCGATAAGAGGGATGTCGTTCGGCAGCACCAGCATTTCTGGTGGTTGAATGATGGAGAAGATGTTTCGTCGTCGTTTCCGTCAATTACGGACCAGCCTCATTAATGAGGCAGAGCTGACCAATCTGTTTTCTCGGTAAATAGCGATGGCCAGCTTACATAGATTTAGGTTAGCATCTAAGAAATATATACATGTATTAGTATATACAAATGTATATACTAATATATGTATATAATTGTGTATAATGTAATATGTGTGTATGTGTGTATTGTGCATGTAGGTTAGGTAGGCTAAGGTTTATTTTAAGTTAGATATTAAGTTTTTATAAAAAATGAAAAATTATGTCCACAGGCTAAGTTTTTGTTAGCAATTTTTTTCTTAGCTTTAGGTATAGTAAATAAATATTAGTAAAAAAAATGTACATAAAGTCGAAAGACATAGTTATAAGAATTTAGAATAGCTTAGACTGCCTGTGTGGGGCCAGTAAGTTAGTATAAGATTGTTAAGTAATTTTAAGCTAGCATTTAAGCATTTTTCGTTAGTATGTAAGAGTTAATGATTAAGGAAATAAAATGCTTTAAAACTGAAAAACTGAGTGATATCCGGAGCCATCAATCGATTGACCTTTACACCCGATTGCGGCTTGTTCTCCGAGCAATTTCTGGCGATGTGCCCGAACTGGTTGCATTTGAAACAACGACTACCTTTCTCCTTGTTAGGGCAATTGTGGGAATTATGAGAAAGAGCACCACAATTCTGGCACCGATACTGCTGGCCTGCGTCTTCTTTTCTGGGGACATTCTTCGGAGCTGGCCTTAACGAAATGGCGGTCTTAGCGTGCGATTGATCCGCTTTCATGCGCTCGTAGGATTTAACTTCCGCCTTCAGCTCCTCCAACGACTTCGCATAATAAAGAATACTCTTGCTCAAACCATCATCCAGGATACCCGGTATAATGTACGACAAGAGATGCACCTCCTCTATGGTCCTACCCACCGCTATTTTCTTCATATTATAAAAGTATTCGAGAAATGATTCACCTTCGCCTTTTGTTGTCTTTTCGAGTATGTTGTGGACGTTCTCGTGTTCCTGCTTGCCGAACTCCTTCACCAAAAACGCATTCAACGAACTCCAACTATTGATCGCCTTTTCGGACTCTAATGCTAGCTTGGCTGCACCGAATAACAATCGTCTGGTGTACAAAAATTTCTGGATGTCTCCCCATCCGCAAACCGTGGACACACTCTCAAAATCGGAGATCCAAGATTAAACACTTTTCCCATCTTCCTACTAAATTTTTTTAATGCTTCTTCGACGTCCTTAAATTGGAAAGCATTGTGAACGTTTCCAATTTCGACTTTATGACATGTCATCTTCACGTAGTTATTAGACGCTTTTTTGCCACTTTTCTTTCGAAAATTTACTTCACTATCTGAAACTTTGCTTTCTCCTTCTCCTTTGCCTCTCGGTGTGCCCGGTTCACTTTCTGACTCCACCTCACTTTGTTCTTTACTTTGTTCTCCACTTTGTTCTTTACTTTGTTCTTCACGTTGTTCTTCTCCTTCTCTACCTTTCCGTTTCCACAAATTTCGAACACGCGCGACTAACTCCGTTTTTTATTGTAACGGACCGATAAGCCATTTTGTCTCAGAATTTTTTGTAATTCTGGAAAAAGAATTAAAAAGGAAATAAAAAAGGAAAAAGACGTAATCCGAAAAAAATACCGTATGCCTTCGTCAGCCGACAATTAACGGACTGTCCGATCTCGTTCTCCTTATCTTTTCTTTTATCTTTACCGCAGGATGAGGGAATAATTATCCCACTTCTGACACGATGTAGAATGTTTATTTAAAAATAAAACGCCCGTTTGAATGGGTATTTACACAAAAACAAATTTAATGCGCGTAATAAATGTGGAAACTATAGCAAAAAAAATGTATTCACGGTAAAAGATCGGTGTGTGCACATTGCCGGTTGCCGCTTCACTCTTTCTTCTTCACGTTTTGCACACTCTCGACCACTGTCGTTGTGCCATTCGCCGCATTCTCGTCCGCGTTGCCACCCACATACATATATTTTGGTTATACCTTCACTCCCAAAATTTGCTGTCGGCTCTTGGTCTATTAATAGCATCTGGCACTCTTAATGGCTGAAATATGTCTATTTGAGCATTTTGTTGTGGGACTGGAGAGTGTTGTTCTTGATTTAAAGAAATTTGTATTCCTAGTCTTATACGAGTATTACCAAAATCGTTTAATGTACATTTTTCGTTCATTCCTGTTCATATTTATTTATTTTATCACTGTTGTATTTTAGTTGATGGACTGAATTGTCACTTAATTGTAGTTTTTCAATTGTATTATGATCTAATTCTTCGTCTGACTTTTCACTTAAATTATTTAATTTAAATCTATTGGAAGCGTGCAGTTCTAGCCTTTGTATTATTATTATCGGACATGGAGTTTGTATAGGAATATACAATACGTGTATAGTTACTTTGACTAACATGAAAGTAGCTGAGGTGAGCGTTGTCTTCATGTTCTTGAAGTTTTCCCTGTTGACTGATCCTGAACCAATGTGATAAAACACGCCAAGATTGGTTTCACTATACCAAAGTACTGGATTCATTTAATTTTTCTGTAAGAAGCCCAAAATGTGTGTTTTTTTTCGATAAACCGTCGAAAATCTATTCGATGAAAATTAATCTTGTGTTCTGTTTTTCTTCATATACCCAACTTTCCTTTCACTGAGCTCGCTTATCAATAACCCGTTCATTAACTATAGTACTGAAGGTTTTTAAGTGTACACGAAAATTTACTCCGTACACGACTGCGCCAGTTAAAGGTTCGACAGAGAGTTTGGCGAAAAAAAACACAACTGTTTTTGGACAGCGTAACGCCGTATTCCACTTTATTCACAAGACTTCAAAAAATGATTGTTTTTACATTGGTTTTTATACTTAACGTATGCTTACTCTACAATAATTGGGAATAAGTTCTGTGGGAAAATGCATTTATTAATGCGAAGCGAAAGAAGTGTAACTATTTTATATTTATTTTATGCTTATTTTACAATAATAGAAACAAATTCTATGGGAAGGTGCATTTATAAAGGTGAAAAAAGTGTTATTGGATAAGTTTAAATATGATAATGAATTAATGCGAGGTAAATGAAATGCGGATGTCGTCGTTATGGATATGTAATTCGCGCGCCAATTACAAAAAAAACAAGAATAGTTTAAAAGTAGTGAGCTATAGATTGAAAACCAGTTGGGCTTCAGAAAAAGTCACTTGTGCGCCCGCTCTAAATACTGTTCTCATTAGTTGGAAGGAAGAGCTCTCATCAATAAATTACCTAGTCACTGCATTTCTGAATTTCAGGACCATAGGCAAAATATTTTGCGGTTAAACTGCAAAATTATGGTATTAGAGGCAATGAGCTCATATGGTTTAAACCTTTCTTATGCAGTATGTGCCCCTTAGTTCCATTCTTGGAGCTACGCGTTTCAACATAATGTGGAATATGTAGTCAGTAAAATAGTAAATGCTCCAAGATGGTTAAATGTAAAACAAAGAATAACTTTTAATGTTCAGAGGTTTATTTTTAAAATAAAATATAATAAAATGTGATTATTTAAAAGAGTACATACTATAGATAAGAGATTTACAACCTCGCATATCGTACTCGTATATAAAGGTTATCAATTTGATAACTGTCTTCCACCCAACATAAAAAATTAATTCCGCTTCAAATGGTTCAAAAAAGTAACTATCGACTGTATTAAACTGAATTTTCCACATTTTTATTTAAGTTTTAGAGATATGTAAAAATGTTGTATATGGCGTTAAGTTAAGTTTAAACTGTATTTAATGTTTTATATTTAAATTTAATGGCATGTGGTGACCAACAATCTCACACAACAAAATTTTCATTGCCGTGTGGGCACATGGGTCCCGAATGACACAACGCTGCACTGCGCTGTACTGTTACACGCATATTGTACGTCTTACACCTTTTCTAGTAAACAATTGTTTCAAAGGCACGGTATATTCTATAGAGGAGTTAAAAACCAGCATTCTTTACTAAGAAGGGGGGGGGAGGGGGGGGCATCTTGTCCCGTTTAGGAGTTATGGGCAATTTAAAAACAAATTACTTAAGTAGTGCCAAATTGGTTTTTTGTATTCAATGCGCGTATTAATTCTGAATCGAACACAAAAAACCGCATGGCTTTATGTCCTCTAGTTTTTGGGAAAATTGAAATTGAAATTACTGCTTTAGTTTTGTTTTTTTGGCATTTATGTACGTAGTCTTCCTTTGAATAAGTTAATGAGTATTATTTAAACATCTCGCAGATGCCTATATCAATGGTTTTCTTAATTAAGAGTACACGGGTGACACGCTTCGCGGGATTAAGGGATTTCAACTCTCTTTCCGCAGGCGGCAGGTCCGGCTCACGCAGCTTCGTTGCTCCGCTCGGGGTATGTGCTTTTCGTCAGGCAGGCGCATATGTCATCAATACTCTTCATCCACAGTACTCATCAAAAAATTACAATATTCCCATTAATAACAAAGTTTCACTAATTCGCATTATAGAAAATTCACATGTTCCAATGTTGCAGTAAATTATTTACTTTGCGAAATATCTATGTTTGTACGTATGTAATATGTAATGCACTTAATAATGATGCAAAAATATAACCGAACATATGTTTGGCTTTTATACCGTTATTTCTTTTTGTGATAAGGCGTGTAGTTATTGATATTCACAAAGATCACTCTGTGTTCAACCGTAGTGCGAATCAAGTGGTATTTTTTGTGAATAAGCAATGACGGCTAAGCATCCTCTAATCCATCCTAAACTAAATAACTTCTCAGTGTTCGGAGATTTGGTGTCGACCAACGAAAGAAGCATTGAATTTTTAGAAGAATCCGGTTTAATTCCCACTAAAACATCCATTCCCCCACTGTGCTGCAACTTACCTATGAAGGTAGAAAAGTGTAGAACTGTAAAGTTCGGTTGGATGTGGCGATGCTCAAAGAAAAGCTCTAAAACAAGGTGACAAAAATTGTAGAAATACAATCAACCCATCTATTGGTACATTTTTCCATTGACTTCAATGTCGGCTAGAGATTCGTGAGCTGCTTGCAATAATTATCGCTTTTGTTATCAAAATGCCTGTGTACGCGGTTTTTCAGGTAAATTAATTAATTAATTAAACCTAAGGATTTTTAAAAAATATTATTACATGTATGTTATTATTTTAAAATTAGCATATAATCGCTTGGCGCCATCAGGACAATAAAAGTGAGCTTAGTAAATCTAGATTACTATAACTATTGTCGTGAAATAGCCGAAATAATAGCATCTCACGTCGATGTTAACATTGGCGGCGAAGGAAAAATTGTACAAATCTACGAGACCTTTCTTACAAAAATTAAATACCACAGAGGCCGTTTAACCGAACAAATGAAGATCGTAGTGTTGGGGTAATTTTGTAAAGAAGATAAGGTCGGACGCTTCTTTAAAGTGAACTCCAAACGTAAAGAAGACTTGTGGCCTTATATACACAAATACGTTAACCTCAACAGCAGTCGTATTTGTACCGACATGGCACGCCCATACATAGGTATTGAGAAAATGTTCCCTACTTCTACGACTCATGAAATTACACACCACAGCAAAGGCGAATATGTTGACAAGACCGATGCAACCAATACTATAAATGATCTTGAGAATTAGAACAAGCTTCTGAAAAAATCAATTTTATGCCGCAATACAACGCAGCACCTTCATCAATATATGGCCGTGGTGTAGTGGTAGTAGCAAACGCTTCTACTCGGAGGGTCCAGGTTCGAATCCTGCCCATGGCAAATCAGTTTTTCATTGTGTAATTGGAACTCAGACAAAAAAATTCTGCGTGTAAAGGCATAACACTGACACGTAGATTTGGCTGTTATAAGAGTTTCAAGCAATGAAAAAAAATACTGGGAATTATATCTCGAATCACTCTGAGTGAAGAAAAACTCTCCGTCCTATTCGGACTCCCACCCCTGGAGAGCAAACATAGAAACCAAACACACCTGAGTTTCAAACCACTACAAAAACAATTTTCCTTTCTCCTCCTTCTATCTTTCCGCCCGCTCCTTGGCAACAGTAAAAGGGTATCTAACCCCTTAGGCGCGCGTAAATTATAAAAAAAAAAAAAAATGGCACTTTTCTTTTACAGGAAATTCAGAAAATACAGAAAAAAATTATAAGGACGACATGGGCTCCCAAATCACGGAATTTTTAATTGATGTAAAAAAAGTGTACCCAGGTTTTGTCAAAGGTAAAGAAAGTGTGGGTTTGCAACTCAAGGACTTCGACCTTCCGACCGTTCACAATGAGCACTTAGAAGGTATTTTATTCTTTGGAAAAGACTCCTTATCGGAACAAGAAATGATATCCCTTCTCAACGAAGTAAACGTCGCTAAACTATATATATGGATACTGCAAAATTACTTTAAAATATAGGGAGAGTATACTAGCAGGGATCTTCTAAAATATTTGTAAATATATCTAAGTAAATCTAAACATTAATAGTTCTTATTAATAGTTCTATTGTCAATCTGGCAGACGGGAATGCCATGCTAACTGATTTTATACGTATTATTATTTTTTTATTTTTAAATGAATCAAACTATCTATCTATTTATCTATTTATTAAATTTGAGCAGTTGGCCCGAAACATATCGATCAACAATCAAGACTAAAATGAAAAAATATGTCAGAAGTATAACGATATGGAAAAAAACGTCGTGCTTCACCTGAAAATCCACTTTAGAAATGGATTTTCGGTGGAAGTAACCCTTCTTCTTCCCACTTCAATAAAAAGTGTTCCCCCTCTTTCGCATAATCTTCCTGCCCACGCCAATGTGAACAGGCACAATGAAATATCCAACTATAGTATTCCTTTTTTGAACCTTTTTTCAATTGCAATAATTCATATAGATCAGGTGGTGTCGTGAAAAAGAATATGAAAGCGACTGTGTAGTAGTAAAAAGTAGTTTATTGAGTTCCGATATTTTAAAAATTAATTGTTGAACGTATGTGTATGTAATGAACCTTTTACGATTTTGTGTGCATTACCTCTGCATTAAAATAATACGTATTAACGTTTTCCTAGAACAATTATTCGTAAATGACATAATTAAAGATGTAAGGACAAACAATTTATTGGTGGTAGGTGATATAAATATCATATTCTGAAAAAACAATGATTCCTATAATTACTTAGCTTTAATGTTCTCTTTTGGCTTAATATCTATAATTATGGAGCCGACTCGAATAATAGGTAGTACACAAACATGCATAATGCCTATTTACATTGGCGACTGTATAAGTCCTCACCATGAACGTCGTGCTCACATTTTCATGGGGTTGAAAGACTTTTTGACAAGTGGAACACTTGAATCGGAGCACTTTAAATTTTTAAATTTGATCAGTTGGCCTGAAGCATACCTTTTTTCCTATTCTTCACACTTCCTTGCTTATCAACCATCAAAACTAAAATGAAATAATATGTCAAAAATAATCCATTTCTAAAGTGGAAGTAACCCCTCTTCTTCCCACATCAATAAAAAGCATTCCCTCTCTTTTGGCTAATCTCCCTGCCCGTGCCAATGTAAACAGGTATATAGATCATATTTTTGTAAGGTTACATTCCAATTTCCTCATAATTTATCTGGTGAAGTATTTGATGATAAAATCTCGGACCATTGCATAGCTAATTTAAGTATAAATATTTTTCAGACTAGAAATTCGGATGAATATATCCATTTTAAGACCCAAAACAAAATTATTTACAAAGAACTAATAGAGCACTTAAAGTGTGGATTCTGGGAGTTTGTCTACTGTCAGAAAGTAATCCCATATGGTATATTTTTAATGACACTCAAAAAGTTGCACCATTGGTCTATTATAAATCAAAAATATTCATATTTAAAAGGTCCTAGACTATGCATTGACGTAAGGTTACTTATAAAAATAAACAGAAAACAATGCATTACGTAAGAAATGTAAACGCCATCCTTGGAAACAAACATTGAAAGATTGTTATATTAAACTGAAGAGTTGAAAAAGGAAGTTAAATTATGTCGCGATACATACTTTGCAACCAAACTTCAAAATTGTGAGGGCAATGTAAAAAAGAGTGGAGGGTGGTTAACGAGATCCTTAATAAACTCAATATTACAAACGAAGTTCCTCAGATTGATGCTGATAGTATTATGTTATCAGACCCAGAAGACATTGCCAACCAACTCGATTTATTTTTTACTTCCACTGCAACAGAATCAAAGCCCTCTTCTTACAAATACAATTGCAATCGTAATATCTTTCCCAATGTAGATGAAGATATTTCCCTAAGTAACTGTTTTGTCTTTCAGGATTTTACACCTGCTGAAATCCATAAATGTATTATGTCGCTCGTTGCTCAATAATAACTCTTGCACCTTTCTCTTTTTGTTTAAAGTAGCACACTCTCAAGGGGTTAAGGTTCCCTTAAAATGTTTGCACACAACTTCCCATGGTATAACTACAATAATTATCTTATAAAACATATTTCCTTCTATGTTGTTGATGTTTTAAGTTATTTGTTCAATTTGAGTGTTGTGGTAATTTTCCTTCATCTTTGAAAAGTGGTGAAGTAATTCCCTTATTTAAGAAAGGTAACAAAATCCTGATAACCCAATATAGGCCAAAATCCTTACTTCCAACATTTTATTAACTGTTTGAAAAGCTGCTGCATAAACGTGTAATATCGTTCTTAAAGAAAAATAAGCTTCCACGGATAAGCTGTGGAAGCTTACGGAAGCTGTGAACAGAAATTATCGATAGTTTTAATATCGATAGTTATAATATATTAATTGGGGTTATAATTTAGTTTACTTCATATATATGACTAAGCATTTGATATGGTAAATCACGATATTATCCTTTCTATAGGGCTGGATTAAGAGGTGTAATTCATAAATGGTTTTTGTTGTATTTGTCAAACAGAATACTACGAGTAAAACTTGGTGGAATTTTCAGTAATCAGTTAGAAATTGAAACTGTTAGAGAATTGGTGTTCCACAAGGTTCATTCTTATTTTTAATATATGTCAATTCACTGTTCTACCAACACCTTAATAGTCTTATTGCAACATTTGCTGATGATATGGCATTAACATATAATAACAAAAGTATTTTTGACTCTGTAATCGGCTTACACAAGAACTTAAGTATCGTTGCCTTAAGTAAGGTTGCCAAAATTCATACCTTAAAACTACCCTAACCTATGTAAGCCGGCCATTTTCTAAAGGTAAGGGAAATATGGCCGACTTTGCCTTCTGAGTAGGCTAACCTAGACTTGAAGGAAACGACGAAGAAATCGGGTCTTCTTCACTCAACCACCAAAGAACTTACGTATACTACGGCAATGGTTCGCTAAGCATAAATTCATAAAAATATGATTCGGAAAGCGCACGTGGAAAAGCAATATATGTTAACAGTAACTCATTAAATGTATCTTTTAAGAGAACATTGTTTAAAAAAAATGCTACCAATGTTTTAGTATGGAGTATGGAGCACTCCAAGCTCCAGTAAGGTATTGCCAGTTGGGGCGGTACTTACAACAACACAACTGAAACTCTGTTTATAGCGCAAAAACATATAGTAAGAATTATTTATAAACAAAACCGATTAGCTCATAGTTGGCCACTATTATTAACTCTAAGTTTACCTCCAATAAAACATCTTTATATTTTCAAAGTGTTTGTCAATCGCAGCGGATACAGCGTTAATCTGAGAAGTTTAAATATATACAGATTAAGAATAAATGATATGTCAATATCTAACATTCCAATTTCTACAAAAAAAAAACTCGTTACTCAAAATTTTATACTACGGCTAACCGTAATAACTTACCAATCGAAATCAGACAGATAGATTAACCCACTCTACTTCTCAAATAATTAAAAAATTACTTTGTTAGTTCAGGAGGCAAAGTCTTTGTTGGCTCATATCTCTAATCTCATTATCTCATTAGTTATTATTATTGTTGCGTACGATCAGTTCCCACAGTGCGCCGGCATCCGATTGCCAGCCGCCCGAGATTGAATTGGACTCCTAAAAATCGGGCTTGTCATTGAAGTGAGTTCACCGCAATGCAGGCGTAGGATAACACTTCAATTTTATTCGTGCCTGTTTTTTTTTTTTTTTTTTGGTATAGTAAGCTAATTGTGTTAAGAACTCTTTTTATTACAATAATCAACTTTTTTTTGTACAAATATCGCAAAATAAACATTGAACTGCCCAGACTTTGATTTTTATTCCAAGTGAGTCTGTTTGGAAGGTTGCAACTTATTGTATTAAGATTGGGTGTTCTAGTATTGTACTAGAAATACCACCGTTAATTACGGTACTTAACCGTGGTCTAATTACCAATTACAGTAAAAGTACTGTATTCACTTTTGTGACCCCGACGTGATTTTGCAACAGCTTATTTTTTTTCCCCCATCAGAGGTAAGGGGCATTTAGTACTTCCAAAATGTTAGATATTCAAGACAACAACCATTCCACAACTAGTGTAACGCACATGTTACATTCTTTATCTGTCATTAGTATAATCTGAATTGACATTGAAATAAAAGACACTTCATATTGGATTATTATCGAAGCACGAGGTCTTTTTTTTGATAATGATCCAATATGAAGTGTCTTAATATTAATATATTTAATACTGACGATGAGAATTTAAATATTTTTTGTTACTTATAATGGCCCAAACTACGCAGCAGATTAAACAAGCCATAACCACGGCGGTACAGGTTTTAACCAGTTCATCAAGTTCGCCCAACTTACATTTTGACCAGTTCAATGAAAACGAGGAACCATTTTCAAGTTATACGAGTATCAAACGATTAAAAAATTACTTTCTGATTGAAAAACATTACTGATGAAACAAAAAAAGGTAAGTATTGATGAATTGTATTGGAGGTAAATACTACCAATTACCAATGGTAATGATTGTTATAGATGCGGCAAACAAAATCACATGGCCAACAATTGCAAGGCTAATAACCTACAATGTACTATTCGTCGTAGGAAAGGGCATGTTTCTTCCGTTTGTATGAAGTCGAAATCAGTGACCAGAGAGACAAATACGATAGAATTACCCAGGCTGCTGCTTCTGCTGAGAACATGCATGAAGTTAATTGCCTAGTCTGGATGGAAGATGGAAAACAAAGTACGCATTTGATTCAATTGCATCCAAATTTCGTTTCTACAACTGGGCGGGTTAGTAATATGTTACATTAAAAATTAATGGAAAGCCCTTGGAGATGGAATTGGACACCGGGGCAGCAATTTCCGTCACATGCATTGGCACAAGGCCAAAACATTGCCTACAAAAGTTATGCTTAAAACATATAATCATGAAGTATTTCCTGCTTATGGTAGATCAGAAGTACAAGTTCAATATAATAACCAGGTCGTAATTGTGTTTTATACATAGTCAAAGGGAAATTCGATACCATTATGGGACGCGAATGGGTGCATAAACTCAAGTTATTAAGAGTAAATTCTATAGATGTATCTACTGACAAAGATATAAGTAGTTTAAAGCAGCAATTGTTTGAGAAGTATGCAAATGCTTGCAGACAGGAAATCGGAAGCATTCCGAATACCAAAGGCACGTTAAAGTTACGGGACGGGGCTAACCCAACTTTTATAAAATCAAGGTCGGTACCATATGCAATTTGCGATTTAATTGAACGCGAGTTAGACAGATTAGAGGAATGTGGTATTATTGAAAAAATTGCACACTCCGATTGGGCAACTCCGGTAGTTCCCGTTATCAAAGCGGACAAATCCATTCGATTATGCGCTGACTATAAGGCTACAGTCAATAAGTATTTAGTGAACGATGGTTACCCAGTTCATAAAATTTCAAAAATTACTGTACCTCTGACATACATAAGGCATATTTGCATCTCACAATGACAGAATATAGTTCACTCTTACAGAAAATAAGTACGATTTAAGGTCTTTACAAGGTAAATAAATTAATGTTTGCTTTAACAACTGCGCCTAACATATGGCAAAGGTTTATGGATGAGAATATCATATATAACCTTGAAGGAATAGCATGTTTCATCGACGATATAATCGTAGTTGCTAGATCAATATCTGAGCTTTTTCAAAGATGCATGAAATTACTACAGAAGTTTGATTTGCGTTTAAACAAATCAAAGTGGGAATAATTTGAAAGGAGTGTCGGTTACCTTGGCCAAAAAATCGACAAGGATGGATTACACAAGACTTCTGAGAAAGTTGAAGCGATTTAGAAAGATCAACCTATCTCAGATCTAAATCAGCTACGTCACTTCCTGGGAATGGTTAACTATTACCACAAGTACATTCCGGACCTTAACCAAACTTCACCCGCTATACTTTCTTCTGAGAAAGGACCAAAAATCCAAATGGGATGGTAAATGTCAGCAAGCACTTCAAGTCATAAAAAAAGAGATGATAAGAGACAATGAAGACCTTCCACTAATTTTGGATTCATCTCTTGTCGGGTTGTCAGCGATTTTATCACATCGTACGAATGATGGAGAGCGTCCTATTGCGTTTGCATCCAGAAGTTTGACGAAATCGGAAGTTAACTATAGCCAGTTAGACAAAGGGGCGACGGCAATTTATTGGGGGTTACATAAACTTTTTAACTACTACTATGGCCGTGAATTTACACTCATTGCCGATAATCGGCCATTAACTACAATATTTAAACCTAAAAAAAATTTGCCTTTGCTTACAGCACAGCGATTGTTGCACTGCGCACAGTTTCTTAGCGGATTTGACTATAAGATTCAATATAAGAGTTCGAAAGATAATATTAATGCGGATTTTCTTACCAGGAATCCATTAACATCTCAAGATTACAAGAGTGACGGCGAATCATACGAAATATTTCAACTCTGGGATGAACACTTGCCTCTAACAAATTTGGAGAAGCCAAAGAAACAAAAGGCGACAAGGAGTTGGCTTCTCTTTAGATCCTTTTGCAGAGCGGGGCTACATCTACACATCCTACAAGCAAATGGAGAATGAACTCATGATACATGAAGGATGTATTTACCGGGGATTACGGATTATAATTCTTCATTCGACGCAGAGACGAGTTTTGAGCGAGTTACATGCAGCGCACATCGGTATCGTCAAAATGAAATCCTTGGCTAGAAGTTACTGCTATTGGACGGGAATCGATAGCGATATCGAAAATTTTGTGAAAATCTGTTGGGAATGCGCTAAAGTTATGAAGGAACAACCAAACATGTCATCGAACCTCTGGAAAATTTCTTCCCAACCATGGCAACGGTTACATATAGACTTCGCTGGACCATTCATTGAACTATACTTCCTTATAGTGGTGGACGCAAAGACGAAGTGGTTAGAAGTTTTCTTTATGAATCGGATCACTAGTTTTTACACCGTACGCGCGATGAGGGAAATTTTTGTGAGGTTCGGTATACCTCAGACTGTTGTGTCTGATAACGGGACCAACTTTACTTCGAAGGAGTTTGAAGACTTTTTGAAGTCTAACAACATTGTTCACAAGCTCACGCCAAGTGTAAGCTCCCCTCGAACATCAATTGACTCTTCACACCAAAGACCAAAAAACTAGATTTTGATGATCATACCTAGTTGGATAAAATGGATGAAAAACTTAAGTCCCAAAGTGAGTTAATAATAACACTTATTTCATCAAAAATTCAAGAGCACAATGATAAACTAATGTCCATAATTGATTATCAATTCGCCGAGATAAACAATAGCAGGCATTAACTCGCGTGTGATACAGTTGGAAAAAATTGCACTGCCCCAAACTGCTATAAATTCTGTATATATAATAAATTCTTTTAAAAGTGAAGTATCAAACATCAAAACTAGAGCCTACGATTTCACGTGAAATACACCTTCACGTGAAGATTCACGTGAACATAAATTTCACGTGAATTGCGTGAATACGCTAATACATGAAGTATGTGAATAACGTGAACACGTAAATTACGTGAATAATGTCTTTTTTCCTGTTTTCGAAGAATTTTTCAATGAGGTTTGAAAATTTTTGGTTTTCCCTGATTGAAAGCAAAATAAATTACAAATGCCTCTACCTACTCTTACTTACTCTTTTATGAATAACCTAGCAATTGGAAACTCCGGATATTTGTAGTCATCTCTTTTTTGGGAACTGTTTAGTAATTAAAAGTTATTACTTCATTCATAAAATGAAGGGCTTTTACTCATTGCAAATTCATTAACAAGTTAAATCATAATCAGAATCATCGTTTAGCCACTTTGAATTTACAAATGTATATAAACTGAGATATTACGAGTATATTGCATTGACGCATTTGTTTTGAAGTTGATCTGTTTCGGATTGCAGAAAAGTCTTGTTTGATATTTTTAGTGATTAAAGTTTAAAATATAAGTTGTTTATATAATTAAAAATATGAAACCTAGCTGGGTATGTTAATATGCTCGAAAGGAAGGTGAAAAAGTAATATGCGAATTGTGTACTGAAGATAATAGTAATTCACTCTCTTGTCGCGGCGGTACGACAGGATCAATATTGCGACATTTACAAATTATTCATGGAGTTAATAATCTTACTTCTGCCAATAGCAGGTATGTTATATCTTTTTTTGTTTTTAATAGACCATATTAAAAGGTGTAAAAATTATGACATTTAATTTCAGCTTGATTAACAATGCTGAAAATGATGGAACGTGCGAATCAAACAGTGCTCTAGCGGCAACCCAACCGTCAACATCTACTGCACACAGAAACAAATTTCCAAGGCTTTCGATTAGATCGCAGTGTTTCCCAGAGAGAATGGAAGAAATCCACCAGGTACTGGCAAATATGATACAAGTGAATCAAATGCCAATATCTTATTGTTCCAGTGAGGGTTTCAGTCAATTTATGGCTGTTGTTGAGCCAAATTATAAGCCTTTGAAAGAAGAAGCAATTAAAAACCAGCTTCAGGTCTTAAGACAGCAAAAAGAAAACCTAATTAAGGAGAAATTAGAAAAGGCTTGTAAAGTATCATGCACATCTGATTGTTGGACCTCCGCGGTACAGGACTCCTACATGACTATGACGGTGCACTTTATAGATGAAGATTGGATTCAACATTCGTACACTCATAACACAAATGAAGTAGATGTACGTCACACTGCTGAAAATCTCTTTCAAAAATACGTCAAGTAAATGGGGTATAGATAAAAAAGTAATGGCTGCTGTCACCGATAATGCTGCTAACATCGTAAGGGCAGTTGGAAATTTGGAGGAAACACAAGAGAAATTTGACGTGTGCCATTGACAGTCTTCAAATAGCAATAAAAAAGTTGATCTCTTCGGAACATACTCAATCAGTTATCGAAAAAGCACGCAAACATGTTGGACATTTAAGCATTCTAGTGTAGCTAAATATGCTTTAGAACCGAAACCCACTCACCAACGTATTAGCAGATCGAACTGTTACTTCATTTGCATCGGCCATAAAATTGGAAATATTCGAACAGGAGTGGACATTGATGAAACAACTTGCAGACGTACTCAACCCGATGCAAGTTCTCACCAGCGTGTTAAGCAGGGAGGGCTCATCAACATCTATGGCTCAACCACTTGCGCATAAGCTACTACAAATGCATATGAAAGAATCCGATGTTAATTCCGAAATGATAAATCAAATCAAAAATGTATTTTCTTCCGAGTTACGTAAACGGTTAGACCTACATATAAGTGAAATACCTGAAACCATATCATCAAGACAAATTGTTTCTCTACCAGATCCACGCTACAAAGATCTGCAGCATGAATGCTATTCTGTTCGAGGTGCAATAAAAGATAAGTTGAAACAACTTCTTGAAGAAAATTTTCCTCAAGCACAGCTTCAAGATTCTAGCCAAACAGAAAACAATGACGGTACAGAAAAGGAGTTGGAATTTCTTTACGAAAAAACTAGAGTCAATCCAGCAAATTAGAAGAGCCTCAGCTAAGGTTTACGTTTAACCCTTTTGAATGGTGGAAACACAAAACTGCAAAATATGCCACTATTGCATTCTTATCAAAACAATATTTGTGCATACCTGCAACTTCTGTCAGCTCAGAACGTTGTTTTTCAGCCGGAAACACAGTTAAAAATAAAATAACTTCTTTGCTTCCAGAAAATGTTGATATGCTAATTTTTTTTATCAAAATCGTAATACTTTGTAATAAAAATATTTAAATTCAATAAAATAAACGTTTGTTTTTTTTTTTTTTTTTAATTTATTTCTGATGGCCTTATATGTTTCTTCATATTGTATTGTTCATTTCATGCAATTACTTGTGTACGTTATTCACCTTATTCACGTGAATGATCTGAAGCTCTAATCAAAACCTCGCTGTCTAATGTTAACCCTGACACCCAAACTGTAATTACTGACCTACGGTCACAAATCACCGAATTAAAATCCGC
The DNA here is from genome assembly GCA_949129095.1 of Volucella bombylans. Lineage (NCBI taxonomy): Eukaryota > Metazoa > Arthropoda > Insecta > Diptera > Syrphidae > Volucella > Volucella bombylans. The sequence continues at coordinate 257,756,520 of OX422140.1, forward strand.
TCAGGAGGAATTTGAAAACAAAAATGTTTCTCTGCGATTATTATTAAGTTTCAGTCTGCTTATGATAGGAACTTCGTACTAACCTCGGTCTTCAAATACCGACAAAACAACAACAAACGAATAATTTATGTGACGTTGGATTAAACTCGCACTCAAATGTCAACCTGCGCGAGTGTCTATCGAAATCCAACAACAATTTACTGGATCGTGCTCTCCAACTAAAGAAACAAAAGCAACTCTCACCAGTTTTTACGATGCGCGGAGGTGTGTTTGCTAAACGTCAACTCACTGATGAAGCTGTGGAAATTGATAACATCGCTAAAATGCATAGCATTGCCAGCCCTAACTGCATTATTTATATATATATATATATTTTTATTCTCTCTCTTTTCCTATTTTATTATTTCTTTTGTAAGTTCTGAACTCTTAAATAATTGTATTTAAATTTGCTTATTTTTCAACTTTTTAACGATCTCCAAATATTATTGTGTGTTTTTTGTTTTTCTTATAATAAATTTTTGAAGAACTTGATGGAAGGTGTTATTCTTGAGGTTAGGCCTGCTGTGCTTCCTGTCGCTTACCAGAAACCCTTCGCATTGTTTCTATTAATTTATCCTAGGTATGTGACCGAGTTCTAACGTATTAAGTCCCACTGGCGAGGGTCACACTGAAATCTGTCGCTCAATGATTAATCTTTTGTGTAACCGGATGAATGGTTTACGTGTGTGTCATTTAAACGCGCAAAGTCTGTTTCCCAAGCTTGATGAGCTAAGTGATTTGCTAATGGGTTCCAAGGTTGATATTGCTTGCATTACAGAATCGTGGTTTAAGGATAGTATATGGGATGAGGTGTACAACATTGATGGATACAGGTTAGAGAATAGGTAGATCAGGTGGAGGTGCTGCCATATATGCCAAAATTGGTTTTAGGGGCTACCCGATATTGAAGTCTCCTGTCGATAGTCAAATTGAATATATGTGTTCGTGGAGCTCATATCTACCACAGCAAACTTCTCATTGGATCTATTTATAGGCCAAACAAATATATTGATCCATCTCCGATATTCTCTGTGTTAGAATCCATCTCAATTCACTACCAAAGAGTTTCAGTAGGCGGTGATTTAAACAGCAACCTTTTAGTTGAAAATGATATCATTGATAGTATGTACTCACTTAATTTGTTTCCAATCAATACAAATAATGGTACACACTTTTCCGATGAAACGAGTACACTTTTAGATGTTTTCTTTGTGAATAATCTCAATGATGCTCTCTTGTATGACATGACTTGCTATTTCTGATCTTCTAATTTGTATTTGAATATACAGTTGCAACCATCGAATTCAGAGATTTTAGCAACATTGACTACCACCAACTGAAGATAGATTTAGCCAATGTTTTTGGCTTACACAAGATATACGATTACTGCTCCATAAGCGCAATCGTATCTACGCGAGTTGTAAACGTTATAAGTTAGAGATACACCTGCAACTATATCGTTCTATACGCAATCAGGTTGTCGGTAAAATTAAAATTGCCGAAAGGAATTTTTTCAGGAACAAAATTGACTAATCAACAACAGATCGCCAAATCTGGAAAAATATCCAGAAATTTGGAACACGTGGAAATATTAAACATGTTGATTCCGACTTGGATCTAAACTCCCTGAATACAAGTTTCGTTACCCTCCCTTTTACTGACATTAATGTTGTTCCTATAAATCCGCGCGATTTTAGCTTTCCTGATAGTGCTTTTGAATTTTCCTGTATAAATGATACTGAAATGGTTGCTTGTTTGTTGTCAGTTAAATCAAATTCTGTAGGGTCTGATGATCCTTCCAGTAATTCTTCGATCTCTGCTCCATGTCTTCAACCTAATAATAACAATCGGCATTTACAATTCTTAATGGAAATGTGAATCCTATACATAAGAGTTCCAATAGTAAGGAATATCCGCCGATATCCATACGCTTTACTTCTCTAAGATATTTGAGAGGGTACTTCAAAGGCAAATAACTTTCTCTCTCCAATGCAATCTGGATTTAGGAAAGGCCATAGCTGTGCTACGGCCATAGCTAAAGTTGTAGACGATATGAGGGAGGCGTTGGATGAAGACAAAGTATATTTTCTAGTATTGTTAGATTTCTCCAAAACATTCGACACAGTTAACCACACTAACACCTGTAACAAACTGCAGACATTGTTTGGTTTTTTGAGCTCAGCTACAAATACCATATATACTTACCTAAAATTAAGAAAGCAAGCTATCTCAGTTGGCCATGTATGTATGTTTTATGTATGTTTTTTTATGTAAAATACTAGAGGAGTTCCACAGGGTTACATTATGGGACCTATTCTATTCTCGCTGTACGTAAGTGAGATTCCCACTTTCGTGACCTTATCTATTTAAATGTATGCTGACGACGTTCAACTCTATCGAAGTTGCCATATTGGTATGATAGATGACTGCGCAAATTCTTTAAACACTGACCTGGAGCGCATATCAAGCTCGTCAGAAAAAAACGGACTTTTTCTAAACCCACTCAAAACTAAATCGTCATTTATAAAAAACTGCTTGATCTCTCCTTCTTCCCAGACATTATTCTCAATTGTTCAAAAATCGAATATGTTTACACAGCAAAAAAATCTTGGAGTAGTTTTTTTAACAGAAAACTTAAGTGGAATAACCATATCAATACTACAGTTGGTAAAGTATATGGAACTTTACGCCAGCTCTGGATGTCACTACTTCACCCCCTTCAAAACTCGCCTCTTACTAGCTAAAACACTCCTTGTACTAGTTCACTGTTATGGATGCGAAATATTCTGTTACTGTGAAACTAACAGTAAAAGAAAACTTAATGTCGCTTTCAAAAATATCGTGCGTTACGTTTTCAATCATCGTCGCTTCGATAGAATATCTCATTACTCGAAATTGCTCTTAAACATGTTACTTGACCATCTATTACGCTATCGGTCCCTTATACTGCTTTTCAATGTGATTCAAACAGTTTAGCATTGTTACCTATTCAGTAAGATAAGATTTACCACGTCTGATAGATCTCGACAAATCATTCACCCTCGTTACTCATGTCTAACATCTGAGCGACAATTTTTCATAACGTCTATTCGTCTGTTGAACTCCTTACCACGGCTTGGTCGAAAGAACCCGCGGGTTTAGAAATGAACTTAAGTCCTTCTACATGAACAATAGCACCTAACCCTTTGATTATTTTTTTTCCTTTGTTGTATACGTATGCTTAGAAAATTCCACAAGTTTATTTGGAGATATACATACATGTGCGTAGAGATTATAATAATGTATATATAAATAACCATTATTTCTTATTATATTACGAGTACCTTAATCTTTTTTTATTAGCTTGAATCTAAATCTGAATTTGTATTGAACATATTAAAGCTTCACTAGTTTAAAAGATAATTTATGTCTTAATGTGATTGCAAAGTAAAACTAAACTAGAAAAAAATCCATCTATCCATCATTAACAAATATACAATCAGAGTGGTACGTTCAAATCCTGAAAAATGAATTATGGTCTGCAATAAATGATCCATGGGACATGCATAAAAAGCTACAACGACCACTGAAAGACAGAAAGCTCCACGATGGGCAGAAGTCTAGCAGATATGATGCTGAAGTTTAACCTTCGCACCAGGTTGGATTTATTGCGATGTACGATTTCAGACCAGACCAATGAAATCGAGGATTGCAAACGGAGTTTTAGGATCGGAGCCTTAGCAAATGGAAGTTCAGAAGGATTTCTGATAGGATCGGCCATTTACATTACATCGTTGATGTGGATGGAGTTCCATTCCGAAGATATATTGACCAGATAAGAGCAACTAGCGTTGAAGGTAATACTTCGAAGTATTTGTCCAAATCTCTTCCTATGGATCCTCAAGCCAGCACCAATTTGGAGGAGAAGGAAATTCCTGCAGTTATTACGGGAGAGCTACCACAAAGCACCGGAGCAGCCGATTCACAAAAACCGGCACTGGAAGCAAAACCAACTCCTTCGGCACTAGTGCCTCACCTTTCACGCAAACTTCCATTGGCAAACAAAGCAGTGAACTTAGAACTCAACAACCAACTGGAACCGAAGAGGTCTAGCATGATACGTCGTCAAGTAATTCCCTACTGTAACTAAAAAGTTACATATTCAAGACAACAACCATTCTGTCACATAAATCTAGTGCAGCGCACATTCTTTATCTGTCATTGGTATAATCTGGATTGACATTGAAATAAAAGACACTTCAGATTGGATTATTATCGAAGCACGAGGTCTTTTTTTGCATATATCGGTTCGGTTCTTCTTTACATTCCTGGTGAATATTTAATTCAAAATAATAAAAACGTTTACCAGGGCTATACAATGATAATTTTAACTTCCGAAGGCGTTTATCAGGGCTTACACCAGAAAAATAATTTAACAACTCTCAACTAAAATACCATGGAATCTTCATTTGGCGATCTACGAGTAGTATCCCGACAAAAGGAAACAGGCACTAAAATACAATGGGCCATTTCCAACCTGCGCGGCTAAAAGAGCTTGATTGACTTTGGAGGGAGCATGGAAAATCATAAATGACAGATTTGAAAACAAACGTCTGTTATCCACAGCTGTACTCAACAAATTAATGTCGCAACCTACGGCAACAATGGAAGATGCTTCTGCAACACGTGCATTACATGACACCATTCAGGAATGTCTTTTAGCATTGGACGGCTTAGGATTCGACACTATTGCTGGAGATCCAATACTCTTGCAAACACTTACATATGAAGAAGCTTGATAGACCCACACACACAATATGGGGAAAATCTTTAAAACACCCAAGAGCGCTCCAATGCTAAGGGATATTTGATTGGCATTTATCTTAGAAATGCTCCTTCAGATCTTGAAAAATGTGTGACAAGTAACACAGCACACTTTTGCACCTAAAGCAAAATATGAAACCTGCAACGAACAACATACTCAATACATGCAACTCCTCATCCGCAGCAGTAAAGAATGAGTCGATTTCCTTAACAGCACAAGGAAATTATAGCACAAGTAAGAGGTATGGCTTCTTTTGGACAGTTCTCGCCAACCTTCAAACCAGTGCGGTAAGCCCATTGAGTGCAGGGCCATATTGGATTCCTTTCCCAGTAAAACCTCATCACGGAAAAAACAATAAAGAAGCTGGGATTAACATCAATCACTGAAACAGTCGCTGTCAAGAAACTCGACAGGCAAAGAGAAGAAGAACATTCAGCTGGGATCCCGTCTCAAAACATTTTCTATATGGATGGAGGCCCATGTCTTACCGAAAATAATATCAAATCAACCCATCAAATCATTTGATACATCATCCTGGTCAATTCCAACAACAATCCATTCGCAGATTCCACGTTTAATGAATCTTGTCCAATCGATCCATCAAAAGATTTTCCAACGATTTATATTACCGGAGCAGACTTGCTAAATCAAAAGAACTTAAAACAAGATACATTGAGTTCATGCAAGAGTACCAATACCATGGGCACATGGAAAAAGTAAATTATCACCATTTAGACAAGCCATACTACTTCTTGTCACATCATTGTGGCTGATATAAGCGCAACAAAACTCAGGATAGTCTCTGACGAATCAGCAAAAATGTCGTCTGACATCTCCTTAAACGACGCCTTATCAACAGGTCCTGCTATCCAAGATGAGGTGTTGTCAGTTCTTATAAAATTCCGCATGCCGAGGTACGTGTTCATCGCAGACATTGAAAAGATGTATCGACAAATACTGATACACGATGAAGACACAAAATACAAACTTATGTTGTGGAGAAATGACGCACTTAAGTATTTTAAGCTCAACATAGTCACATAAGGAACAACTTCACATATCTCGTTATAAGATGTCTTCAGCAATAGTTTTAGCAGAAGATCATCAGAACTGATTTCTTTCGAGTCAAGAGCAATCCAAAGGTATTTCTATGTTGACGACGTAATGACAGGATCCGATTGTTTAAGTGAATCCCTTGCAATTCAAGATAAACTACAGGGCTTATAACAAACAGCTGGATTTAGGCTTCGAAAGTGGTGTGTCATCCATCAATCACTCGTCCAGAACATACCAATCAGCGATCGCGAAACCGAATTATTTTTCAATACCAGCATTGAAGAATATGTCAAAACAGTTAGAATGACTTCGCTCCCAAAATCTAACGACCTCTGTATCAAATCGGCATGGGTCGAAAAAGATCGAATAACAAAACGAACTGCTTACACAGATATTGCACATCTTTTTGATCCACTCGGACTTATGGCCCAATCGTTGTTACAGCTAAAATATTTTTGCAAGAGCTATGGGAACATAATTAAGATTAGGATGCAGAACTTCTATAAGAAATGCAAACTAAGTTGGTAAAATATCAAAAAGATCTGTAGACTCTACACAACATTTAAATAGCCAGGCACATTATTCCACACAAAATTTCTAAGGATGTGCAATTTCATGTATTCGTGGATGCATCTGAAAAGGCTCATGGAGCAGTAACTTACGTTCGATTGGAGGACAAAAGCAACACAATTGCAGTGCACTTACCATGCTCCAAGTCCTTCTAAGAAAACCACGATTTCAATTCAAAGCACCATTACACCCCTAGCGTCCTCAAAAATCATACATATCAGTGTTCTTCTGCGTCTCAACAAATTGGTAACCGATTTAACATCAAAAGCATTTATTGGCGAGTAAAAAAGATTCATGGGAAGGCGAGACCACTGCAATAACATATACTGTGATAAATTCGTAGGAGCCAAAAATCAATTATCAGAATTAAACCAAATTATTGATTCAGCGAGAGACAGAGAGACAATCATAGTCTCGTGTACAAGGAAGGGGTGCGACTTTAATTTTATACCTCCACGATCACCACAATTCGGGGGACTGTGGGAAGCTGCAGTCAAATCTGCTAAATATCTCCTACAACACACATTGGCCCCGGCATCGCTGACGTATGAAGAACTCGAGACTGTTTTAATTGAAGTCGAGGCTATTCTAAATTCCCTGCCGATAATACCCATGTCAGCATCTCCAAATAACTTTGCCGCTCTTACCCCAGGACACTTTCTCATTCGAGAGCCACACATCAGTAATATTGACCGTATTGCAAAACCTGAAAAATCTTCAGTTCTCACTCATTGGAAGCTCGTCAGACATGTCAGCTGACTGTTTGAATCACAGATATAAATGGATGGAAATATGTCAAAATGTGGAACCGGGAATGATGGTCATACTGGCAGAGGGTAACCAACCAGGCTCCAAATGGCTTGGAATCATTAATGCCGTCAAGGGACAAGATAGGTTAGTAAGAGTGGCAAATGTACAAACAGCAACTGGCGTGTTCCGACGGGCCATACATAGATTAGCATCACTCTCAGTACAGTAACAATCACAACCCAGTGGCCATTTGAAACGTCACAGTAACGAAGGGGTTAAATCAGCTGAACCATCATTAAACAACAAACCTCACGAGGACGCCCCCATACAACGTAAACCAAAGTGAGGTCTATCCATTGGTATAGCATTAATCACCTTATTCATCGCTTGTGCAATGTCGGTTACAATAAATGCAAAGGAAATTGAAATCGGCACATTTGATTCTCGACCTGGAATTTATTTCGACAATATTGGAACATCGAACTTAGTAACTCGTACATGGAACTTAGTTATATATTATATACAATCAACATAATTAAGCAAAATCAAGAAACTTTCGATCGACGACATCCGATATTACAAACCCAGCTGAATGAAGTGATTAACTGAATTGACAACAACACGGACGAACCATATCAATTCAAGATTTAAGAACTCTTTTCTTAATGGTCTTTATATACCATACTGCTTATATCAAATCTTCAGCGCACACAATCAGCAATAAGAAACGCATTGTCAAAGATTCATAAAGGAAAAATAAAATAATATTAAATAAAATAAAATATAAAAATAAAATAGGTCGTTTACTAATTACTCTACACCAAATGAAACAAAAGCTAACGTAATAAGGCACAGTTTATTATCCACATACAGCCTCCCAATAAGCACTGACAACGTACTGGAACTTTATAGAATTATGGTGACTGCTGGCCGAATAACAAGTAACCATGTGATATTTCAAATAAAAATACCACTGATAAATTCTGAAAATCTTGAATTATACAGATTAATTAAGATCTACGAGCTCACGGCAACCATTCCCACACCCTCCGCTCATCATTTGATATAAGCATTGGAGACTCAGTGAGACTCCAAATTATGCTCTTTTCGAGCATATAAACAACCATATGGATACAGCACACCAATATCCAATTAGGTTTGAGAAACAAGAGATAAAGTTGAAAAGGATAGCAGCACAGATAGACTCCACTCATCTGGAGTTCCCAGGTATGTTCAGCAACATGCAATACCCCACGCCATCTTAACCTCATCAGGACTACTTATCATTATCGCTGTGATAATCTTACTAATTTGGAGAATGCAGTTGAAGAGCACAGATTCACAGAATACCCGGTTGCTGCTCCAAGAGCAATCCCAAACCGTAACCAAACGATTGAACATAGTTCAATGAGGACCAGGATGTTGAGTACGGTCAGTCTCCACAGTGCGCCGGCATCCGATTACCAGACAACCGACATTGAATTGGACACCTTGCCATTGAAGTGAATTCACCGCAATGCAGGTTGTAGAATAAGTAATTTGCACAGTAATCATTATTATTAGTTTTTGCATATCATTTTTCGTAAAGTAAGCTAATTGTGTTAAGAAACCATTGTGTTAGAGTAATCAACTTTTTTGGATAAATATCGCCAAATAAACATTGAACTGTTGAAAATATTTTAACGGCTATCTAATATTTTGATTTTTATTCCAAGTGAGTCTGCTTGGAAGATTGCAACTCCTACATATTGTCTCAAGTTTGGGTGTTCTAATATTGTACTAGAAATTCCACCTTTAGTTACGGTACAGAACCGTTGTCTAAACATCAATTACAGTAAAAGCATTGTATTCAATTATTATTATTATTATTTAAAAACGTCATGGCATGGTTTTCCAATGGGACATGACGTGTATAGACGGCACCTTATATTTTAATTATAACATCATGACGGGTAATCCCGTCAGAAAATAAATGAGTTTGTTTACATTGTGCGTGTTTGCTGTCCCACGAGAACTGCCTAGTGTTTATTATAATGGTAAATGCTGTTCTTTAACAGCGCTGCAAAAATGTTCTCATAGAATATGTACCGTTGATCAAGCAAATGGCACGACTTCAATAGCCGTCTTTTTTGCATGTAAATTTGTTCAGTTGAAGAAAGGTGCAGCTGCGGGAAGTCGTTTTTTTTTTGTGAAGTAATATTTTTTGTGGATCGTCAGTTTAATTTTTGGAAATAAATGTAAGTACTACTTTCAAAAGTATTGAAAATTGAGATAATTTTGAGTGCTTTCAAAGATGTCATACGAACGGCAGGAAGAGAAACTTTCAAAGTTATTTGCAGAGCAACACGATTCAGAAGACGAATATGACTATTATGATGCTGCAACTTCAAAAGCTTCAGATCCTTTTCAGGATGATGAGCAATTTTCTGGGGAACCTGATTTTGACCCTTTAGATGAAAACAGTAGTTCCAGTTCGTCGAACGATACAGCAGCCGAAGATTGAACGGCAAATTATAGATGGAGATATACCTGAACATGATGACCAGCAATTTATTGTGGGACAGGGAGCTCAAGAAGAAGAAGCTTCAGACGATGAATGAACTTCAAATATTCAACCTATTCCAAATTTTCAATTCGATAAAAATCAATCTAGTATAAAAACCGAACTAGCCAAGGATGTAACCCATACGATGTTTTTCGAAAACTGTGGACTCCGGAAATTTTGCAAACACTTGTGGATTGCACAAATAAGTACGGTGATAAGTTGTGTTTAGCAAAACGCCCACAAAGACGATACGTTCGTATAAAGGAATTCAAAGCAGTAAATGTAGAAGAATTAAAGAAATTCTTTGGGCTTTGCTTACTACAAGGATAAATATCATTCCCTCGCATGTTTACGAAAAGTCGACTATATCACCATCAAATATTTTCTTCTACAATGTCTGGAAGACGTTTCGAGCAGATATTACGGTGTCTAAGCTATGAAGTATATGAAGTCAAAACGGATAAATTGTCGAAAGTCCGAGAACTTTTGGGTACATTGCTAAAAAACTTTTCTCAGGCATACTATCCTGATGAAGCATTATCTTTGGATGAATCTCTACTGCTGTTCAAGGGTCGCTTATCTTTTCGTCAATATATAAAAGGAAAAAAAGCAAAATATGGTATAAAGTTTTATGAATTGTGTACGCCAAATGGGTATGTTCTCAATATTGAAATATGCAAAGGGAAAATTGAAGAGGAAAACAATAAAACGTTTAAGTTTCAGTTTTAAATGCATTTTATTTTCTTAACACTAACTCTTACATTCTAACAAAAAATGCTTAAATGCTAGCTTACAATTACTTAAAAATGTATACTAATTTACTGGCCCCACACAGGCACTCTAAGCTACTCTGAATACTTATATCTATGTCTTTCGACTTCATTACATTTTATTTAGGAATACTTATTTTCTACACTTAAGGCTAAGAAAAAAATTTGTTTACAAAAACTTAGCATATGGACATTTTTTTCGTTTTTATACAAACTTAGTATCTAATTTAAAATAAACCTTAGCCTACCTAACCTAAATGTACAATACACACATAACCACATATAGACATTATACACAATTATACATATATCAGTATACACCTTTGTATACACTGATATATGTATATGTTTCTTAAATGCTAAACTAAACGTATGTAAGCTGGCCATCGCTATTCACAGAGCAAATAAATTGGTCAGATCTGCCTCATTAGTGAGGCTGGTCCGTAATTGACGGAAACGACGACGAACCATCTTCCCCATCATTCAACCACCAGAAATGCTGGTGCTGCCGAACGACATCCCTTTTATCGCGTTATCGCGATTCCCCACCGCCCTACTGAACCTGAGGCGATCCACACTGCCGTGTGCGACGTCTCTGCTGTAGTTTAGTCGCCTGTCCCCAGCTGTCCGAGCGACATGGAAGATTAACGGCACCGCTGATCTATCCTGGATCAAACCTATCTGATCAAGGTAGAAGAATGCTTCCGGTGGAACGAAGCCGTCAAAGCGCATACTCTCGTGGTAAAGGTAATTCGGGTAGTAAGCCCCAGATATCAGATTATTCGTCGAGGTCATTGCTCTTGCAATGTGCTTAATTACGAAGTTGTCCACTCGTATTAGGTTCGCCCTGTTGTAAAGGACCTCATTAGGATAAAATTTCTTGTACTCCGACTCTGGTGTTCTGTACAAGCGAAGACAAGCCCTAAGGCAAGTCCTCTCAAACACCCGAATCTTTTCCATTAAGCTTGCTCGTATATTGAACCACACGGGAGAACCAAATACCAGCAAGGGCTTGATAAGGGCCATGTAGCAGATTACCTTTACAGTTACATTTTTTTCTGTTTTCAATGCATTTTATTTTCTTAATCACTAACTCTTACATACTAACAAAAAATGCTTAAATGCTAGCTTAAAATTACTTAACAATCTTATACTAACTTACTGGCCCCACACAGGCACTCTAAGCTACTCTAAATTCTTATATCTATGTCTTTCGACTTCATTTATATTTTATTTCGAATGTTTCTTTTATATACTTAGGGCTAAGAAAAAAATTTGATTACAAAAACTTAGCATATGGACAATTTTTTATTTTTTATAAAAACTTAGTATCTAACTTAATATCAACCTTAGTCTACTTAACCTACATACACAAAATACACATAAACACACTTAGACGTTATACACAATAATACACATATGTTAGTATATACCTTTATATACACTAACACATGTATATATTACTTAAATGCTAACCTAAACCTATGTAACCTGGCCATCGCTATTTACAAAGCAAATATATTGGTCAGCCCTGCCTCATTAGTGAGGCTGGTCCGTAATTGACGGAAACGACGACGAAACATCTTCTCCATCATTCAACCACCAGAAATGCTGGTGCTGCCGAATGACATCCCTCTTATCGCGATTCCCCACCGCCCTACTGAACCTGAGTCGATCCACACTGCCGTGTGCGATGTCTCTGTTGTAGTTGAGTCGCCTGTCCCCAGCTGTCCGAGCGACATGGAAGATTAACGGGACCGCTGATATATCCTGTATCAACCCTTTCTGATCTAGGTAGAGGAATGCTTCAGGTGGAACGAAGCCGTCAGATCGCACACTCTCGTGGTAAAGGTAATTGGGGTAGTAAGCCCCAGATATCAGGTTATTCGTCGAGGTCATTGCTCTTGCAATGTGCCTTCGAGTCAGCTTAATTACGAAGTTGTCCACTCGTATTGGGTTCGCCCTATTGTAAAGGACCTCGCTAGGATAAAATTTCTTGTACTCCGACTCTGGTGTTCTATAAAAGCGAAGACAAGCCCTAAGACAAGCCCTCTCAAACACCCGAATCTTTTCCATTAAGCTTGCTCGTACATTGAACCACACAGGACAACCAAATACCTGCATGGGCCTGATAAGGCCCATGTAGCAGATTACCTTTACCCTTGCATCGAGTTGGCTGCTATAAAACAGTCTCTTTGTAAGGGCAAAAGCACCTTTAGCTCTGGCCAGAGCAGCATCTACATTTTTGCCAAAATACAGAAACTGATCTAGCCAGATTCCAAGGTATCTGACTACATTTCGACAGGCAAGAGGTTGTCCGCGTTGTCCAACGATAGAGAACTTTCGCCAATTTTTTCTGGTATCCCTAGAGGCTCCAGACAACGGCGTCCTAAAGAGAATGGTTTCCGACTTCTGAAAGTTGATTTTCAACTTCCAGTCATCGCAAAATCGTCTTATCTTATCGAAATCACGCTGCAAGAGAGTATTAATGACCTCGATTTTTGGACCTGTTCTGTACGCTACCAAATCGTCTGCGTACGCAATAGTATGGGAAAGTGAACCTATCAAGTCGCTTGTAAAAATGTTGAAAAGGATCGGCGAATTGACCGCGCCTTGCTGAAGACCATTTTTAATTTGAAATATTCCAACAGAAATCACATCGCCATTTTTCACGATGAACTGTCTGTTGGTTAGCATATTATAAAGAATGTACAAGAGTGGTTTACTGATCCCCAACCGAGTCAGCTTATAGAAAAGACCCTCTAACCATACGGTGTCGAAGGCCTTCTCCAAGTCAACAAGGCAGGCACCAGTGCATTGTTTTTTGCCTTTATTCCATTGGATATCGAGACACCAGTTTAGACGCGGCATGTGAGATCTCATGTCCCGCCTTAAAACCGAATTGATTATCCGGAATTATATGTTTGTCCTCAACCCACCTAGACAGAGCTCTATTGATTACCTTTTCCAAAAACCTTACTGATATTCGGAAGGAGACTTATCGACCGGAGATTCGCCGGATTGGATATATCCTTCCCCTTTTTGGGGAGAGGTTGAACCACCGCCGTTTTCCAATGCGCTGGATAATGTGCATTATTCATTGCATTATTAAACAGGGTGGTGTAAATGGCCACCGCTTCTAGAGGAAGATGTCGAAGCACGATGTTCGCAATACCATCGGTCCCCACTGATTTCTTAGCCCTGCTTGTGTCGAAGATCTCATGGAGTTCCTCCTTCGAAATAAATGGGGGTAGGTCACCCTCTCTGGCAATGACATTATTGGCCATATTTTCGTCGTTGAACTGGGTGAAACCAGAGCCTTCGGATCGCCAGTTCCCCATTTCATGCAGATTACCCTTTACCCTCGCATTGAGTTGGCTGCTATAAAACAGTCTCTTTGTAAGGGCAAAAGGCACCTTTAGCTCTGGCCAGAGCAGCATCTACATTTTTTGCCAAAATACAGAAACTGATCTAGCCAGATTCCAAGGTATCTGACTACATTTCGACAGGCAAGAGGTTGTCCGCGTTGTCCAACGATAGAGAACTTTCGCCAATTTTTTCTGGTATCCCTAGAGGCTCCAGACAACGGCGTCCTAAAGAGAATGGTTTCCGACTTCTGAAAGTTGATTTTCAACTTCCCAGTCATCGCAAAATCGTCTTATCTTATCGAAGTCACGCTGTAAGAGAGTATTAATAACCTCGATTTTTGGACCTGTTCTGTACGCTATCAAATCGTCTACGTACGCGATAGTATGGGGAAGTGAGCCTATCAAGTCGCTTGTATAAATGTTGAATAGGATCGGCGAATTGACCGGCGCCCTGCTGAAGACCATTTTAATTTTAAATATTCCAACAGAGGTCACATCACCATTTTTTCACGATGAACTGTCTGTTGGTTAGCATATTATAAAGAATGTACAAGAGTGGTTTACTGATCCCCAACCGAGTCAGCTTATAGAAAAGACCCTCTAACCATACGGTGACGAAGGCCTTCTCCAAGTCAACAAGGCAGGCACCAGTGCATTGTTTTTTGCCTTTATTCCATTGGATATCGGACACCAGTTTAGACGCGGCATGTGAGATATCATGTCCCGCCTTAAAACCGAATTGATTATCCGGAACTATATGTTTGTCCTCAACCCACCTAGTCAGAGCTCTATTGATTACTTTTTCAAAAACCTTACTGATATTCTGAAGGAGACTTATCGACCGAAGATTCGCCGGATTGGATATATCCTTTCCCTTTTTGGGGATAGGTTGAACCACCGCCGTTTTCCAATGCGCTGGATAATGTGCATTATTCATTGCATTATTAAACAGGGTGGTGTAAATGTCCACCGCTTCTAGAGGAAGATGTCGAAGCACGATGTTCGGAATACCATCGGTCCCCACTGATTTCTTAACTCTGATTGTGTCGATGAGTCCTTCCTTCGAAATGAACGGGGGTAGGTCACCCTCTCTGGCAATGCCATTATTTGCCATATTTTCTTCGCTAAACTGGGTGAAACCAGAGCCGTTGGATCGCCAATTCTCTATTTCCTTTCGAACGTAGCAGTTGTGCACCAAGACGCGGTTGTTCAGGTCATAATTAGGGCCAATGATATCAATGGCCTTGTATACTTCCTGGAAAGTCGCCCCTATGGTCTCAACCTTCTCCTGCGGATCCTCGATCACAAAGAAGTCGTCATCGTCAGCGGCTTCATTTGGATTAATATCGGCTATTGTCAGTAACCGTTCGTTGTCTGTTGTCCGTGCTATTTTAAGACACTGAAGGTCGTTTTGATTTTTTCTTCGAAATAGTTTATTTATTTGCGGAAACATATTCGGGTTGCTGGTGTTTACAGCCCGAACCTTGTTGTTCCAATACAAACTTACAGAAATTCTGTAATTCTCTTTTATTAGCGTTTGAATATTTTTAATCGACGACTTCAGTGTCCTAATCTCCGGGTCTTGTCGGTCAGTTAACCGTCTGTACAAGTTTTTAAGTCTTGTCAGAAGTCTACTTTTCTGTCGGTGCAGTGCGTCAATAGTAGGATTGCGGAACAGGTCTTCGTTAGTCGTACGTCGATACCGCGGTATTGTAGTGTCCATAGTTTGTTTAATTGTCTCGTCCATTTGTTTTAGGTAATTGTCGATCTCCTCGTTTGACAAATTCCTATTGGACGGTGGGTGGATCGTGTTCGAGGCGAGCGCTCTTGTCAAGGTTGCGAGGAAGCATGTCCATCGAGTCTTACTGTAGTTGTAAGAATATCTTTGGACAAACTCCTCCAATTCCGTAATTTCGTTGGGAACTGTAATTTCGGTGCTAAAATCGCACTGGTCACTGTCATACACGAATGTGCGCAGACAGTTTAGCGTTTGTAAATTCGTACCTGTCAGTCGTATGCGTTCGTCGTACAGCAGTAGGTCCAAATAAGACCCGCTTCTATGAAACGACGGGTTATCCGTCGCTTTAAGACCGAGTCTGTACATGACATCGTGCTGACCCCACCAATCGAGTAGTAGGTTCCCTCTAGTATTTGGCAAATTATTTCCCCAATCTCTGTCTCTAGCGTTGAAATCCCCGCCGATTATAAAATAACTCTCCCCCGATTCCAGCCTCAGAAGTCGAAAAAGCGTGTCGAGCTCTGTTATTAATAGGGTGGATTGTGAAGCCTCAGGTTCGTAAACAGAGGCCAAGTACAGCGGCTTTCTACTGCGGAGCGGGATGTAAACGACGACCGCCTCCAACACCCGGAACCTGCGCAACACGCCCTTGTACAACTCTGTGAAATGTTATACCTTCTTTAATAAGTCGTTCATACACCTCCACGGAGAGCAGAAGTGTTTTGTGTTTCGGCTTAAAAAGGCAGAAAAATAAGTAGCATACTTTTAGCCAGTGAAATTTTAAGTGTTCGGTTGCCGAGGTGGTAAAGACTCTGACGATATTATACCTAGTGTAGACGATCCCGAGGCCAGGGTTCGATTCCCATAGTCGGACAACAGTTTTTTATTTCCAATTTTTATTGAAATATTAACAAAGAAGTGTACAAAAAAAAAATAAAAAAAAAACCAAAAAAAGTCCCGTAATGGATAGTGGAGAGCGGTCCCCTATGTCAATAGCGGGACCTGCTGAATTATTATCAGGCGAGGCTTCAAGCGGGGTCAAGCCAAATACACACGGCTAAGAGAAGGAGGAAGCTTAGGCCATCCTCCAACATAGTTCACCGTCCCGCCCAACCAACTTCACTGTAAAACTGCTTGGTGGAGTGAGGAAGGGAACAGTTTCGCTACATTGGCACAGAGCGAAACGGAAGATGAAGAAGAAGAAATGATGGCCATAAGTAGCAGCATCAAAATGCTGCAACAAAGGATACTGGCCCTTGAAAGAAAGGCAAATGGTCAGAAGGAAGAGAGAAGAGGAAGAATTATCCCAGCAACAACAGCAGACGCTACTTGCTCCAAAGCAGAGCCAACAACAACACCAACAAAAGCGGAAAAAACACCAGCAACAACAACAAGAGCAGCCACAACAACGGCATCAACAAAAACAACGGCAACCACAAAAAACAGCAGCAGCAGCAGCAGCAGCAACAACAACAGCAGCAGCAGAAGAAGAAGGAGAAGTGCAGCCTCCTATAAACACCTATAAACTAGAGGTAAATGAGAAACCAAGGACCTGTGTAAGTTGGTCATTGGTAATAATTTTTAACATAAAGAGATTGGGGAACGATCGCCATGCCATCCACTGTAATACAGTGGAGGGCTACGCGAAAGTGAAAGAGCTCCTAAAGGAAACGACGACAGGAGCACTACTCATTTACACCAAAATGTGAAAAGCGGCAATCGATGCTGCTAAAGGGGTTGGAACCGTCTTCTGATCCTGAGGGGATCTTGGCACTGCTCAAAGAGAAGGAGTGCGAAGGACTCAAGTTTGTGGGGGTAAAGCCGTTTACCACAGCTAGAGCCAGGCGGGAGAAACGGAGTCTGCCGTTCTTCCTGGTGCAACTCAGTCCCGAAAGCCGTCTGGATAGTCTAAGGAGTATCAATGTCCTAGACTACCAGGTGGTTCACTGGGAAAAACTAAAAAGGAGCGAAGGCGTTATACAATGCGTTCGCTGCCAGAGGTTCGGGCACGCCGCGTCGAACTACCAAATGCAGCCTCGATGCGTGAAGTGCGCAAAGAACCACAGTTCCGAGGAGTGTGCTCTGGGTGTTGACGGAGCATCCGATAGGTCGCAGCTCTCGTGCGTATTATGTGGGAACGTAGGACACATCGCAAACTATCGGGGTTGTCCTAAGTTCACCGAAATTAAAAAAGCAAAATTGGCTCGGCAGCAGAAGGTGGAGGTCAAACGTTCACCTGTGATGTTTCAAACACCAGCCGTCACGCCCCAAATTTCCTACGCCCAAATGGCGTCAGGTAGGGGGGCTACGGTACAGCAAGCGACTGTTGCTTCTCCGGCTCCGATGACGAGAACAACGGAAGCTGCACCCAACATGTTAGCCATCTTGCTCGAAATCCAAGGGCAGATGGCTCAGCTGCAAAAGCAGGTTCAAGAGCAGGCCAAGCTGGTGGACCAGATCTACGCGTTGCTGCCGGGCCTAACGCAACACATGTCGTAATGGGTACGCACATGTTGGAGCAAACTTTGAAGGTCCTTGCGGTGAATGTGAGTTCATTGATTAGGATCGAACGAAGAGCCGCGATGTTTAAATTGCTACAAGACCAAACTCCTGATGTGCTTTTCGCTAGCGAAACAAAGCTAACTGATGGGCACAAACTGGAGTA
Organism: Volucella bombylans; assembly: GCA_949129095.1. NCBI lineage: Eukaryota > Metazoa > Arthropoda > Insecta > Diptera > Syrphidae > Volucella > Volucella bombylans. The sequence continues at coordinate 257,774,825 of OX422140.1, forward strand.
CAATAATTATATTGTTAGAAGAAGAAATCGGCCCAGATCCAAACGTGGAGGCGGTGTCGCGATCTTCATTAAAGAGGGTATAAAATTTCACAGAGTGTACAAGGGCGTGTTGCGCAGGTTCCGGGTGTTGGAGGCAGTCGTCGTTTACATCCCGCTCCGCAGTGGAAAGCGGCTGTACTTGGCCTCTGTTTATGCACCTGAGGCTTCACAATACACCCTATTCATTACAGAGCTCGACACGCTTTTTCGACTTCTGAGGCTGGAATCGGGGGAGAATTATTTTATAATCGGCGGGGATTTGAACGCTAGACACAGAGATTGGGGAAATAATTTGCCAAATACTAGAGGGAACCTACTACTCGATTGGTGGGGTCAGCACGATGTCATGTACAGACTCGGTCTTAAAGCGACAGATAACCCGTCATTTCCCAGAGGCGGGTCTTATTTGGATCTACTGTTGTACGACGAACGTATACGACTGACAGGTACGAATTTACAAACATTAAACTGTCTGCGCACATTCGTGTATGACAGCGACCATTGCGGTTTTAGCACCGAAATTACAGTTCCCAACGAAATTGCGGAATTGGAGGAGTTTGTCCAAAGATATTCTTACAACTACAGTAAGACTCGATGGACACGCTTCTCCGCAACCTTGACTAGAGCGCTCTCCTCGAACACGATCCACCCACCGTCCAATAGGAATTTGTCAAACGAGGAGATCGACAATTACCTAAAACAAATGGACGAGACAATTAAACAAACTATGGACACTACAATACCGCGGTATCGACGTACGACTAACGAAGACCTGTTCCGCAATCCTACTATTGACGCACTGCACCGACAGAAAAGTAGACTTCTGACCAGACTTAAAAACTTGTGCAGACAGTTAACTGACCGACAAGACCCGGAGATTAGGACACTGAAGTCGTCGATTAAAAATATTCAAACGCTAATAAAAGAAAATTACAGAATTTCTGTAAGTTTGTATTGGAACAACAAGGTTCGGGCTGTAAACACCAGCAACCCGAATATGTTTCCACAAATAAATAAACTATTTCGGAGAAAAAATCAAAACGACCTTCAGTGTCTTAAAATAGCCCGGACAACAGACAACGAACGGTTACTGACAATAGCAGGCATTGATCCAAATGAGGCCGCTGATGATGACGACTTTTTTGTGATCGAGGATCCACAGGAGAAGGTTGAGGCCATAGGGGCCACTTTCCAGGAAGTATATAAGGCCATTGATAACATTGGCCCTAATTACGACCTGGAAAATCGCGTCTTGGTGCACGACTTCTGCATTCGAAATGAAATAGGGAACTGGCGATCCGAGGGCTCTGGTTTCACCCGGTTTAGCGACGAAAATATGGCAAATAACGTCATTGCCAGAGAGGGTGGCCTACCCCCGTTCATTTCGAAGGCAGGACTCCATGAGATCTTCGACACAATCAGGGCTAAGAAATCGGTGGGGACCGATGGTATTCCCAACATCGTGCTTCGACATCTTCCTCTAGAAGCGGTGGACATTTACACCACCCTGTTTAATAATGCAATGAATAATGCACATTATCCAGCGCATTGGAAAACGGCGGTGGTTCAACCTATCCCCAAAAAGGGAAAGGATATATCCAATCCGGCGAATCTCCGGTCGATAAGTCTCCTTCCGAATATCAGTAAGGTTTTTGAAAAGGTAATCAATAGAGCTCTGTCTAGGTGGGTTGAGGACAAACATATAGCTCCGGATAATCAATTCGGTTTTAAGGCGGGACATGATATCTCACATGCCGCGTCTAAACTGGTGTCCGATATCCAATGGAATAAAGGCAAAAAACAATGCACTGGTGCCTGCCTTGTTGACTTGGAGAAGGCCTTCGACACCGTATGGTTAGAGGGTCTTTTCTATAAACTAACTAGGCTGGGGATCAGTAAACCACTCTTGTACATTCTTTATAATATGCTAACTAACAGACAGTTCATCGTGAAGAATGGTGATGTGACTTCTGTTGGAATATTTCAAATTAAAAATGGTCTTCAGCAAGGCGCGGTCAATTCGCCGATCCTATTCAACATTTTTACAAGTGACTTGATAGGTTCACTTCCCCATACTATTGCGTACGCAGACGATTTGATAGCGTACAGAACAGGTCCAAAAATCGAGGTCATTAATACTCTCTTGCAGCGTGACTTCGATAAGATAAGACGATTTTGCGATGACTGGAAGTTGAAAATCAACTTTCAGAAGTCGGAAACCATTCTCTTTAGGACGCCGTTGTCTAGAGCCTCAAGGGATACCAGAAAAAATTGGAGAAAGTTCTCGATTATTTGACAACACGGACAGCCTCTTGCCTGTCGAAATGTAGTCAGATACCTTGGAATCTGGCTAGATCAGTTTCTATATTTTGGCAAAAATGTAGATGCTGCTCTGGCCAGAGCTAAAGGTGCTTTTCCCCTTACAAAGAGACTGTTCTATAGCAGCCAGCTCGATGCGGGGGTAAAGGTAATCTGCTACATGGCCCTTATCAGGCCCATGCTGGTATTTGGTTGTCCCGTGTGGTTCAATGTACGAGCAAGCTTAATGGAAAAGATTCGGGTGTTTGAGAGGGCTTGCCTTAGGGCCTGTCTTCGCTTGTATAGAACACCAGAGTCGGAGTACAAGAAATTTTATCCTAATGAGGTCCTTTACAACAGGGCGAACCTAATACGAGTGGACAACTTCGTAATTAAGCTGACTCGAAGGCACATTGCAAGAGCAATGACGTCGACGAATAACCTGATACCTGGTGCTTACTACCCCAATTACCTTTACCACGAGAGTGTGCGCTCTGACGGCTTCGTTACACCGGAAGCATTCCTCTACCTAGATCAGAAAGGGTTGATCCAGGATAGATCAGCGGTGCCGTTAATCTTCCATGTCGCTCGGACAGTTAGGGACAGGCGACTCAACTACGACAGAGACGTCGCACACGGCAGTGTGGATCGCCTCAGGTTCAGTAGGGCGGTGGGGAATCGCGATAAGAGGGATGTCGTTCGGCAGCACCAGCATTTCTGGTGGTTGAATGATGGAGAAGATGTTTCGTCGTCGTTTCCGTCAATTACGGACCAGCCTCACTAATGAGGCAGGGCTGACCAATCTGTTTTCTCTGTAAACAGCGATGGCCGGCTTACATAGGTTTAGGTTAGCATTTAAGAAACATATACATATATCAGTGTATACAAAGGTGTATACTGATATATGTATATGATTGTGTATAACGTCTATGTGTGTTTATGTGTGTATTGTACATTTAGTTTAGGTAGGCTAAGGTTTATTTTAAGTTAGATACTAAGTTTTTATTAAAAATAAAAAATTATGTCCATATGCTAAGTTTTGTTAACAAATTTTTTTCTTAGCTTTAAGTATACAAAATAAATAGTTCTAAGAAAATGTAAATGAAGTCGAAAGACATAGTTATAAGAATTTAGAGTAGCTTAGAGTGCCTGTGTGGAGCCAGTAAGTTAGTGTAAGATTATTAAGTAATTGTAAGCTAGCATTTAAGCATTTTTTGTTAGAATGTAAGAGTTAGTGATTAAGTAAATAAAATGCATATAAAACTAAAAAAAAAACTAAAACTATACCTTCTTTAATGAAGATCGCGACACCGCTTCCGCGTTTGGGTTTGGGCCGATTTCTTCTTCTAACAATATAATTATTGTACTCCAGTTTGTGCTTATCGGTTAGCTTGGTTTCGCTAGCGAAAAGCACATCAGGAGTTTAGTCTTGTAGCAATTTAAACATCGCAGCTCTTCGTTCAATCCTAATTAGTGAATTAACATTCACCGCAAGGACCTTCAAAGTTTGCTCCACCATGTGCGTACCCATTACGGCATGTGTTGCGTTAAGCCTGGCAGCAGTGCGTAGATCTGGTCCACCCGCTTGGCCTGTTCTGGAACCTGCTTTTGCAGCTGAGCCATCTGCCCTTGGGTTGCGAGCAAGATGGCCAGCATGTTAGCTGCAGCTTCCGTTGTTCTCGGTATTGGCGCTGGAGAAGCAACAGTCGCTTGCTGTACCGTAGCCCCCCTACCTGACGCCATTTGGGCGTAGGAAATTTGGGGCGTGACGGCTGGTGTTTGAAACCTAACAGGTGAACGTTTGACCTCCATCTTCTGCTGCCGAGCCAGTTTTGCTTTTTTAATGTCAGTGAACTTAGGACAACCCCGATAGTTTGCGGTGTGTCCTACGTTCCCACATAACACGCACAAGAGCTGCGTCCTATCGGATGCTCCGTCCATACCCAGAGCACATTCCTCGCAACTGTGGTTCTTTGCGCACTTCACGCATCGAAGCTGCATTTGGCAGTTCGAGGCGGCGTGCCCAAACCTCTGGCAGCGAACGCATTGCAAAACGCCTTCGCTCCTTTTTAGTTTTTCCCAGTGAACCACCTGGTAGTCTAGTACATTGATACTCCTTAGACTATCCAGACGGCTTTCGGGACTGAGCTGCACCAGGAAGACTCCGTTTCTCCCGCCTAGCTCTAGCTGTGGTAAATGGCTTTACCCCCACAAACTTGAGTCCTTCGCACTCCTTCTCTCTGAGCAGCGCCAGAATCGCCTCAGGATCAGCAGATGATTCCAACCCCTTCAGCAGCATCGATTGCCGCTTTTCACACTTCGGTGTGAATGAGTAGTGCTCCGACGTCGTTTCCTTTAGGAGCTCTTTCACTTTCGCGTAGCCCTCCACTGTATTACAGTGGATGGCATGGCGATCGTTCCCCAATCTCATAATTTTAAAATTATTACCAATGACCATCTTACACAGGTCCTTGGTTGCATTTACTTCTAATTTATAGGTGTTGAGGCACCTTCTCCTTCTTCTTCTTCTGCTGCTGCTGCTGCTGCTGTTGATGTTGTTGTTCTTGTTGTTGTTGTTGTTGTTGCTGCTGCTGTTTTAGCTGCTGCCGCTGTTGTGGCTGCTCTTGTTGTTGCTGCTGGTGTTTCTTAGTCTTTTGTTGTTGTAGCACTTGTGCTATTGTATTTGTCTGTTGTTTTTTCTGGGGCTGCTTTTGAGCAAGCTGCGACTGCTGTTGTTGTTGGGATTGCTCATGCTCTTCCCTCTTCCTTCTGACCATTTGCTGTTCTTTAATGGCATGCACCCTTTGCTGTAGCATTTTGATGCTGCTATTTATAGATTCGATTATAACAACAACATGGCAGGTTAGTTTCATATACCACATACATACATTGCAAATATTTTCTTACTTATTTTATTTTTTCTGTCCAGGTATTGACAAAGGTGACCAAATGACGTCTTATTACTCTTGTCCGCGAAAAACCTTACGATGGTACAAGAAAGTAAATTTTCATCTGTTGGATATAGCAGTATGGAATAGTACTCGTATGTTTCTACGTCAAAAACATACAAACGCAAAGATCACACAAATAGAATTTCGGGATCAGCTAATAGACTCTTTATTGGGAATAGGACTGCATTCAATTATTGCGAAGACCAGAAATACACCAATAGATCATTAACTAATGAAATCGAATAACCACCATTAAGTACAACATTTCCAAGAAAAAATTCCTCCGGGTCCCAATAAGGCAAGGTCATCATTTTTACGTTGTAAGCAATGCTATAAGCAAAATATAAGACGGGAAACTTCGTATCGCTGTAAGGCATGTGCAGATAAACCTGCTTTATGCGCCGGACTATGTTTCGAAACATGGAACACATCGAAATACCGCATTTGACTATATCGAAGCTATAGATATCCAATAGAATTAGGTATTTTATTTTCATTATTCTTTTTGTTTTGTTCCCAATGAAATTGTTATTTCAATGTTATCTACATAATGTACATACGAGTATGTATTAACTTTGTTATTACTGAAAATGCTACGAAATAAAGCATATTACATACAACATTTATAAGAAATATAGTCCTATTTTAATAAATAACATATCTAAGGTATTAATACTAATTTGAATTTTAATTTATGAGCACTTGCAGCAATAATAAACCACAGAAAAAAACAAAGGGCATGCATTTTTGGCAATATTTTCAAGTTCTGCTTGACGGGTATTTACGTCTTTATGCTGTTAACAATAATCTAAATCATGTAAAGCATCATGACGTGAAAAGAAGTCAGACGTGTAATGCCGGCATGCATTTATGCGAAACCTTTAATTCCTTGAATACACCAAGACGTCTATGACAGTCATGGCGTTTATATTCGTCATGCTTTGAAACAACATAAGGATTCATGACTTAAATAAACGTCATAATTAAAAATTCAATTTTATTAATAACATTTATTAATTTCGTAATTTAATTCAAATCACTGTTTACAGAACTCGTTTACCTCTAAAAATATGGTAGATAGAGAAAGTGCTTTTGTGGGAATCTTTCTTAAAAATAAGTGTCCGTCAAAGGGTTAACAAATTTTTTTTTAGTTTTATTATTGATGTGCAGTAGCATTCATAAAAAACAAACTCATCATGCAATATCAATTGCATGAGTTTAATTTAATTTAATTTCTTATTAACTACAGAATTATGCCTATTCTTTTTCTTAAATATTAAATAAAATGTATTATAATATAAAGTATCATATTGTAAAGTGTTAAGAAGAAAAGAAATATCAAGTGCACCTATATTACTTTCGCCAGATTGGTACATAGCTGAGACACGCCATAAAATGCCAGTGAACCTGTTGCTACGGAAACCCTGTTGGCGGTGAAATTTTGGCGATTCGAGATATTTTATGAGCTAACGGCTTACCAGCGCTTCAATGACGTTGGAAATAAGGGAGGAGGATATGGAAAAAATTCGCCTTTTTTAGGAACGGGAAGGTAAATGATGTTTCCCATCTGCTGTGAAAGAGTTCTGAAGAGTAGGATTGATGAAAAAGCTTACGCGGTGGTTTTGCATTTCTTGTAATAAAAGAAGCGACCAGTTCAAGTCAAACACAAGAACACAATCCAAACTGATAAAATGAGAACTGACATCGAAGTTTTTGCAAAGTATCACAACAGCAAAAGAATTTAAAATTTAAACTACTTCATATTCTAAAAATTATAGTCGAAAAAAAATGGCATCATATCCACAATTCAATAGGCTGCTATTTTCAGCAGCTATTTCTAGTGGAGCTCCGAATGAGACTCAAAATGAAATTTTATCAGTGTACGGTGACTGGAGTGATATATGAGCAATTGTTGTCAAATTATTCGTTTCCAATTTAGACGACTTGAATACGGAACGTTTTACTGTCGACCGTCATAATCATAATCTTGAAAATGCTATAAGAATTACTTGTGCTGAAGATTTAGATAAAATGTGAGTAATTGTGTGATCGGCGTTTAGTCCCTACTGTATGTGACAATATAGTCAAATCCCCTTCTTGTGTCAATTGTATTTGTTTATATCCAAACATCCGAAGTTGTATAAACAATTTTTTCATCTTTGTAGCCCATCTTCAGGCTTTCGTAAATTTACCTGTAGTTATTGTTCTAAGCGAAATTTGGACATACGAAAATGAATTAGATCAGTATAAATATTCCAGGCTTTATTCCTTTGGCAAGTTGCAATGAAAAATACTTTGCCGATGGTGTAATCGTATTTGTAAAAAATGGTCACTTCACTGAATACTCGAAACTAAAACTATAGAGCGCTGATGGTCTAAAAGTTTGTTTTAATTTCAATAGCAAAAATTATACAATGTTGTGTTTCTATAGACTTCATGAATTTAGTAAATGTGTCTTTGTTGATGAATTAAGTAATGTTCTTGATTGTTGTAACGATAAAAACCTAATTTTGATAGGTGATATAAACATTGACTTATTGAATCATTTTGAAAAAGATACTGAAAATTATTTGTATCTATGTATTAGCATCTCATGGTCTGAGGAGTTTTATTGGCGAACCAAAACGCGAACATCTTACAATAAAACCATATTTTCATACGTCTTCACAAAAATAATTACAACTTTTTTCAAGGAAAAGTACATGATCTCTGATAATTGCCTCATTACTCATTGACTGTTCTCTGTTAAACGAAAAATTGTTTTATGAAGCATGCGACCAAGTCTTATTAGAAGTAAACCCTTCAACTTCTTATGATGCGTTCCTCACAACTTTGAAAGCCCATATAAAAGATTCTTCTTATGCATCCAATCATAGTTTCAAAAAAATATCTTTCCTGAAACCTTGGATGAATCACAGACTATTAAGGCTCATTGAAAGAAAAACTATGTCAGCTCAAAAATATAAAAGAAATCCTCAAAACGCTAATTTAAAAAAAATTATGGTTATATGTGCAAAACGGTACTAAAAAACATTCATCATGCACGTAATAATAATATTATACAGATTCGGTTGATAAAGCTAGGGGAAAAGGGGAAAAGGAGTGGATGGTAGTAAATAACATTTTAGGTAAAATCAAACAGAATATAGAGAATATTGATATAAGACGGCTATAAGTTTGTGGATAAAAAAGTGATGGCGAACAAATTTAATACATTTTTTACGGAAATTTGTGAAAAACTTATGCTAACATTAGAAAGTTCAACTTTCTTAAATGGTTCGTTATCCTCTGCGCGATTTTACCAGCCGGATAGTTTTGTGTTTCAGAAATTCTCTTCTTGGGAAATCTATAATATCTTATCTTTGCAAAATACAAATTCGCACAAGCGATGAAATATCTAGTTTTCTACTTAAAAAAATTGCCTTAAATATTGTTGGCATACTTAAATACTTATTCAATCTTAGTGTCCTAAAAGGCTGCTTTCCTAGCCAGCTTAAATGTGCTGAAGTAATACCTATCTTCAAAAAACGTTCAAAAAATAATATTTCGAATTATTGACCTATATCTCTTTTGTCTACGTTTTCTAAAATTTTTGAAAAGTTGATTAAGTACCAAGTCTTATTATTTTTAAAATAACTTAGCACGAATCAATTTGGATTTAGGAACGGAAAGTCAACTGGGATGATATTAAAGACTTTGTACTCAGCTTCATGAGAGCGTTAACTGTAGCAAATCTGCAATGGTTCTCTTTGTTGATATGACTAAAGCATTTGACATGGTTGATCATGATTTGCTGCTATACATACTGAATACCATTGGTTTAAGAGGTTCGGTTCTTTTTAACAGGAAGGGAACAGAAAATTAAATTAATTCACATTTTTAGTGAATCTTGTTTCCCTAAAAATGGTGTTCCCCAGAGTTCCGTTCTCGGTCCCTAGTTATTTTTAATTTACATAAATTCTGTATTCAACTTGAAACTAAATGGAGCCCTACTGCCTTCGCAGACGATATAGATTTCACTTAAAAATTTGATACAGAAATAGAAACCGTTGTAAAAATCTCAGAAGATTTGGATACATTAAGCCTCTGGTTTGCGGAGCACACACTTATCATTAATGATAAAATTAAACTTATGTCCTTTAAATTATCTGGTAATGTCTTGCATGATTACAATCTTTCTTTTCATGCACATGATTGTAAAAGGTTCAGCTTACCAATACATAGCTGCGGAAAAAGCCATCCATTTTCATTGAATTGCTTTAAAATCGAAGTAGTGAAAAACTTTAAATTTTTAAGTGTTTTGATTGATTTCAATTTGATTTGAAAACATATATGGTATTGGTCTTATGAACAATGTATCATCTGAAAAATTTTTCTTCGAACGAAGTTTTGAAAAAAATTTATTATGGTTTAGCGCAGTCTTGGTTACAGTACGGTATTGTAAGTTGGGGTGGTTCGTATTTTAGCTCCTACAGACAGTTGTTAGTAGCCCAAAAACATCTAATACCAATTATTTTCAATAAAGATTGTTATTCACCAAGCATGGCTTTATTTAAGGACTTAAAAATTATACCACTAAGCCACCTTTACGTATTTAAAGTACTAAGAGAATTTTATAGGCAAAGCGGAAATATTCGAATCCGATATTCTCATTTATTTAATCTAAGAGTGAACAATTTCCATTTAGCGGAGCGTACGCTGCCTATACCTGCCTATAAAGACAATTTTTTACATTTCTATAACGCTACAGCTCCCAAATTCTTTAATATTCCACCATTTTTGGTTCGTTTATTAACTACTTTTACATTATTTTCAAAAAAGGTTAAAGACAGTTTATTAGCCGTTGATTTTAATAATATAGAATCTGTAGGGGTTCACATATAGAGGGAAAACGACACGGTAGATAGTGACAAAAAATATCCATTAGATGGCAGTAATGAAAATAATAAGAAAAAAAACAATTCTAAAGGTTGGTAGAAGTGGAGTAAGAGAACTCAAGAAAACAGGGAGAACATTGGTAGCGATTAAGACGCGCTTGTGCGTTGGCCCCTCAGTATTATTAATATAAAAACCCTAAATGAAGTTGTGAAGTAAATATATTTGTCTTGCGTAAAATGTGAATTAATAAACAGTTGAAACAAAGCCGAACATTTTATTGTGTCAAACGGAAAAAAGAAACAATATTGGTGACCCCGACGTTGAAACACTCAACTCCCGTTAATTTTTAACGGCACCACACTAACGCTACGCCAAGCCATCACGCTATAACGGCAGCGGAACACCAAACCATAATTCTATCACGCCACCACGCCACCACGCCACCACGCCACCACGCCACCACGCCACCACGCCACCACGCCACCACGCCACCAGGTCCATACCAGCCTCACCTGTTGGCCCCAAGTTCCACGAGTTGTTTTAAAACAAAAAATAAAATTAGATTTAAAAATGCAAAAGAACTCACTCAACCAAAATTTGGAGTGATAATTTTCAACATTTCCAATATACCACGCAGATAGCCAACCGTTTTCGTTAGGCCCACCACCGCCAATAGACCACGGAGTTCGCCAACAGACTTTCGTCAGGTGCACAGCCGCCAATATAATACACATCAGAATTGCATCACGTGTCAGCACACCAACAGTTCTCCAACATAACCTCAATAATCACCACACCAACGACTTAAGTACGTCGCAACCCAACCGTTAGCCCAACAATCATCAACGACGGCACAAGATCTTTACCGTAACATTCAAAGCATCATTACGATAAATCAATCGTCCCGGCGTTGCAGCACATTCAACTTTACCAGCAACATCAAGTACAGGAAGTACACTAACGTATTTATATTGACTTCAAATTAAATTTCCAATTTGCAATTAAGTTTCATGAGTTCAAATTTGTATTATTATTTATATATATATAAGTTTCAAATTTTTTATTAATTTAAATACATTACAATCGATTACGTATGTATATACATACACATACATATATGTATAGCTGCAAATCATTCCCCTTTAAATATTAATGAGAAAGTACATAAGTGCATGTCGTAAACTCCTCTAAATTTGTAAACCAACCTTTGGATTCAGAACAATCGGAGAGCATTATTTTTTTAAACTGTCGACAAAATGTTTGATGACGAACCTTCTCGACCAACTCCCTCACGTTCAGGCACCACAAAAAAACGCAGATGTGAAACCGAGCGATGTTGTACAAGCAGTTGGTTTCTGCAAATTGAAGCTCAATTTACTATTCGAAACATAACGGTCGTACAGTCAAAATTCCATCATGTTGTCCAATCATTACGACAAGACGTGGCCGCAAGCGTATATGACATTCTCATCAAAGAGTCCAAACCTTAAAAAAGCACTTAGAGCGTCACTCATGAGCGAGAGTAAAAGAATCGTGGCACTGTTGTCGGGGGAAGAAATGGGAGATAAAAAACCATCTGGGTTCTATCGAAGACTTCAGACATTGGCGGGGAAATCAATGATTGTCACTGAAAGCTTGGTTCTAGAACTCTGGAAACGCCGCCTCCCCAAACTTTTTGGGTATCAATTAAGTCAAGCCCAATGAAAAAGTAGAAGATCTACTCGTAATAGCTGATGACATTTTCGAATTTTACCAGCAACAACAACAGAATACGTCTTCTTTCCTAATTTCATCCCTTTCCGCACAATTCAATTCCGAACTCACCTGCATGAACCAAACCCTATAGGCTGAAATGCATGAAATTAAATAAATGCTGTCAAATTTTACCTTTGATAACCACCCGAGTTTTTGAAACCGACAAAGGTCAAATTCTCACATACAGCGCACGCGTCTCGCATCGCGCTCAAAACACAGATACAGATACAACACCTTTACCAATAATATTGACCCATCGAGCAGCAGTGGTCAGCACAGAAATAAAATGTACTGGTTTCACACCAAACACGGCGACAATGAACGAAAGTGCTCGAAAGCCTGAAGCTTTATGAGGCAACACCCAAATTAAAAACTACTGTCATTATAGCGGCTTATGACAGTAGTAAGCCAACAAAACACTGCCGCCTCTATGTGAAAGATCCTATTTCAAATATCACATTTTTAATCGGATGTGTCCGCCATTCCTTCGCCCGCCACGTTTCAAGGCAACCAATTCAAAACCAGACCAAGTTATTTCTGCAGCAAACGGTTCTGCAATCGCTGTCTTCGGAACTAAATACCTCCGGACAACTTTAGGCTTTCGTCGACTTTTCAACCACAAATTTTTAATTGCAGCGATAACAAAACCTATAATTGGTGCAGATTTTTTACGAAAAACTGGTCTAGTTATAGATGTCAAAAATTCAAAATTAATCGATCCGCTCATAAACACAAATGTTAATGGTATTCCCTGCCGAGAAAATGTCACCACCAAAACACCACGTTTTTCGCTTCTGAACAGAGGTAAAACAACAAGTAAAACAACAAAGTAATATTATTAAATATTTATGGTTCTTACAATTTAGTTTTTGGGACGTGTATAAACGTCATGCACGTATTGATGTACAAAATCTACTAATCTAATAATCTAATCGAAATTTTTTTGTATAGCACTGACGGCATTTCCGGAAGGTTGATTTCATCTTTCTCTGTATTACAGGCATCTTTTCAGGAAAATGCTGCGACTTTACGTTATCAGGTTTAAAGCTCTTGACAGATAAAAAGTCCCGGCCATCTTTAAAGTTTTCTGGAAGTTGTATAAGATCGCGTATAAGATCCTCCCGAAATTCCAAATATTCAATTTTTTTGTTCGAATGTTCATTTTTAGTATTTTTTTAGTATTAGTATTTTTTATTTCATTATATATAATACATGTGTAAAATTTACGTGATTTGAACACAATAATTCATTAAGTATATTAAAAAAAAATATATAATAGAAATATTATAGTGACATTTTATATTTTATATACATAAAGTATTAAAATAGTGCCAAATGCCACTTCAATGGGTTTTAATATTATTAATATGTGGGTGGGGTGACCCGTTTATTTACATTCAAAGAACTAGTTAATTTAATATACAATTATATTTACAAAGAAAAGTGAAGGATGCAAATAAAATATCTACATAAAAATAAAGAAAAGTTAAGAGGAAGTTAGAAAAAAAAAACATTATTTACACCAGAATATCAGAGAGAAGGTATTCCACGTTCTGTGAATCATAATTAAAAAGCCAAGACCTTATGGACCTTTCAAATATTCCAGAAATTCTTATCATTTTAATATTTAAAGGGAGCTTGTTAAATAGTCGACATGAAGAGATATTATAAAAATTCCGAAATGCAGTTGTACGAAAAACGGGTACAGTCACAACATAGGAAAAGTTTCTCCGTAGATTGTAATCAGATATAAGTCTGTAATTTAAATTTCCTGATCTCTGAAAGAACGTCTTCAACACTTTAAAACAATACAAATGACGAACTGGAAGAATTTTCATATCACAAAACAATGGGAAACTTGGATGACGCCGATTCTTGTTACAGATTTTCCTTACTACACTTTTTTGTAAGACTAGTAAGGGCTTGATTTTATTCAGATACACGCCTCCCCAACAAACAATTCCATACTGGAGTTTAGCGTGAAAGACACCATAATAAATGATTTTTAATAATTGCTTTGAACAAACATTTTTTAGATAAAAAAAGTGTCGCAGGGTATTTCGAAAATATTTCCTTAGGGACTCTGTGTGGCTTGCAAATGACATCCTAGAATCAATTGTGAGCCCAAGATACTTAAACTCGTCTACTTCCTCAATTAAAAAGCAATTATCACTACATTTAAGACTGCTACAAAATGTTGGAAATATTTGACTAGAATCACAATTACAGCCTGCTAATCCATACTTTTGGCATTCTGGTGCGTGGAAGTAAACGTCCGCATTCATACACATTGGGGAAACTAGGTTAAAAAACATTATTTTTGTCTTTGAGCTAATGTTCAAATTGTGTTCTGCGAACCAAATTCTTAATAGACTAAGATCCCAATTAATGTCAGAGATTAAATCCAAGACACTTTCAGAGCCATATGAGCAGCCAACATCGTCTGCAAACGCCGTAATTCTACTTCTGAAGTTTAGTGAAAACAGTGAGTTTATATAAATTAGAAATAAAATGGGTCCCAACACAGAACCTTGAGGAACTCCCAAACTGAAGAAACGAATCTCGCTTCTCATACCATCAATCTTCACTCTTTGAGATCTGTTTGCTAGGTATGATCTAAGCCACTCTAGTATGAACCCACGAAAACCCGCTTTTTCCATTTTATCCAACAGTATAGTATGGTTGACCATGTCAAAGGCTTTTGTGATGTCAACAAATAAACCAGCCGTGAATTTTTTACCATCAAGGTTAGACAAAATGTTTGAGGAAAAATTTAGAAGAGCGTCTTCGGTAGATTTACCCTGCTGAAAACCAAATTGCATTGGATTGAAAAACTCAATTTTTTTCAAGTAAGACATTATTCTCTCTTTAATAACTTTTTCGAATAATTTGCTAAAAGTGGGCAGAAGTGAAATTGGCCTATAGTTTTTCATATCGTCTGCAGAGCCTTTTTTAAACAGCGGAATTACGTCGGCGCATTTGAGTGCCACGGGAAATGTTCCTGCAAATATACTGCGATTAAAAATGACTGCCAGGACGTCAATCACATAGCATGCTATTTGTTTAACAAGTATATTTGAAATATTATCAAAGCCACAAGAGTTGGATTTTTTTAGAGATCCAATTGCTTTTAGGAGCTCTAAAGCAGTGATAGGTTCGAAGGCAAAGCTCGTATATTGCGACATGTCACCACCCCCACTTATTGAATTGTAACAACGAGTGCAATTTCTCACAACTGTTTGTGTTGGTATGCTGTTTGTTATTGAGGTGAAATACTCATTGAAAGCATTAGCAATGTCAAGTTTGTCAAACAGTTCGCAATTGCTCACACAAATTGAATGGGGTTTTGTTGTAGAATGAGACTTGTTCAGAATATCATTTACTACTTGCCATTCTGATTTAAGGTTACCTTTAGCAGAAATGAATTTAGTTCGATAATAATTATCGCGGCAAAAAGCAATCTCTTTTTTTAAATCCAAACATAGCTTTTTAAACTTATTTTTCAGCCTAAGGTTCATGGGATTCTTGGAGCATTTTATTCTAAGCTTGTGTTTCACGTTAACTTTTTCAATGAGTTGACTAGATATCCAGGGTTTTAGTCTTTTTTTAGATTTTTTCAATGGTTCCGTAGAGGAGCAATTTGATATAAATTTATTAAGGCGAGTTATGAACACATCATAAGAAGCAGAAGCATCACTTTCCATGTAAACATCGTCGCAGGACTCATAAAGTAGAAGATTTGTCAGCTTTATAAAATCAATTCTTGTTTTTTGCTTTTGGCTATTAACTTCGGTACGACTCTTCTTTTTGCTTTGAAAAGTATTCACCAATAAACCTATCATTGAGTGATCAGTGATTTGCAAGTCATATGTGCACCTCTCGCAGGCATTCAATGGAAAGTCTGCAAATCGTCCATAAATATGATCCAAACACGTACCTGAAGACAACCGAGTGGGTTCATTTATAAAACTAGCTAAACCGTGGAAGGCCAAGAGGGCCAAGTAATTTGACACAGTTTCGCTACTATCTAATATATTAATATTGAAATCTCCCAAAATAATTAGGTTTTTTGCTCTTACTGTGTTCAGCAGACAAGAAAATTCTCCTATGAACGCCAAAACATTGAACATATGTAGACGATAAACAGACAACAGAACAAAATCTATCTGATTAAACCTAACAGAAACCTTTAGAATATCTGCGCTCTGAAAGTCGACACACTTAGCTTCATGAACTATTAGTTTCTCTTTAATAAAACAGCCGATACCGCCCGCAGCATAATTTTCATTTGGATTAGCAAAGAAAAGGAAACCCGGTAGATGATAATCGTTAATTTCAAACCCATAAATCCAAATTTCGGAAACGATAATAATATCCGGAATGCAATGAAAAGAATCAAGGTGGGTAGTAAGAGATGCAAAGTTTTCTCTCAAACTTCTAACATTCTGGTGTACGACAAACAGTTTGTTTATGGAGTATGAACTATTTTTAAAAACATTATCACAATTTGAAAAACTTAGATCGAGGATAGAAAAGTATGTGTTGAAAACAGCTACATCTATGAGGTGAAATATAACTTTTTTGTACCAACGTACAGTTTTACGAGGACTGGAGTAGTATGAAACCATATGTCGACTCCGCCCATGTTGATATTATATTCTTCTACTTCATGGGGCTTCGTAGAAGGAACTTTGTAACGATTATATAAAGTTTTTAAAACTGGATGATATGCTGTAGTTACCATGTGCAAGTCTCTGTTATCTCTCCATTTAGATATGTAAACATTATTTTGCCTTCTCCATATATGTTCAGCCTTTTTAAGTTTTCGATTTATAACTTCTTTTGGGTTATTTTTTCTGTCTGCGCGCAAAGTGCCCGTTTCATGGGTTCGAACAGTCAATAGCTTATTGGAGAGAATAACGCTAGTGTAATAGTTATCCATAAACAAATTATGACCTTTGGAAAGTTAAGGATTCATGAGACGTAGAACCAAGTTATTTATTTTTGATTCTCCTTTTACTATTTCATTTAGGTCTTTTCCCTGGTAATTTCAATGTTTAGGGCGTAACCATATGGATCGCACAGCTCGAAAAATTGTATACCATACTTTGCTTTTTTGTTTTTTATGTATGCAAGCGACCTCTATAGAGCAACAATGATTCATCAATGCATAAATTTCTTTCTGGCTTATAAAAATTTTGAAATTGCTGGTTGAATAAATTCAAAATACCCATAACTTCGAGAGTATACTTGTCTTGGCTGTCGGAGTTTGAATTGAAACACTTCAATATTTCTTCGAACCGACGACCCGACATTACATTTGGAAATACGCGATGATAATAGAGAGGATTTCTAGAAAATGCATTTCGAATTTTCGCTGGCTTGAATTGGGCTTGGAGAAAACATAAACCAATAAATTTGAGAATTTCCAAAAAATCAACGTTGCGAAAATTGGGTTGCGAACGATTACGCAGATTTTTTGAATTTTTGTGTTTGAACAGCCGTTGCCAATAGACGTCAGTACAGTTGACTAAAAGATCAACGATACTATCTGTACACATCAAATCAAAAGCTTTTCTGGTGTAAATTCTGAAGAAAGCGGTATTTGTATACCTGAGTTGCTCCTGTCAAAGCCGAATTGTATTATCGGTTTCGTATCACCGTACCAAATTTCGTTGCTTTCTACATCTAACTCGGGTAATATTCCTTCATCTGACGGATCTTGTGGTGGAGGTATCTTACCTAATACGCTGCTACTGCTACTGCTTCCGCATTCGCCAGCAACGAGTTCTTTTGTCATCCATAGCTATCTACCACAAAATGGATGTCAGAAACGCTCTTCCTACTAATAGTTCATATTACCTTTTATTTGAGATCACTACTAAACAGAAGAAAATTCCAGAACATACGTTATTAATTTTTGTAATTATTATTTTTGGAAAAATTCCACTCACAACGACATAAAAAATTAAACTAATGCGGATTTCATGATGGTTATGACTATGATGTGTCTACACGTCATGTCGTTAAATTTTTCAAACATGATCGTTCATGTCCCATCAAACCATGTTGAAGAACGGATACGATTACTGCTGCTGGGGCGTATAAAATTAGGTTTCCTTTAAGTCCAATGATTTATGGCAAGTATACATGTCTTGTTGAAAAAATGAGATTTTTAAATGACGTGTATGAACGTCGTGCACCACCTTGAGAGCCGACGAAGACGTGTATACACGTTACGAGCGCGAACGTGTTAAAATAGCGAGAGAAGAATTTGACT
Source organism: Volucella bombylans (assembly GCA_949129095.1). NCBI lineage: Eukaryota > Metazoa > Arthropoda > Insecta > Diptera > Syrphidae > Volucella > Volucella bombylans. The sequence goes on from OX422140.1 coordinate 257,793,026, forward strand.
ACAGATGAATTTGGTGCAAATGGGAATTTGCAGACCATCTTCGTTACCTTGCGAATCACCTTTGCAGATGGCACCTAAACGGAAAGCGAACGATTGGAGACCATGCGGGGACTATATAATGCTAAACGCAAACCTTATCCCTGACAGGTACCCACTACCTCATCTTCTTGACGTGACCGCCATCCGCGATGGATGCATCATTTTCTCAAAAACGGATCTCGTTCGGGCATACTATCATATTCCTATGACACCGGAAGACGTGAACAAAACCGCAGTAACAACACCCTTTGGCCTATTCGAATTTACGCATATGCCATTCGGCCTTCGAAACGCGGCCGAAACGTTCCTACGCTTCATGCACCAGGTCACAAGAGGCCTCGACTTTATATTCGTCTACGTAGACGATATCCTAGTCGCTAGCAAATCGGAAAAGGAACACGAAAGCCATCTCAGTATTTTGTTCCGACTTCTGTCCGAATATGGCCTACACATAAAAGCTTCAAAATGCGTGTTCGGTGGATCCACACTACAGTTCTTGGGATTTGAAATCTCGAAGAAGGGAATTCAACCATCACAAGAACGAGTGAAGGCAATACGTAATTTTCCGGAGCCAAAATCGATTAAAAATGTGCAAAGATTTTTATGTATACTTAATTATTATCACCGCTGTATACCCAATCTCGCAAGAACTTTAATACCAATTTAAAACCATTTAACAACCATTTCCAAAAGTAAAAACTCACAAAAGAACTTGACATGGCCCACAGATTGTCAAGAAGCTTTCACAAAGGCAAAGCAAAAACTGGCTGAAGCAACCCATCTCACACATCCCATAGAAAATGCTACACTTAGCATCATCACTGATGCATCCACCACCGATGTTGGAGCTGTAATACAACAATTGAGGGGGGATCATTGGGAACCAATCGCCTTCTTCAGCAAAAGCTTTCGCCCACCCAATCTAGGTATTCAGCATTCGATAGAGAATTTCTGGCAATCTACCTAGCTATTCAACACTTTTAGAACGTTGCCAAAGGTCAAGGTTTTCGCGTTTTCACATACCACAAACCTCTTACTACAGCCTTAACCACCAAAACCAAACGCAGTCCCAGACAAGAGCGACAACTCGATTATATATCACAGTTCACAAAGTAGACTCAATTGAGCTGGTCCTCCCTGGTATCGAAGATCTTGCTAAGGCACAAGCCGACGACAAAGAATACCTTGAACCAAACGGCTATAAATACATCCTAAAAATTCTAGACAGATTCTCCAGATGGCCAGAGGCCATCCCATTCAAGACATAAATGCAGATACGATTGCGAGTACAGATGTCCGTGAACACGTTTCAAGGTTTGGAGTTCCCAACACTATCGAATCAAAACTATTTAGGGAACTAAGCAAATTTCTTGGGATGTCGCGCATTCGCACTACCACCCATAGGCCAATGGCATGGTAGAGAGGTTTCACCGCCAACTCAAAACATCAATTCGATCATCGGGAGATAAACAACACTGGACACAAATGCTTCCTTTAATACTGTTAGGCATTCGCACCTCGATTAAAGAAGATTTGAAGAACACTCCTGCCGAACTGTTATACGGAGAAAATATTAAGGCTCCGCATGAGTTTTCCTCATCAACTAGCAAAGACAATGATGAATTTAAATTTATCGAAAAACTCCGAACATTCTAAAAAAACATACCAAAAACATCACTAAAAATTTATTCACTTGCAAAGTCTAGAAAACTCTTACAAAGTTATTAGATGCCTCAGAAAACAATTTGTGAATGATAAATTAGGACGACCAACAACGATTTCAATTGACAGACTTAAAGCATTTTTCACAACAGCTGACAGCTGCTGGCAGGGGGTGATGTAGAGATTCACATATTATAGAAGACAAACGACACGGTAGATGGTGACAAAAAAATCTTCATTTGATGGCAATGAAAATAATAAGAAAAAAAACAATTCTAAAGGTTGGTTGAATTGGAGTAAGAGAACACAAGAAAACAGAGAGAACACTGGTAGCGATCAAGGCGCGCGCATGTGCGTTGGCCCCGCAGTATTATTAATATAAAAACTCTAAATGAAGTTGTGATATATTTGTCTTGTGTAAAATGTGAATTAATAAATAGTTGCAATACAGCCGAACATTTTATTGTGTCAAACCGAAAACAGAAACAATAAGTCCTCTTTTAGAACATCTACATGATTATCAGCACATGTCATTCATTTATTTTATACTAAATATACTTTTTAAAACCTGAATATGTTCAAATTTTTAATTTTGTTTTTTTTTTTTCTCTTCTCTTTTTATTTTTACTTACTTTGTATATGTATAAATACATATTTTTTTTAACTTGTATATGGATATGATGGATTCAGATTTTACCATTGTTACCCTACATTAATTGGATTTTTATAAATTTAGGAGTCTTTCGGTACTAACTTCTTTTACAGAACGAACACCATTTTCTTTAATTTTTTTTTCTTTAATTAAAATATAGATTGTAAGAAAATGCACTTGTATAAAATGGAAAATGGAAATAAAAAAAAATGCTTATGGTTGAAAGTAATATTGAAGGACTAAATAACGCCGAGTAGTTTTTCAAAGCGTAACAACTGGAACAGCTGGCCACGTATATTTAAAATCGGTGCGAAGACCAAGAAAGATCCCCATGTACGCATTGGTGAATCGTGCTAAGGAAGCATTCTAGCCAACATGGATTCCAGGGATTTGCGGGTCATAATGAAAATGGACGTCTCCTATACCCATCATTCGTACATAATTGGAGGTGTTGGTAATAATATTAAATGTGTTGTGGATGGTAGTGCAACAACCGATATACACTTTCCCGATTCGAATCAGTCGAGTCCAACGGATTCTGGAGAGTTGAGCGAGGAAGGGCTTTAGTAAGTTTTTCAACGCCACTGCAGGTGTCTTCTAAGTTGTCAATAAGAGGAGAAGGTGTACCGATTCCCGACCATAATACTCCTTAGATCAAGGAAGTACAAATTTAATTCAATGTGCAGGTCATACTCTCATCAAGGGCGAAGTTGCATTCTTCCTTGAGTTTTTTATCAAGGGTGATGCTGAACGAGGTGAGTAACGATGATGGTAAAGTCCAGCAAGTAGCCCTGCTATTGGTAAAAAAAATCATGTGGAAGCATGCAAATGAAATGTTGGTCCACATGCAATTGGAAATCTCTCCACAGCAGCATGAGATTGTCAAAAGAAAGAGCAATACCAATTTTGTAACCATAATGGTTACACGTACCAAGACAGAGATAAGATTTCCCTAATGCAAATGTTAAGCCTATAAGAAGATCCCAAGTCTAGGCCGAGTCTACAGAGTCAGTCAAAAATTGGTGGGAAAAATGTCCATCGCATTGATACTTGATTTTCGAAAAAATCAAAGCCATGCCGTGGAAGTTATGAATTTAAGCTCAAAGCACGGAGTACTTATCTCCTTTCGACAGAAACAGCTGCAAAGTGCCATGGCCGTAGTTTTAAAAAGCGAGAAAAGATTTATCGATAAAATCTACTGAGCCCGTCATGACATCCTACGTCATGACATCCTACGTCATGACATCCTATATCCTAAGTACAGAAATATATTATACATACACAAAATTTAAATGCCTTAAGTATTAATACATAATAATAGTTTCCAACGAAATCAACTGTGTAAAGAAATTAAGTATTTTGTTACTAAGACAACATCTATAATCTATCAGTTTTTTCAGTTTTTATGCATTTTTATTTTTTACCTTAAATTACTCTTATATGCTAAACAAAAAACGCTTAAAAATTAGCTTAAATTACTTACAAATAATCTTATTCTAACTTACTGGCCCCATGCGGGCACTCTAAGTTAAACCTAACACTTAAACTATGTCTTTCGACGAATCTTACAGTCTACTTTTATTTCTATTTTAACATTAATTAATACTAAAACTAAGAAAATAAATTTTAATCAAAAACTTAGTATATGGACATTTTTTAATTTTGTATAAAACTTAAAACTAAAGCCTACAAACTACCTAAAAATAAATCTTAATCTACTTAACCTACTTACATCTAACACAAACACAGACACACATAAATATATATATACATAATATGGATATACATAATATATAAATACATGTATATATATATATTTGTTTTTCATATTTTTTTTTTGGTTTTTATATATTTTTTTTCTTAAAAATTAACTTAATCCTACCTAAAACTATGTAAGCCGGCCATGGCTAAAAAAGAAAAAAAAAAAAAATAGGCTGGCCCACTTTGCTTCACATGAAGCTACATATCACTGAAGGAGTTTGACGACGAAGCATCCTCCCCTTCAACAAGCCACCAAATGTTTTGGTGCTGCTGAGCAACATCCCTCATGTCGCGACTCCCTACCGCCCTGCTGAACCGGAGACGCTCCGCACTGCCATGTGCGACGTCTCTGTCGTAGTTGAGTCGCCTGTCCGCAGCTGTTCGAGCAACGTGGAAGATTAGCGGCAAGGCCAATCTGTCCTGGATCAGACCTTTGCTATCTAGATAGAGGAACGCTTCTGGAGGAATAAAGCCGTCAAAGCGAACTCTCTCGTGATACATATAATTGGGGTAGTAAGCCCCGGAGATCAGGTTGTTCGATGAGGTCATTGCTCTTGCAACGTGCCTTCGAGTCAACTTAATGACGAAATTGTCCACTCTTATTAGGTTCGCCCTATTGTATAAGACCTTATTAGGATAGAATTTAATGTACTGAGACTCTGGTGTTCTGTATAGGCGAAGACAAGTCCTAAGACAAGCCCTCTCAAACACCCGAATCTTTTCCAATAAACTTGCTCTCACGTTGAACCACACGGGACATCCAAATACAAGCATGGGCCTGATAAGGGCCATGTAGCAGATTACCTTCACCCTCGCATCGAGTTGGCTGTTATAAAACAGTCTCTTTGTAAGGGCAAAAGCACCTTTGGCTCTGGCCAGAGCAACCTCTATATGTTTGTTAAAATACAGAAATTGATCTAGCCAGATCCCAAGGTATCTGACTACATTTTGACAAGCAAGGGGCTGCCCGTGCTGTCCCATGATCGAGAACTTTCGCCAATTCTTTCTGGTGTCCCTAGAGGCCACAGACAAAGGCGTCCTAAACAAAATGGTTTCCGAATTCTGAAAGTTGATTTTCAACTTCCAGTCATCGCAATATCGCTTAATTTTGTCGAAGTCACGCTGCAAAAGTATATTAATGACCTCAATCTTTGGACCTGATCTGTACGCGATTATGTCGTCTGCGTACGCTATGGCATGGTGAAGTGAACCTATCAAATCACTCGTGTAAATGTTGAATAGGATCGGCGAATTTACCGTACCCTGTTGCAGACCGTTTTTAATGTTAAATGTTCCAGCGGAAGTCACATCGCCATTCTTCACGATGAACTGTCTACTGGAGAGCATATCGAAAAGAATATACAGCAGTGGTTTACTAATGCCCAACCTGTCCAGCTTGAAAAAGAGTCCTTCTAACCATACGGTATCGAAGGACTTCTCCAAGTCAATCAGGCAGGCACCAGTGCACTGGTTCTTGGCTTTGTTCCATTGGATATCAGAAACCAGTTTCGACGCAGCATGAATGATATCATGCCCCGCCTTGAAACCGAATTGATTATCCGGGACTATATGTTTGTCCTCAACCCACTTAGTCAGGACTCTATTGATCACCTTCTCGAACACCTTACTGATGTTTGGAAGAAGACTGATCGAGCGGAGATTCGCCGGATTGGAAGTGTCTTTATCCCCTTTGGGGATGGGATGTACCACCGCAGTTTTCCAATGCGCTGGATAATGTGCATTATTCATTGCATTGTTAAACAGGGTGGTATAAATGTTCACCGCTTCTAGAGGGAGATGTCGAAGCACAATGTTCGGTATTTCATCGGTTCCCACTGATTTCTTACTTCTAAGCGATTCGAAGATCGTTTGGAGCCTTTCCTTCGAAATGAACGGGGGTAGTGCCCTATCGTTGGTGATGACATCATTTGCCATATTCTCGTCACTGAACTGGGTGAAACCCGAGCTCTCGAATCGCCAATTCACAATTTCATTTCGAAGGCAGAAATTGTGCACATGGACTCGATTCTCCAGATCGTGGTTCGGGCCAATGACAACATTCGCCTTGTACACTTCCCGGAAAGTCGCTCCTATAGCCTCTACCTGCTCCTGCGGATCCTCGATCACAAAGAAGTTGTCATCATCAACAGCCTCATTCGGATCTATGCCCGCTGCTACCAGTATTTGTTCGTTGTTCGTCGTTCGGGCGATTTTAAGACATGGAAGGTCGTTCTGATTATTTCTCCGAAATATTTTATTTATTTGCGGGAACATATTCGGGTTGCTGGCGTTTACAGCCCGAATTTTATTGTTCCAATACAAACTTACAGATGCTCTGTAATTTTCCTTTATTAATCTTTGGAGGTTTTTAATCGACGACTTCAGTGTCATGATCTCCGGGTTATGTCTGTCAGTAAACTGTCTGTACAAAGTTTTTAGTCTTGACAGCAGTCTACTTTTCTGTCGGTGCAGTGCGTCAATAGTTGCGTTGCGGAATGAGTCTTCTTCGTCAGTGTGTTGGTACCGAGGTATCGTTTTGTCCATTGTTTGTTTGATTGTCTCGTCCATTAGTCTTAGATACCTGTCAATCTCCTCGTTTGACAGATTTCTGTTGGACGGTGGGTAGAGCGAATTCAAGGAGAGTGCTCTAGTCAGTGTTCTGGTGAAGTGTGTCCAACGCACCCTACTATAATTGTAGGAATGCCTTTGAACAAACTCATCCAATTCCGCAATTTCGTTGGGAACAGTTATTTCGGTGCTGAGACCGCAATGGTCACTGTCATACACGAAAGTGCGTAGACAGTTTGTAGTTTGTTGGTTAGTGCATGTCAGTTGTATTCGTGAGTCGAACAGCAGAAGATCCAAATAAGACCCGTGTCTGGGAAACGACGGACTATCCGTCGCCTTAAGCCCGAGTCGATACATCACACTGTGCTGACCCCACCAATTGAATAGTAGGTTCCCTCTAGTATTTGGTGTATTATTTCCCCAATCACTATGTTTGGCGTTGAAATCTCCGCCGATAACAAAATAGTTGTCTTCCAATTCCAGCCTCAGAAATCGAAAAAGCGTCTCGAGCTCTGAGGTGAATAAAGTGGATTGAGTAGCCTTAGTTGCATAGACAGACACCATGTACAACCGCTTTCCACTACGGAGGGGGATATACACGATGCATGCTTCCAGCACCTGGAACCTACGTACTACACCACTGTATACTCTTTTAAAACGTATACCTTTTAGTACGAAAATCGCAACGCCACCTCCCTGAATGGTATTGGGTCGGTTTCTCCGTACTATTTTGTATCTTTTGTGCCTCATTTTGTGTCTTTTGGTAAGCTTAGTTTCGCTAACCAAAAGCACATCAGGGGCTTGGTCTTTAAGCAACTTAAATAGTGCGGCTCGTCTTTCGAGCCTAATCAGTGAATTCACATTCACAGCAAGGATCTTCAGGGTTTGCTCCGCCACGTACGTACCCATTACGGCAAAAGGTGCGTTAGGCCAGGCAGCAGTGCGTATACTTGATCCACCCGCGCGGTCTGTTCAGTTAAATGACGTTGTAGCTGAGCCATCTGCCCTTGGATAGAGAGCAAAATAGTTAGCATGTCAGGTACTGGTTCAGGTGCTCTGGGCGCTGGGGCCTGAGAAGCAACCTTCGCTTGCTGTACCGTATTTCCCCCACCTGCCGCCATTTGGGCGTATGTAATATGGGGAGTAACGGCTGGAGTTTGCAAATGCACGGGTGGACGTTTAACTTCCACTTTCTGCTGCCGGGCCAGATTTATTCTTTTGATGTACTGGAATTTGGGACAACCCCGATAATTTGCGGTGTGTCCCGTGTTCCTACATAAAGCACAAGAGAGTTGGCTTTTTTCAGACGCTCCGTCCTTACCCAGAGGGCATTCCTCGGACTTGTGGTTCTTTCCGCACTTCACGCATCGAGGCTGCATTTCGCAGTTCGACGCGGCGTGCCCGAACCTTTGGCAACGAACACATTGTAAAATGTTTTCGCTCCTCTTTAATTTTTCCCAGTGTACAACCTGGTAGTCTAGGACTTTAATGCTCCTTAGACCATCCAGTTTGCTGTTGGGACTCAGCTGAACCAGGAAGAACGGTAGTTTCCGCTTCTCCCTTTTGGCTCTAGCCGTGACGAATGGCTTAACCCCTACGAATTTGAGCCCTTCACACTCTTTCTCTTTCAGCAGTGCAAGGAGCTCCTTCGGATCTGACTACGGTTCTGACCCCCTCAGCAGCATTGTTTGCAGCTTCTCCCCCTTCGGGGTGTACGAGAAGAACTTCGTCGTCCTATCCTTCAGTAAACTTTTAACTTTGTGGTAGCGCTCCACTGTATTGCAGTGGATCGCGTGCCTATCTGAACTTAGTTTTTTAATAAAGAAATTGTTGCCTATGGCCAACTTACATAACTCTATTGTATCCTTCAATTCCATGTTATATGTATTAATTGGAGGCACCCTTTGCTTAGTTGATTTCTGCTGCTGTTTCTGTTGTTGTTGTACTTGATGTTGTTGCTGTTTTTGCTGCTGGTGTGGCTGCTGTTTTTGTTGTTGCTGCTGCTTCTGCTGTTTTTGTTGGTTTTTTTGTGGTTGTACTTTCTGTTTATTCTGCTTTGGTTGCGCAGTGGTATTGTATTCTGGCTGAGACATATTTTGTTGTCTCAGTGTTTGTTTTTGTTGTTGCTGTGTTTCAGACTGTTTTTTATTTGACTGCTGTTGTTGTTCTAGAGAATTTTGGGACTCTTGCAGTTTCCTCGTCCTTCTCGCAATTTGCTTGGCTTTAATTACCAGCACTCGTTCCTGCATCTGCTTAATGCTGCTGGTAAGGGAATTAACTTCTTCTTCTTCGTCCTCTGATTCCGAAGCCATCAGAGAGGCGAAGCTATTATTTGACCCGAAGTTGTGCCCTTCCGCACCATCGGAGTCACTACCATGTTTTTTACGCTTTTCCCCTGTTGTTTTGGTCTCTTTCCTCACACCAACCTGCATCTTCACGGGTGAAGCCGATAGGGCGATTCGTTTAACCGGGTTGGGATTCGGAATTATCTTACTCCTCCTCTTAGCCCTTGTTTCACGAGACAAGTTTCCCGTAAGAATTGTCTCGTCGGCTGATGTCTTAGCGGTATCCACTGATCCCGCTATTGGGGGAGCGGACCGCTCACTTTTATCCATCGCTGGATTTTATCTGCCTTGTTCACACTTTTCTTTCACCTTATTTATTTCTTATTTATTAAAAAAAAAAAAAAAAAAAAAAAAAAAAAAAAAAAAAAAAAAAAAAAAAAAAAAAAAGTATGATTCCCCGTCGGGACTCGAACCCACGCCACTTAGGCTTTCGTTCGAACACCACTTCCACTGGGCTAATTGACCCTTTACAAAATGTTATCAAATACGGGTTTTCACGTAATATGGTATATTTCTCTTTTACTCAATAAAAGACGAAACACGTTTTCACTCCACGACGGTCTGTGAACGACTATCTATAATCTATAGTCCGGAATTAGTTGACATTTCTGTTTTCTATGATTCCACATAAATCGAAATGGGCTTATGTGTGACAACATAAATTTTTGAAAAAAATCATGGTCATCTCTATTCAGTTGGTACATTTTCTTATTCCAGCCTAGACATGATTTACCTTAACTTATCTCAAATTTGTACGGAAAGAAATGCAAGTCTATAAGCATATTTTTCCACATAGGTGTTGGAAAAATTCCAACTTGTTCTACGCCAAAGGTTCCGGACTTTGGGGTAGTCCCTTACTATATCTATATTTTGTTTTGCACGCGCTGTACGATGTGCTCTAGACTTCAGTCAGTCACTTATAACTTTCGTTATAGCAAATAATTCATTAAAAAAATCTTTTAAAAAATTAAAAAACCCGTCTGTGTAAAAACTGGATTTTAAATATGAACTAAACAGAAAATTCATGTCCAGTAGACTAAAATTCTGTTAAGAAATATTAAATAACCACACCATTGAAATAGTTTCATGGTGGAAACACACATAAAACAAATAGTAAATTCTAACGCGGAACTTAGCAACTTAAACAGTCGAGACCTATTAAATATCTAAACCAGCTCAAATCATAATAATAATGGTCCCTATTATCATCCCAGTACTTGTAATCGAAATTGGCCGTTGTTCGCGCAAAGTTTGCTAATGAATATAATATAACAGTATAGAGAACCACTGATGCGGTCCAAATCATGAACCAAAAACGATGTTACTTTACAAAATTATTTATTAAAGAAAAAAATGGATTACAATATCGACTTATGGGGAGATTCTTATACGATGAAAGATGGCTGCGAGCTGCCTTTCCGGAAATTTCCATTCGTCAAAAAAAAATACTAACAGCAAATCTCTTCGTTTATAATTTTAACGAAACAGAAAGGACCTGTTCATTTTGTGTTTCGAACATACCGCCCGCTGCTGATGGTTCATCTGAATTAATCCTCGGAAGCCCCTCCGCCGGGCTAAGTGGTTATTTTTGACCGCCACTGTCTCGGTCTACCCCTGGCAGAGCCTCGTCCGAAAGATAGCCATATCGATGGTCAACGATTCTTCAAAGTGATATTCTTAAAAAAAGATAAAAAAGTATAATATATAAAAGTCAAAACATAAATTAATTCAAAGCAAGTTATAGATCCTTTTTCTTTATGTAATTGCTATCCGGCAATAGGCAAATCTTGCTGATAGGTCGTTTGAATACTCCGCTAGCTGTACGTACTGAAACGACTCGAACCAATCCGTCTTCCCCGGGATGAACAGAAATCACTCGTCCTAGTGGCCACTGAATGGGTGGCAGCTGATCATTTTTGACTAGGACTAAATCGTTAACGGCAACATTTCTGTCCCTTTTCAACCATTTTGGTCGGGATTGTAAGCGATCTATATATTCCTTTTTCCATCGCTTGGCAAAACCTTACTTCATTTGTTGTATCAGGGCAAAACGATTAAGCAGACTAAGATCTTGATCTAATAGATTAGGTTCCGGTGGAGCGATTCTCCTATAAGAAACTGTCCTGGTGTCAGTGGCTCGAGGTCATTGGGATCGTCGGTGAGCGGGCACAAGGGCCGGGAATTCAACACGGCCTCTACTTGGGTCAACAGGGTAGATAGCTCCTCGAATGTCAGGGTGGAAAGTCCGATAATACGCTTGAGGTGATATTTAATTGACTTTATACCGGCCTCAAACAAACCGCCCATGTGCGGGGATGATGGAGGAATAAAATGCCAAGTAATGTCGAGGTTGGTCAAGTAAGGTATGATGTCCGATTGCACAGTACGGCGAAAGTGTTGTTTATTTTTTCGCAACATTTTGTCAGCCCCGATAAAGTTAGTACCGTTGCCACTGTAGATATGACGGCAATATCCTCTGCGAGCGATGAACCTATTAAAGAGTCGATATGCGTATAAGGTTGTTTAATGAGGAAAACCTTTCGATAAAAGCATCGGACACAGTTACTTGATGAACGTGATGGCGGCTTTCTTCCATGGATATGTCGTGCCGATGAAGGTTATCTATAACTGGATCGGAATTCAATGTTATAGGGTTTGGTTGAAGAAAATTTTAAGGACCTTGCCACCAAAGCGTGTGGTTTGATAACTGTCTTCGGTGTAGTCCTCTGGTAGCACATTCTGCTGGATTTTCCGCCGTAGGAACATAGTGCCACTGCTGAACAGTAGTCGTCTCGAGGAACTCGGATATTCTGTTCGCTACAAACATTTTCCATCGCGTAACGTCTCCGCACAACCAAGCTAACACAATTTTGGAGTCAGTGTAAGCAAAAATGTTTTCATTAGTTAGTGCTAGTTGTAAACCAGCTTTTATGTGTTTGAGAAGCTTAACTAACAGGACACCACCGCATAGTTCAAGACGCGGTATAGACATCGTCGTCATTGGTGCGATTTTTGTTTTTGCTATAAGTAAATTGGCTGAAACGGCACCGGAACGCTGTACAGTTCTAAGATAAATCGCTGCGACGTAAGCACTTGAGAATGCGTCACAAAAGCCATGCAATTGATAGGAAACGTTTGATGTGGTGGTGTTGAGCCAACGAGGAATTTTGATAGAAGGCAGCTTCGATAGTCCCATGAGGAAGTTATCCCAACAGTGGCCTAAATCGTGAGGGATAGGGTCATCTCAATCCAAGTTGGGATACCAAAGCTGCTTGAGGAACATTTTTGCTACCACTGTGACAGGTGCAATCCATCCGCTTGGATCATAGAGACGAGCTATAACGGATAAGACGGAACGCTTAGTGTAGGGCAATGTAAATGGGTAGAATCTCATTTTGAAGCCTAAAACATCCTCTACTGGTTGCCAATAAATTCCGAGTGCCTTTACCGTGATGTTGATATTTTGATCCAACGGTAGTTGGAATTCCCGAGCCTCAGTCGGAACGTTTTTTAGCAGCTCAAGGGAGTTGCTTGCCTATTTCCTTAGTTCAAAGCCATCTGCCTTAAGAAGCTTAGTTAATTCGATTTGTAACATAGAAGCATACCTTAGATGGTCGCCGCCAGAAAACACACCATCAACATAAGTATCGTTCTTGATTACTTTCGAGTCGAGTGGACAGACGCTTTGATCGTCAGAGGCGAGTTGGTGTAGCGTTTTGATTGCTAAATACGGAAAACACGAGTTGCCGAACATCACTGTATTTATGGCGTAATCCTGAAGTGGTTCACTTACATCACTTCTCCATACGATGCGTTGGAAAACTGCGTCAGATGAAGGAAGCTGGATCTGTCTGTACATCGTGACGATGTCTACGCTAAATGCTATATGATGTAGTCGCCAGGTGAGTATGACTATGATGATATCGTTCTGTAGTGGAGGTCCGGTGCATACGATATCGTTCAGTGACTTGCCATTGGAGGTTTTTCTTGCTGCATCAAAAACAACTCTTAGCTGCGTACTGGAGCTGTCTTCTTGGATGATGGTGTGATGAGGTATGTAATTACACTTATACGACATTTTGTTGAAAGTGAAGTGGTCGATGTGATCGTCTTCGGTGGATGACACCCGGTGCATGTGGCCCAACTGAACATGCTCTAGCATTACGGTGGTATATTTTTCTCTTAAGTCTGGATTCTTAAGGAAAGTCTTCTCTAATTGGAGTTGACGCTCTTTTTCGTGATTTGCCTAGCACAGCGAATTGGTCAACATACGTTTTGAAGGGCAGACGAACAGTGAATCTTCCTTGTGCATCCCGATTGTATGTTTTTTCATAAAATGATTCACACCACACTTCGTCGGATGAGAGTTTACGTTTTTCTGGAACACCTTCCAGTTCAAAAAATTTGTGGACTAAGTCATCTAGTTTCGACCGTATGAAAAAATTAGAAACCTTTACGGTGGTTGGTTCTAGGTGATGTAAATGTATTTGACCACAAATGACCCAACCCAGTTTGGGTTCTTGGGCAAGGTTCCCCTTGGGCCCCCTTTCGAATTCCACCCATGATGATTTGGCATAGACATCCGCGCCTGGGAGAAGATCGATTTTTGCCGGTGAGTGCTACCAGGGTACGGCTAGCGCGATTGATTTGAGGTGTGGCCATTCTTTTCGGGGTAACTGACGTGTTGGAAGGACACTGTTTAACTGGGATAGAATCATAGCATTCACCTCGAGCGTGAACTCTGAATCGAAAGGAGATTGTATATGGAGTACAATCGCGGTGCACCAAGACCAGTAATGTTTGCTCTGATCGCAGTTCGATTAAAACCAAGGTATCTCGCGGCTTGGTCGGTCATAAGCGTCGCTTGAGAGATAGAGTCCAACAATGCTCGGAAACGGTGGAAGGTACCATCAATAGATTTGATATGCACCAGGACAGTTGCCAAAAGTACATCACAATCACTGACATCTGGTCGCAATGGGATTGATGATGGTGTCACATGGAGGTTTATGTGGGTAGTGTTGGGTTTCCCTAAGGTGGTAGCCTCAGCTTTCTGGACATCTGAGGATGCTTGCACTGTCTGTTTTTGTGTGGAACGGAGAGCTGGATTGTGAAGTAGGATATGATGGCGAACACCACATTCAGAGCATGTACGGGGGGTGGAACACTTATATACTTGGTGTTAATATGCGAAACAATTGAAACAATAATTAAGATTTTTAATTACCTTTTCTCTGTCGGTTGCCGAAAGCGATAGGAAATAAGCACAATGCCGGATGATGTGTTGGCCCTCTAAGACATTGCATTTAATGTTTGATGAAGACTGCTTCAGCTGTTACGTCTTGACGTGAAGAGATTTTGCATGCTTGTTGTTGGTCGCAGCAGGTAAATAAGCATGTTTTCCTTTTCATTGGTGTCTAACTGATGAGTTGTGGTGTAGTTTCTCGGATGAATTCCGGTCTGGTGTCATTTCCTCTATTGTACGGATTCGGAGTTCAATGCAGTCGGATATCTCCTTGAAAGTTGGGATGTTTGTTTGGTGAGCCGAAGATTGTATCCAAAACTCCCGAGTCACGTAAGGTAACTTCTCAGAGATGTAGAACACGAGAACTGCTTCGAAATGTTTTAGTTTAAAGCGTAAAGACTTTAAAACGCACACACACTCCTTGCACACATTAAGTAGGTGAGTTAAACTGTTGGCATCTTCCGAGATGATGATGAGAATGCACGAAAACGATTTCATATGTTTTTGAAATAAAATTCGTTTGTTCTCGTATCGTTCACTTAGCAACTGAAAAGCCTCCATTAATTGTCAGCAACTAACGGAATTTCGCCGATCACTTGTAGTGCATCTCCTGTCAGTGAGCTTCGCAGTTAGTGAATAATATTAAATTCAGTGACAGTTGCAAGGTTATTTCACAAAATGGCGCCTGGTAGTCGCCATATTGAATTTTGATTATTATCATGTCTTCAGTGACACGCGCGAGATTACGAAAAATTGATACCCATATTGAAATTTGACTAATATCATGTCTTCAGTGACATGCGCAAGATTACGACAAATCGATAGATGTCAGAACCGTCAAAATACCCCCACGCGTTTGATCTCTAGAGTGCCACAAAGTAACAAACATACATATGTATATAGTTCCACAAAATGGCGGCTGGTAGTCGTCATATTGAAATTTGACCAATATCATGTCTTCAGTGATACGTTCAAGATAACAACAAATCTATAGATGTAAGAACCATCAAAATCGGCCCACGCGTTTAGTCTCTAGAGTGCCACAAAAAACAAACATACATACATATGTATGTAGAAAATAAAAATTGAACAGAGTGTGATTTTTAATTATTTTTATTTTATGATAAGATAATACAAAATATATAAAACGAGAGAAAAACGTATTCGAGAGACTGCTGACACGACCACGCTGCTGGTAAAGTACGGACTGTGAGAAAGTGAAAAAACTAATTAACAAGTGAATAATAACTTGCAAAAAAAAAATAAGTATATATATATACATATATAATAAATCAAAGAAAAATAGACATCCACAGTGGAAAAAAAGATAAACCCTAAATATCGGTGAAATACGAAATAAAATAATAAAAAAAAAAAGAGTTTGCACAGCGTGGTTTGATACCTAAGCGTGTTTCGATACCTAAGCGTGTTTCGATACCTAAGCATGGTTCGAGCATATTGCCTTCAAGAACATTCAAACGGAACGAGCAAGGGCACCAAAAATTGATTAATTTTAAGAATTGCTAAACCAAATAAAAATTAGTAAGTACGAGATATAATCGGTTTTTATTATTTTTTTATAAAATGGGTTCGTTAAATGCTGCGGAACAGTTTAAAATTATTCTAGATTTAATTCATAAATCACCTTTCTTTAAGGGGGTTCAAATTATTTAGTAGACTTCTTGGATAGGGTAGACTCGTTGGCAGTAGCTTTTGAGAATATCGATGAAAACGTAAGAGTTCTATTGACAGGTTACATTACAGATAAGATCACGGGAAAGGCTAGGTGCGAGCTGCAAAAGCATGGCCGATTAAATAATTGGTCTCAAATAAAACAGGTATTAAAAAACAGTTTTGGAGAAAAACTTTCAACTGATAGCTTAATAGACAAAATAAGAACAGCTAGAATAACGACAAATATAGACGATTACTATAATAGGATAAATTGATTGCTCTGTAGAATTAATAACAAATACTTGCTGGATAATAATGAAAATAATTGCCAATGATAGAATCTAACAACAGAATTGCTTTGGAATCCTTTAAAAATAATTTGCCGGAACCTACTCGATCTATCATATTGAGTCGAAATCCGCATACATTAGACAAAGCTTATGAGATTATTAGAGAAATTAATCACCAGTCATTTGGTTCTGATTCAGTGGGACAACAATATAGGCCAAGAGTTAGGCAACAAAACAATTCTTACACCAGGGTCAATAACACACACTCGAGAAGTGATCATGATCGCAATTTCAACTTACGATATAGTAACAACAATACACAGAATAGTCAATCAAATAACAACAACCATAGACTAAATAACCACCCACGGGTAAATAACAGCTACACACAAAGCGGCCGATCTCGACAAAATGTACAAAGTAATCAAGCACGAAGGACAAACCACTACAGACAACCAGATGACAATGAACCCATGGATATTACACATAACGAAGACACATCATTTCACGAAGAACATCCACAAAACCGTCAAAATTTTCCCAGCCACCAGAGAAAAAGCTACCCTATATGGTTATCAAAACTCAAATAAAACCTTTACGATTCATAGTAGACTACGGTGCCGAGTACAGCATAATAAACCCAAATGTGTGCAATCCGAAATGGAAAATAAACTCTAAAAATCACGAACTGCGAGTACTCGGTCGCAATATCCAAACTAATGTAGAATATCGAATCCCCCTTTTTAACGAATTCAATAGTCCAAATTATTTCGTAAATTTTATAGAATTCCAATTCCATGATTATTTTGATGGGCTTATAGGAAACAATATTCTTGTAAACCTAAACCCTATCATCGATTACAAAAATAGATACATTATAACTGATAGAGCAAGTATCCGTATATTTTTCAACGAAGAAGAGGAAACATATGCGGAAAGTTGCCATTACGATAAATTTTCAAATATATTTTGTGGAGAGGTGCAGAAAATAGAAATTTTTGATAGGGTTTGTGGTAACCATATAGATAGCGGTAGTATTGGCAAACTTAAATCGTTGTTGAACTCTTACAAATCAATTCTTTATAAGGAAGGAGATATTCTTATGTTTACAACAAAATAAGACACAAAATAAATACAAGAAATGAGGTCCCAATTTACACCAAACTTTATCGGTACCCAGAAATTCACTCACAAGAGGTAGATAAACAAATCGATGAAATGCTGTACCAAGGAATTATTATGCCAAGCAATAGCCCTTACAATTCGCCAATCTGGGTAGTCCCTAAAAAGGATGATAAATACGGACAAAAACAATGGCAGATTGTAATTGACTATAGAAAACTTAACGAACAGACAGTAGAAGATAGGTTTCCCATGCCAAATATTGATGACTTGTTTGACAAGCTTGGCAAATGTAATTTTTTTTTTCAACTATTGACCTTGTAAAAGGATTTCGCCAAATCGAAGTTGATCCACGCGATAGGCCTAAAACAGCCTTCTCAGCCAAAAGTGGTCATTACGAATTCCTGAGGATGCCGTTTGGGCTTAAAAATGCTCCTGCGACATTCCAGAGGTTAATGAACAGCATAAGAACATAAGAGTTTATAAAT
The DNA here is from genome assembly GCA_949129095.1 of Volucella bombylans. Lineage (NCBI taxonomy): Eukaryota > Metazoa > Arthropoda > Insecta > Diptera > Syrphidae > Volucella > Volucella bombylans. Next base: position 257,810,872 of record OX422140.1, read on the forward strand.
AAAACCTGCGTAGTCTACCTCGATGATATTCTTGTTTTTTCCACTAGCTGCTAAGAGCATTTAGTCTCACTGAGAAAAATTTTTCAAAAATTAAAAGAAGCTAATCTAAAAATTGAAGTTCACAAGTGTCGTTTCGCAGAATTGTCCACCTCCTATATAGGGCACATTATAGTAAACAATGGGATTAAGCCGGACGATGGTAAAATAAAAGCAATAACAGCAATGACTTTGCCAAATAGTATGAAGGGTATAAACAAATTTTTAGGTATTACTGGTTACTTCCGGAAATTTGTAAAAGATTACGCCAAGGTAGCATACTCTATGATCAAATATTTAAAAAAATCCACAAACATTAATGTATCGGACCCCCAATACATCAAATCTTTTAATAAATTGAAAATTTTACTAACATCCAAGCCCAGATATTGATAAACTTTTTGTCTTCACCACTGATGCGTCAAATTATGCATTATGGGCTGTGCTTAGCCAAAATAACCACCCAGTCTGCTACGCATCGCGGACTCTAAACAATCACGAATTAAATTATTCGACGATTGAAAAGGAGCTGCTTGCAGTTGTGTGGGCCGTCAAATATTTTAAGACATATTTCTATGGAAGAAAGTTTACTGTGCGCACGGACCATAAGCCCCTTGTCTGGTTAAATGGAATAAAAGAACCTAATGCAAAGCTTCAGAGGTGGAAGATTTTCCTTAATGAATATGATTTTGACATCGAGTACCTTAAAGGGAAAGAAAATGTCGTGGCCGAAGGGCTTAGTAGGTACATAACTCAGGATGGCAATAAAGATGGACCAAACGTTGACGAAGAAGTCAGTTTAGGCGACATTTTTAATAGTGAATTTGTTGTGGATACTCGTGACAGTAACAAAGATGTAATTCCTCCCGTTTCGTCCAGAGACAATTGCGATGAAGTAATGTCTACTGGTGGTACCATCCATAGTGCAATGGAGGATGAAACAAGTCACATTTATATCACAGAAAAGCCTGTCAACCTTTACAAGAATCAGATTCATTTATCTTACGGAATTAAAGAAAAAAATTCAATTAAATCATATACAAAATCATGTCCAAATAAATAGAGATACCAGCAACTTGTTAAATATTATGGGAAGACTTCCTATAGATAAAGGACTAATCTGTATTTATTGTGAAGAATTACCACTGTTTCTCAAATTCCAGGAATTGTATGTACAATTTTTTTCTATGAATAGAAACCTCAAATTGTTAAAATATAACCTTAGGCTAGGAGATATTTTAGATAAAAATGAAATAATAACAATTATTCAAGAGGAACACATTAACAAAAATCATAGGGGGATAAACGAAATGTTCCTAGAACTAAAAAAAGCTGTACTTTTACCCTAACCTACAAATTGAGATACAAAAATTCATCAACAACCGTAAGATATGTAATATTGCTAAGCATGATCGGCATAAAATTCAAATTCCAATGCAGGTAACTGAAACACCGAAATATTTTAACGACATAGTTCACATCGACATATGGTTTCCCGAAAGAGGCAAAATGTATCTGACCACTATCGATAAATTTTCAAAGTATGCGACAATTCATACGTTAGAAGATAGGAATTGGATAGCAATACTCGCCGCGATAAAACAAAGAATTCAGTTTTTGGCGAAGCCTAACAAAATTGTGTCTGACGGTGAAACCTGCATATTACATTCAGCCGTTGAACAATTTTTGAAAGAGCACAACATTTGTTCACACAAAACAACAGCTTCACTTAAAACTCTGACACGTTAAACGAACACTTAAGAATTCGCAATGCATCTAAAGACAATTCGGAATTATAGTTTATCCAAGAATAAATGTCAGTACAGGGAGGATAGGACATTTGCCTCTTAGTCTGGTTGCAATAACATGCATAAATGTGTCCCTCTTTAAAGCTTTCATAGGATTGCCATGGTGTATCTGATGAATCACCACAAAGAGAAAGAGAATTTCGCTTAGGGTTACCATCTCCCCATTTAAAATAAACAAATAAAAATATTGCTGAACGATATAAATTTCATTTATCTTTTTCCTCGCCATCCATCGTCCCATATAATTTCAATTTTGCTAGAAAATTCGATTCCACTCTCCAGTCATCAATGGTTGAGACTTTGCTATTCAAGTATCGAAATCTTCTGCTCTTCGAGTATCGACATCTTCTGCTCTGTAAATCTAGATGTCGCTGCTCAAATTTAAGTGGTTATCACAATATGATCACTAATTGCACAGTCAATGAATTCTAGTTTCGAAACACCGCGAAAATAATCCTTTTTTTCTTAAACACAACATTAACACCGACACAACAGAATAATTTGAACCACTATTATTTATCACTAAAACGCACATAGTCCAACAATAATATTGTCACTTATTGCACTGCTTTGTTGCAATGCATTAAAATAGCGCGCGAATAAAATTTAAAATACAAAGTCGAAAAAAATGGTTTTACTACATTTTACCGGTTTCTCAAAAAGAGGAGAAAAAACGCAAATGATAACACCACCACACCTAATATTACACACAAATTCATTTTTGTGTTCTCAAAAGCTTCAAATCGAATAATCTCTCAATAACACTGAAAAATCAGTAACAATGTGCCCACATTTGAGAATGGTAACACTGCTTTGATGAGATTATTTTCAATGCACAGCCAGCAGTAATGGCCAATGGTGATTTTATGATCATTCTGCCCACGGCTATCGGGCAAGCAAGTCATAGGGTGGCTGTGGTTAAATCTGAAAATAGTTACAACAAAAATTGTACACAAAGTTCAGTGGCTTCCTTTGTGTTTCAGTGGTAATGTGCCATTGAGTCCACCTACAGGCACCACTGTTAGAAAAAAAGCTTTCCCATAAACCCTGTACTGACATGTTTTGTTGGACAAGGTATAGATGAAAAATTGTTTAACATTATCAGTATCTACAATAATACCATTTACTCTACGACTGAAGCCAATCGACTTCATTTATAAGAACTTTTGCAAGGAAGACATTGAATTACTGGCTCAACAGTTTAAGAACGAAAAGGAGTCTAGAGTAGAACATAGCAATAGGGAATTAGATAGCAACTTTGATCAATGCCAAAATATAGTTAAGATTAGAACAATCGTTAAAAGCAAACCGAAATACAAAAGGCTTAACAAATTTCAAATTCATGGTAAATACGTCATAGACACTTCAACAAAAAGGAAAACGAAGTACTATAAGAAACAACTAAAACGCAGATATAAATATCAAAACAATTAGATTTCAAATAAAAAAAATATTAAATGTACCACAATTCTACAAAGAAACGTTTGCTATCCTACCATTTTGTTTCATTAATCCATTCCATTCGATGTTATATGTAGATAGTTAATTATGTATACACGGATATTTACTATATTTTTGTACTTTCCTATTCCAAATTTCATTTTTCTAATTTTTTTAATTCGATTTAAAGTTTAATGCGCCAACAGTTTTTTTTGTCTATTTCCTCTTTCCCTCGTCCATATACGTATATGCGCAAACAGAAATGTCAGATTACCGAATGCACTCAGTGCAGCTGAACTTTGCGATTGGTATAGAGAGTGCGTTCAACCCGGGTTACCCCAAAAGTCGGCTACATATAAAAAACTATTGTAATTTAACCCAATGATCGAATCAAGTGGTGGACGTGGTGTAGTGGTACTAGCAATCGCTTCTCACTCGGAGGCTCTAGGTTCGAGTCCTGCCCATGGCAAGTCAGTTTTTAATTTGTAATTGGAACTCAGACAGAAAAATTCTGCGTGTGAAGGCATAACACTGACACGTAGATTTGGCTGTTGTAGAGTTTCAAGCACAGAATAAAATACTGTGAATTATAACTCGAATCACTCTGACTGAAGCAAAAATTCTCCGTCCTATTCGGACTCAATAGTAAGAGTTCACCATCGCAATAACGGCTCAGTCAACACAACAACAACAGCACCAAATCAACATCATCATCAACACGAATGTGCTCTAAGTGCGGATACATACATCAACATTTAGTTTGTCCAGCAATGGGTAAGACTTGCAACAAATGCGGTAAACTGAATCATTTTGCCAACATGTGCCTATCGAAGAAAAATGTGAGGACTTTGCAAGAAGAAACGTTAATTAACGAGAGCTGTGACAGTTCATCAAATGGAGATGTCGATGAGTATTTTTTAGATGCAGTAATAATAAATAAAGTTGGTTTCAGTAATTATTCAAAATGCATTTGGACGGAAAAGTTTTTAATGTCAAATAAAATTTTGCAGTGTCAGCTAGATAATGGTGCACAGGTTAATTTAATTTCTTATAATACTTTAAAGAAGTTGGGGATATGTGATCAACAAATCAAAATTTGTAAAGTAAAGCTAAGCTCTTTTGGGGGAGGAAATATTCCTGTTATTGGAAAATGTAACCTAGATCTTAAATGCATGAAGTCGAATGTGAATTATAATTTGGAATTCGTGGTTACAAATTTAAACGCAAAGCCAATTATTGGCTTAAATGATTGTATTCGCCTTGGTTTTATTAATTCTTCACTTGATAATTGTGCCATTAATAAAGAAGTCTTGCATGTTGACAAGGTTTCAACAAGTTATTTGAATGTTTTTAATAACTATAAAATAGTATATGAAGGTATAGGTTGTGTTAGTATCAAGTGTAAATTAGATTTATTAGAAACAGTTGCGCCAAGTATTGATCCACCTCGTAAAATTCCCTTCAAGTTACATAACCTGCTGGGAGATGAATTGAACAAAATGGAATTATCAGGGGTTATAAAGAAAATAATAGGTGCTACGGATTGGGTGAGCTCTTTAGTGTTAGTCCATACATTTACGGGTGTACAAAAAGGATGAGCTGGATGCTGATAAACAACCTCCTCCTCCTTTAATACCTGATATCACAACATCGGATCTCGGAGTGTCGATATCCTTTCCAGAATTGGATAGCGACGACTCCAATCTGTCCGAGGTGACTATCAAGCCGTAGGTCTCCTCTTCTGGCACACTGTCGGAAATGGAAACCGATGACGAAGCAATTAGAGGTCTTACACGATCAGAGATAGAAGATGAGCTCTTGGGTACATCTTCAGAATCGGAGGACCTCAATAACACCATGGTGGAGGCGACTCTGGAAAACTGTAGCAATGATATGGTTTCTCCAGATTAATCTCCACCACTCAAAAAAATCTTCGTCCGCACTCATTCTGCGTCTTTCTAAAAACGCAGAAGACATAATCCTAATCCAGGAACCATGGATTGTAGAAGGCTTTGTTTGTGGACTTAGAACACCCACATACGCTCCGCTCTATACAAGAGACGAAGGTAAGATTAGAACTTGTATATTAGTGAAACGTAGCCTTAATGTATTTCTACTTCGCAACCTCAGTGACCCCGACTTAACAGTTGCCAGACTAGAGACTGCCAAAGGCTCCTACTGACTGGCATCGGCTTACCTTGGCCACGACCAAGTGGGCCCTCTCCCTGGTGATAACCTAGAAAGGGTGGTACTGGAAGCTGGAAGGCAAAAAACTGGCCTCATAATCGGATGCGACGCTAACGCACATCATACGGTATGGGGCAGTACCGACATCAATGATAGAGGTGAGTCACTTTTAGACTATATTTTAAGTACTAACTTCTTAATTTGCAATATTGACAATGAGCTCACTTTTTTAACAATAAACCGACAAGAAATGTTAGATATTACTCTTGTCTCCGATAGCATCACCTTTGGGCTACCAAACTGGATGGTATCGTCTGAACACTCCTTTTCTGACCATAGATACATCCAATTCAGTCTGAGTGATGTTCCCCCCAGCCATCCAGCTTTCCGGAATTACCGGAAAACTGATTGGTCAAAATAAAGAGGAATTCTGTCTAAAACATTATCCTCTGAACTATCAAGTCCCCCGCCTAACACCAATGAGCTTGACTGAAAGTCAGGGAATTTACTCTGGCTCTCAATAAGGATATGACCGCTTCCTGCCCTCTTATTGAACCAAGAGGCAAGAAAAAGCCACATTGGTGGACATCGGCACTGGGACTGCTCAAAAACGCCTGCAGAAAACTTTTCAACGCAGCAAAAAGCACAAGAAAAGTGACCGACTGGGACTCATATAAAGAATCCCTCAAATTATACAAAAAAGAACTGAGGAAGGCAAAGCGACATTCCTGGAGGTCATTCTGTGACAAAATCACAGAAACCTCTGAGGCATCACGGGTAAGAAAAATCCCCTCTCAAAATACTATGATGCCTAGCTGTTTGAAAAGAACCGATGGCTCTTGGACAACCTCAAGTGATGAATCATTCAACCTGTTTCTGGACACCCACTTTCCAGGTAGTTCCCAACTCGCGGCCAGTAGCAGCCCAAACAGGCCTACTGCAACCGTGACCAAAATTCATGGTCTGATTACGAGAGACAAACTGCTCTGGACGCTGCATGGCTTCAAACCATACAAGTCTGCTGGTCCGGACGGTATTATACCTGCCGAGCTACAGAGGTCCTCAGATATTATTCTACCAGTGTTGGAAAATATTATGAGGAGCTGTGTAGAACTTATCCACATTCCACTGTTATGGAGAGAAGTCAATTTAGTATTCATTCCCAAAGCTAGAAAATGTTCTCATGTAGTCCCAAAGGACCTCAGACGTATAAGTCTATCATCATTCCTTCTGAAAACTTTGGAACGACTGATTGATATCCATATTCGAGCTAAAGTTGATCCAAGACTTCTGTGTACGGCTCAACATGCCTACTGTAAAGGAAAGTCGGTGGAAACGGCTTTGCACTCTCTGACTAGCCACATCGCACAATCCCTACAATATAGGGAGTACACAATGGTTGCTTTCCTAGACATAGAGGGCGCCTTTAACAGCGCCAACACATCCGCAATCACGACTGCGCTGTCAACTCTGCAGGTAGACGACTCACTTGGGGAATTGATCGGTCTAATGCTAAAAAGCAGGATAATCAACTCCAAACTGGGTGAGACTTCTGCTAAAAGATATGTCAGTAGAGGTACGCCGCAAGGCGGTGTCCTCTCTCCCCTTCTCTGGAACTTAGTAGTTAACGAACTACTGATATACCTGGAAGCGGGTGGTAGCAGAGTGATTGCCTGTGCGGGTGACGTTGCCATAGCCGTCTCAGGAAAACATCTTAATACCGTTAAAGAACTCCTCCAAGTAAATCTCAACAGATTAACCCGCTGGGCAGATCGCTGTGGATTGGGAATAAACCCCCATAAAACTGATCTTGTCCTCTTTTCTAGGAAATATAAAATTCCAATCATAGACCCTCCTTCAATAAACGCTACCAGTTTAGTTTTCTCCGATACAGCAAAATATCTGGGTCTCATTTTTGACAGGAAACTAAACTGCAAACCTAACTTTCAAGAAAGAGTCAATAAAGCTACAATAGCTTTATTCTCTTGCAAAAAAGCCATTGGGAACAAATGGGGCCTTCAACCTCGCATAACCCACTGGCTATACATCTCGGTCATAAGACCCATACTTACTTACGGGGTGGTTGTCTGGCGGACGGCCTTGGAAAATGCAGTCAACCGCATTAAACTAAGCAGAGTCCAAAGAACAGCATGTCTATGCACAAGCGGAGCCTTGCGGCCTACCCCCTCTGCGGCATTAGATATTCTGCTTCACTTGACACCCCTCGACATTTTTAGCAGGTAAGTAGCTGCGACTGCAGTTATTCGCCTTAAAGCGACTACACAGTGGAAAAATAATTCATTTGGCCACGCCAATATTCTTAATACATTAGGAATCCTCACAGAGAACATCGATTACACCATACCTGAACTTTGGTTTGACAAAAACTTCCATGTAAGCTTCCCCTCTAGATCATTCTGGGAGGAGGATGCTTTCATGGAGGACAAGTCAATCCATCTCTACACAGATGGATCTAAAACCGATAACGGAGTTGGTGGAGGCATTTTCTCAGATAAGCTAAATCTAAGCCTTTCTTTCCGCCTTCCAAATCACTGTAGCGTGTTCCAGGTGGAAATTTTGGCGATTAAAGAAGCTCTGTCCTGGCTGAAGAAAAGCGTGATATCTGCAAAGATATCCGCATATTTTCGGATAGTCAGGCCGCCATCAAGTCCCTGGACTCGGTCTCGTTATATTCTAAAACCGCCCTTGAATGCCGATCATCTCTCATGGAAATGGCAGAGCAGTTCAACATTCACCTTTGTTGGGTGCCGCGCCACAGAGACATTCCAGGGAACTGCAGAGCCGATGAACTCGCCAAAATTGGAACCACTCTACCTATCCTACCGGACAAAGGTAGTATAGGTATACCAATCGCTATGTGCAAATTAACATTAAAGCTGGATGCCAATAAAAGAACAGACCTTAGGTGGACTGCTGGGCGAACATGTCTAGCGACCAAACAGATCTGGCCAAGGCTGAATCTGAGTCGCTCTAAGTGTCTGATCCTTTTAGATAGGAAACATCTCAGCGCCATAATAGGTGTCATTACTGGACACTGCCTCATAGGCAAGCACGCAAGAAGGCTTGGCGCTTTTACTAATGACTTCTGTAGAAGCTGCATGGACGAGGAAGAGGAGGAGACAATCCTCCACCTACTCTGCCCATGCCCAGCTCTCTCCCAGAGAAGAAAGCTTCATCTAGGAGCTTTCTTCTACAACGACCTAAACGATCTAGAAAAATTAGACGTTAACAGTCTCCTACGTTTTATTATAAGCTCAAACTGGTTCCAGTAGTAAGAAGATCATAGATCCACGTGGCATCACAATTGGCCAATAGGCCTAAGTGGGTTGGTATTTCCAACAGCCACTCTTACCTATCCTAACCTAGTGTTAGTGGAAAAGAAAAACAAAACCATCCGTATTTGTTTAGATCCTCGAAAACTAAACCTTGCTATGAAACATTCCCACTATCCTTTCCCAACGCTGGAATCGATTAGACATAAATTAATAACTGTGTTTTCTGTACTGGATGCTAACAATGATTCCGGACGCTGGATGATTCCGTTGGATGAAGAAAGTAGTCGGTTGTGTACGTTTAATACACCATTCGGTAGATACTCTTTTAAAAGGCTTCCTTTTGGCATAAGGCAGCACCGGAAATATTTCATCGTATCATGGTTGATAATTTTGGTGATATTGATGAGTCAATTTATCTAGATGATATTTTGATTTGCGGTAAGACTAAAGAGGAACATGATAAACGTCTTTGTGCCGTGTTAGAGAGGGCACTAACATCGGGAGTGAAATTTAATAAGGAAAAAAGTCAGTTAGGTGTATCTGAAGTTAAATATTTTGGACACATATTTAACAAAAGTGGAATTATACCGGATTACAGTAAAATAAAAGCGATTGTCGACATGCCAGCCCCTAAAAGCAAAAAAGATGTATAAAGATTTTTAGATATGCTCACATATCTAAATCCATTTATAGCAAATTTGTCAGAAAAATCTCAGATGTTAAGAGATTTATTAAAAACGAATGTGATGTGGAACTGGACTGAGAACCATACAAAATGTTTTAATAACTTGAAGTAAGCTATAGCTTCTTCTCCAGTTTTATCCTATTTTGGCTCAGAGGTGCCAATTGTTTTGTAAGTAGATGCATCTCGGTTTACTGTTGGCGCAGTGCTGCTACAAAAGCAAAAGCCGATTGCGTTTGCATCAAAAACCTTCACAGAATGTCAAACAAGGTATGCGCAGATAGAGAAGGAACTATATGCCATTGTTTTCGGATGTCAGAAGTTTCATCAATATATTTATGGACAGACAATTTCTGTAGAAACCGATCATAAACCCTTAATAAGTCTTTTTAAAAAATCTCTTACAAATGTTCCACCTCGTCTCCAAAGAATGATGCTTTCTATTCAAATATATGATTTACATGTCAGTTATAAACCAGGTAGATTTATGTGGATAGCAGACACATCCCCACTCCCTGATACAGAAGTTTTGAAAAGTGAAAAAGAAATTTATGTTCATGTCGGGAGCATTTCCACGACACTCTCTATTTCGGAAGAACGGCTTAAGGAAATTCAGGACAGCACCACAAATGATAAGACGTTCCTACTACTTAAAAAGTATGTTAATGACGATTGGCCTGAACATAGACGTCTTATTGATAGTTCCTTATTACCATTTTGGCCAATCCGACATGAAATATATTTTCAAGAATGTTTGTGCTTTAAGGGCAACAACGTCATTGTGCCCCAAGGGTTAAGACACAAAATTGCATCTCTTGTGCATGAGGGCACGTAGGAATGGAAAGCATGAAACGACGAGTCAGATCCTGCATATATTGGCCTGGAATGAGTTATGACATAACAAAATTTATTGATTTGTGTGAAATTTGTCAAAAATTTCGAAATAACAATCCAAAAGAACCACTCAACCACATGATATTCCAAAATTACCTTGGGATACCATCGGCATGGATATTTTCCAAATTCATAATGAGAATTTCCTTTTAATTGTTGATTATTTCTCCAAATATATATAGTATTGCAAATTAAAAACATGTACTAGTGCAGGAATTATTAAAAAACTAAGAGATATATTTTCCAAGTTTGGAATTCCAATGATAATTATATTTGATAATGGACCTTCTTTCGTTTCATCTGAAATGCATTCTTTTTTTAACGTTTGGGATATTGGTCATAAGACAAGCAGCCCGCACTTTCCACAGGCAAATGGATTGGCAGAGAGGTCAATACACACTGTAAAGAAAATGGAAAAAAGTGTAGACAATCGAACACTGATCCATATATTGCTTTACTTAACTTACGTAATACACTTAATTCGTTTGGTTTCAAACCAGCTCAGTTACTTATGGGTAGAACTTTAAGGTCTAAAATACCCCATCATATGGAGCAATTGAAACCAACGCTTGTTGATTGCGATAAATATAGAACAATGATAGAAGATAATAATGCGATAAATATAGAACAATGATAGAAGATAATCAAAAACAAGTCAAAAAAAATTGCGACAGAACAGCAAAACTTCTATCTACTTTGAGAGTAGGGGACAAAGTTCTCTTCAAAATTAATCCAAATACGGATTCATGGTCCAATGGCATAGTTGTTAAAGTGTGTAAAGAACCAAGGTCGTATATAGTTTTTTCAGTTTTAATGCATTTTATTTTCTTAACACTAACTCTTACATTCTAACAAAAATGCTTAAATGCTAGCTTACAATTACTTAACAATCTTATACTAACTTACTGGCCCCACACAGGCACTCTAAGCTACTCTGAATACTTATATCTATGTCTTTCGACTGCATTTACATTTTATTTATAAATACTTATTTTATATACTTAAGGCTAAGAAAAAATTTGTTTACAAAAACTTAGCATATGGACATTTATTTTTTATAAAAACTTAGTATCTAACTTAAAATAAACCTTAGCCTACCTAACCTAAACGCACAATACACACATAAACACACATAGTCATTATACACAATCATATACATATATCAGTATACACCTTTGTATACACTGATATATGTATATGTTTCTTAAATGCTAACATAAACCTATGTAAGCTGGCCATCGCTATTTACTGAGCAAATAGATTGGTCAGCTCTGCCTCATTAGTGAGGCTGGTCCGTAATTGACGGAAACGACGACGAAACATCTTCCCCATCATTCAACCACCAGAAATGCTGGTGCTGCCGAACGACATCCCTCTTATCGCGATTCCCCACCGCCCTTTTGAACCTGAGGCGATCCAAACTGCCGTGTGCGACGTCTCTGTTGTAGTTGAGTCGCCTGCCCCCAGCTGTCCGAGCGACATGGAAGATTAACGGCACCGCTGATCTATCCTGGATCAACCCTATCTGATCTAGGTAGAGGAATGCTTCCGGTGGAACGAAGCCGTCAGAGCGCACACTCTCGTGGTAAAGGTAATTGGGGTAGTAAGCCCCAGATATCAGGTTATTCGTCGAGGTCATTGCTCTTGCAATGTGCTTTCGAGTCAGCTTAATTACGAAGTTGTCCACTCGTATTAGTTTCGCCCTGTTGTAAAGTACCTCATTAGGATAAAATTTTTTGTACTCCGACTCTGGTGTTCTGTACAAGCGAAGGCAAGCCCTCTCAAACACCCGAATCTTTTCCATTAAGCTTGCTCGTACATTGAACCACACGGGACAACCAAATACCAGCATGGGCCTGATAAGGGCCATGTAGCAGATTACCTTTACCCTCGCATCGAGTTGGCTGCTATAAAACAGTCTCTTTGTAAGGGCAAAAGCACCTTTAGCTCTGGCCAGAGCAGCATCTACATTTTTGCCAAAATACAGAAACTGATCTAGCCAGATTCCAAGGTATCTGACTACATTTCGACAGGCAAGAGGTTGTGCGCGTTGTCCAACGATAGAGAACTTTCGCCAATTTTTTCTGGTATCCCTAGAGGCTTCAGACAACGGCGTCCTAAAGGGAATGGTTTCCGACTTCTGAAAGTTGATTTTCAACTTCCAGTCATCGCAAAATCGTCTTATCTTATCGAAGTCACGCTGCAAGAGAGTATTAATGACCTCGATTTTTGGACCAGTTCTGTACGCTACCAAATCGTCTGCGTACGCAATAGTATGGGAAAGTGAACCTATCAAGTCGCTTGTAAAAATGTTGAAAAGGATCGGCGAATTGACCGCGCCTTGCTGAAGACCATTTTTAATTTGAAATATTCCAACAGAAGTCACATCGCCATTTTTAACGATGAACTGTCTGTTGGTTAGCATATTATAAAGAATGTACAAGAGTGGTTTACTGATCCCCAACCGAGTCAGCTTATAGAAAAGACCCTCTAACCATACGGTGTCGAAGGCCTTCTCCAAGTCAACAAGGCAGGCACCAGTGCATTGTTTTTTGCCTTTATTCCATTGGATATCGGACACCAGTTTAGACGCGGCATGTGAGATATCATGTCCCGCCTTAAAACCGAATTGATTATCCGGAATTATATGTTTGTCCTCAACCCACCTAGACAGAGCTCTATTGATTACCTTTTCAAAAACCTTACTGATATTCGGAAGGAGACTTATCGACCGGAGATTCGCCGGATTGGATATATCCTTCCCCTTTTTGGGGATAGGTTGAACCATCGCCGTTTTCCAATGCGCTGGATAATGTGCATTATTCATTGCATTATTAAACAGGGTGGTGTAAATGTCCACCGCTTCTAGAGGAAGATGTCGAAGCACGATGTTCGGAATACCATCGGTCCCCACTGATTTCTTAGCCCTGATTGTGTCGAAGATCTCATGGAGTTCCTCCTTCGAAATAAATGGGGGTAGGTCATCTTCTCTGGCAATGACATTATTGGCCATATTTTCGTCGTTGAACTGGGTGAAACCAGAGCCTTCGGATCGCCAGTTCCCCATTTCATGCAGATTACCTTTACCTCGCATTGAGTTGGCTGCTATAAAACAGTCTCTTTGTAAGGGCAAAAGCGCCTTTATTTCTGGCCAGAGCAGCATCTACATTTTTGCCAAAATACAGAAACTGATCTAGCCAGATCCCAAGGTATTTGACTACATTTCGGCAGGCAAGAGGCTGTCCGTGCTGTCCAATGATTGAGAACTTTCGCCAATTTTTTCTGGTATCCCTAGAGGCTCCAGACAACGGCGTCCTAAAGAGAATGGTTTCCGACTTCTGAAAGTTGATTTTCAACTTCCAGTCATCGCAAAATCGTCTTATCTTATCGAAGTCACTCTGCAAGAGAGTATTAATGACCTCGATTTTTGGACCTGTTCTGTACGCTACCAAATCGTCTGCGTACGCAATAGTATGGGGAAGTGAACCCATCAAGTCGCTTGTAAAAATGTTGAAAATGATCGGCGAATTGACCGCGCCTTGCTGAAGACCATTTTTAATTTGAAATATTCCAACAGAAGTCACATCGCCATTTTTCACGATGAACTGTCTGTTGGTTAGCATATTATAAAGAATGTACAAGAGTGGTTTACTGATCCCCAACCGATTCAGCTTATAGAAAAGACCCTCTAACAATACGGTGTCGAAGGCCTTCTCCAAGTCAACAAGTCAGGCACCAGTGCACTGTTTCTTGCCTTTGTTCCATTGGATATCAGAAACCAGTTTAGATGCGGCATGTGAGATATCATGTCCCGCCTTAAAACCGAATTGATTATCCGGAACTATATGTTTGTCCTCAACCCACCTAGTCAGAGCTCTATTGATTACTTTTTCAAAAACCTTACTGATATTCGGAAGGAGACTTATCGACCGAAGATTCGCCGGATTGGATATATCCTTCCGCTTTTTGGGGATAGGTTGAACCATCGCCGTTTTCCAATGCGCTGGATAATGTGCATTATTCATTGCATTATTAAACAGGGTGGTGTAAATGTCCACCGCTTCTAGAGGAAGATGTCGAAGCACGATGTTCGGAATACCATCGGTCCCCACCGATTTCTTAGCCCTGATTGTGTCGAAGATCTCATGGAGTCCTTCCTTCGAAATGAACGGGGGTAGGCCACCCACTCTGGCAATGACGTTATTTGCCATATTTTCGTCGCTAAACCGGGTGAAACCAGAGCCCTCGGATCGCCAGTTCCCTATTTCATTTCGAATGCAGAAGTCGTGCACCAAGACGCGATTGTCCAGGTCGCAATCAGGGCCAATGTTATCAATGGCCTTATATACTTCCTGGAAAGTCGCCCCTATGGCCTCAACCTTCTCCTGTGGATCCTCGATCACAAAAAAGTCGTCATCATCAGCGGCCTCATTTGGATCAATGCCTGCTATTGTCAGTAACCGTTCGTTGTCTGTTGTCCGGTCTATTTTAAGACACTGAAGGTCGTTTGGATTTTTTCTCCGAAATAGTTTATTTATTTGCGGAAACATATTCGGGTTGCTGGTGTTTACAGCCCGAACCTTGTTGTTCCAATACAAACTTACAGAAATTCTGTAATTTTCTTTTATTAGCGTTTGAATATTTTTAATCGACGAATTCAGTGTCCTAATCTCCGGGTCTTGTCGGTCAGTTAACTGTCTGTTTAAGTTTTTAAGTCTGGTCAGAAGTCTACTTTTCTGTCGGCGCAGTGCGTCAATAGTAGGATTGCGGAACAGGTCTTCGTTAGTTGTACGCTGATACCGCGGTATTGTAGTGTCCATAGTTTCTTTAATTGTCTCGTCCATTTGTTTTAGGTAATTGTCGATCTCCTCGTTTGACAAGTTCCTATTGGACGGTGGGTGGAGCGTGTTCGAGGAGAGCGCTCTTGTCAAAGTTGCGGAGAAGCGTGTCCATCGAGTCTTACTGTAGTTGTAAGAATATCTTTGGACAAACTCCTCCAATTCCGCAATTTCGTTGGGAACTGTAATTTCGGTGCTAAAACCGCAATGGTCACTGTCATACACGAATGTGCGCAGACAGTTTAATGTTTGTAAATGCGTATCTGTCAATCGTATACGTTCGTCGTACAGCAGTAGATCCAAATAAGACCCGCCTCTGGGAAACGACGGGTTATCCGTCGCTTTAAGACCGAGTCTGTACATGACATCGTGCTGACCCCACCAATCGAGTAGTAGGTTCCCTCTAGTATTTGGCAAATTATTTCCCCAATCTCTATGTCTAGCGTTCAAATCCCCGCCGATTATAAAATAATTCTCCCCCGATTCCAGCCTCAGAAGTCGAAAAAGCGTGTCGAGCTCTGTAATGAATAGGGTGGATTGTGAAGCCTCAGGTGCATAAACAGAGGCCAAGTACAGCCGCTTTCCACTGCGAAGCGGGATGTAAACGACGACTGCCTCCAATACCCGGAACCTGCGCAACACGCCCTTGTACACTCTGTGAAATTTTATACCCTCTTTAATGAAGATCGCGACACCGCCTCCACGTTTGGATCTGGGCCGGTTTCTTTTTTTAACAATATAATTATTGTACTCCAGTTTGTGCTTATCGGTTAGCTTGGTTTCGCTAGCGAAAAGCACATCAGGAGTTTAGTCTTGTAGCAATTTAAACATCGCGGCTCTTCGTTCGATCCTAATCAATGAATTCACATTCACCGCAAGGACCTTCAAAGTTTGCTCCACCATGTGCGTACCCATTACGGCATGTGTTGCGTTAGGCCCGGTAGCAGCGCGTAGATCTGGTCCACCCGCTTGGCCTGTTCTTGAACCTGCTTTTGCAGCTGAGCCATCTGCCCTTGGATTGCGAGCAAGATGGCTAGCATGTTGGGTGCAGCTTCCGTTGTTCTCGTCATCGGAGCCGGAGAAGCAACAGTCGCTTGCTGTACCGTAGCCCCCCTACCTGACGCCATTTGGGCGTAGGAAATTTGGGGCGTGACGGCTGGTGTTTGAAACATCACAGGTGAACGTTTGACCTCCACCTTCTGCTGCCGAGCCAATTTTGCTTTTTTAATGTCGGTGAACTTAGGACAACCCCGATAGTTTGCGGTGTGTCCCACGTTCCCACATAATACGCACGAGAGCTGCGACCTATCGGATGCTCCGTCAACACCCAGAGCACACTCCTCGGAACTGTGGTTCTTTGCGCACTTCACGCATCGAGGCTGCATTTGGCAGTTCGACGCGGCGTGCCCGAACCTCTGGCAGCGAACGCATTGTATAACGCCTTCGCTCCTTTTTAGTTTTTCCCAGTGAACCACCTGGTAGTCTAGGACATTGATACTCCTTAGACTATCCAGCCGGCTTTCGGGACTGAGCTGCACCAAGAAGAACGGCAGACTCCATTTCTCCCGCCTGGCTCTAGCTGTGGTAAATGGCTTTACCCCCACAAACTTGAGTCCTTCGCACTCCTTCTCTTTGAGCAGTGCCAGGATCTCCTCAGGATCAGAAGACGGTTCCAACCCCTTCAGCAGCATCGATTGCCGCTTTTCACACTTCGGTGTGTATGAGTAGTGCTCCGTCGTCGTTTCCTTTAGGAGCTCTTTCACTTTCGCGTAGCTCCTCACTGTATTACAGTGGATGGCATGGCGATCGTTCCCCAATCTCTTTATATTAAAATTATTACCAATGACCAACTTACACAGGTCCTTGGTTGCATTTACCTCCAGTTTGTAGGTGTTGATCGGAGGCACCTTCTCCTTCTTCTTCTTCTGCTGCTGCTGTTGTTGTTGCTGCTGCTGTTGTTGTTGTTGTTGTTGTTGCTGCTGCTGCCTTTTTTTCAGCTGCAGTGGTTTCAGCTGTTGTTGTTTTTGCAGCTGTTGCTGTTTCTGCTGCTGTTGCAGTTGTTGTTTCTGCTGCTGCTGGTTTTGTTGTTTCTGTTTCTGGGAGCTTTCTACTTCCAGTTGCTCCCTCTGCCTGCGTGCAGTTTATCTTTGCTTAATAGCAAGCACTTCCTCATTCAGTTTTTGTATGCTGCTCGTGAGGTCTTTTAATTTTTCATCCTCATCTTCAGACTCGGATGCTGCTAGAGAGGTAAAGTTGTTGTTGCCTCCCTTATAATACTCATCAGAAACGTACATCGACGATTGTTTTTTCATTTGTTGTCTGGTTTGTACTGTGTCTGCTGCTAAAACAGCACCCATTTTCATCTTTGTACGAGTGGTTTTTAAAAACTTCCGCCTTTTAATGGCTTTCGCCACGGCACCAGAAACACTATTGTTGCCTTTGGCAACTACCGTTATGGGAAGAGCGGAGCGCTCTCCACCATCCATCACGCGATTTCCTTATCACTTTTTGATTGTTTATCCAATTTAAGAAAAAAAGAAAAGAAAAAAAACAAAGTCCCAATCTGGGTTCGAACTCGTATCCCAGATTTGCTTATCGACGCCGCTAACTGCTTGGCTATCGAGCCAGATAACAGAATAGTAACCAATTGGCTTTAAGTGTATCACTTATTGTATCACTATTTTTTATTTGTATTTTTTTTTTTTTTTTTTTCACTCTAGGAAAAGCCGAACACGTTTACACTCTGCGGAGATCTGCGAACGACTCGGTCGTATATAGTCCGTCACATAAATGGACGTTTATTTAGAAGAAATAGACGTCAACTAATATGTAGAAAAAATTATGTTTTGTCACAAATGCAAGATGAGGATATATTCCCCAGGAATAATATAAATAATAATAATGATAAAAATGACAATCTAAATCTGACTTCATGAAACTAAGATCTGGCAAATTAAAAGTATCAGGCTATTGATGCATGAAATAATTTTTGTTAACTTTATAATATCAAGCTATTGAAGTATGAATTATTTTTTTGTTAACTTTATAAAATGTGGCATGTTATATACGTGGTTAGCATACTTGCAGAACATATTATAACTTTGCGTAGACTATAATAACAAATATTTTCTCTGTAAAGTACTCTCATTTTATGTATTCTCTTTTTTTTTGTTTTTGCATGAATAAATCAGTCTTGAACTAAATCTTAGAAGTTTAACATCTTCAGTGATACGTGAAAGCATTTAAGAAACATATACATATATCAGTGTATACAAAGGTGTATACTGATATATGTATATGATTGTGTATAATGTCTATGTGTGTATGTGTGTATTGTGTATGAAGGTTAGGTAGGCTAAGGTTTATTTTAAGTTAGATATTAAGTTTTTATAAAAAATTAGGTCCATATGCTAAGTTTTTCTTAACAAATGTTTTTTCTTAGCCTTAAGTATTCAAAATAAATAGTTCTAAGTAAAATGTAAATAAAGTCGAAAGACACAGTTATAAGAATTTAGAGTAGCTTAGAGCGCCTGTGTGGGGCCAGTAAGTTAGTATAAGATTGTTGAGTAATTTTAAGCTAGCATTTAAGCATTTTTTGTTAGTATGTAAGAGTTAATGATTAAGTAAATAGAATGCACTTAAAACTAAAACTAATACATATATAGTTTTACAAATTGCCTGCTAGAAGTCACCATATTGAATTTTGTTTAATATCACGTCTTCATTGACACGCGCACGATTACGACAAATCGATAGATGTAACAATCATCAAAAGTGCCACGAAAGAACAAACATACATATGTAAATATTTTCACAAATTGGCGGCTGGTAGTCGTCATATTGAATTTTGATTAATATCATTTCTTCAGTGACGCCCGCAAGATTACGACAAATCGACAGATGTAAGAACCATCAAAATCGGCCCACGCGTTTGGTCTCCAGAGTACCACGAAAGAACACACATACATGTTGGAGTTCTAACATTTGTATATTTATGTAGGAGTTCTAACATTTGTATATTTATATAGTCATTATGATATTTGTACTTTGTAAGCAATGAATAATCAATGAAGAATTCACGATCGACGACCACCGACTGCGCGGTATAATGTGTCAGCATGAGTAGTCATCGTCGTCGTATGTTCGTCTGTTGACCCAGGCGATTGGAGTTCGTTTACAATTAGAGTTTATTTACAATCAGAGTTTGTTTACAATCAGAGTTTGTTTACAATCAGAGTTTATTGTCGTTGCATTGAGTTACGAAGAGAACATTGTGGCATTCGTCATGAATGGATTTTGTGCTGACCTGTATAATAAAAAGCATAAAAGCCAGAGTGATATGAGCAATGTTGTCTTTGTAATACAATGTTGTCACGGAGGTCGATTATTATTTTAATTGGGGTAGGCGCCGGATGGATCTTGTTTACGATTGCCCTGAAGTTATGGACGTGGCATAAGCTATTGAATGCGGTAGGCATCTGGAACTGGAAAGACTAGCGATGACGGATATAAAAAGAGGAATTGACAACTGAATGGGATGAGTTGACGGTACGAACTTGGGCAGCACGGTGGTCACCGGTCGTGGACGTGCTAATAATTCGTAACTAATTTGTAATGTAATAATTGTGTATGAATTTGTAACGTAACAAATGTATTTGAATTCGTAATGTAACCATTGAATTTGTAACGAATAAATATTATAGTTCCTACACATGGGGGCTCAACCGGGATAAAAACAGAGAATTATAATATTTAAACGTAAGACGGTTAAGACGGTTAAGAAGGTTAAGACGGCTAAGACGGTTAAGGCGGTTAAGAAGGTTAAGACGGTTGAGACGGTTAAGAAGGTAAAGACAGTTAAGACGGTTAAGTCGGTGTAAGTCAAGTTGAGAAAGGTCAAGTTGCGTTGTGAAAATTGAGGTACAACAAAGAGTGTAGTGCGTTGGATGGAAGACCTGACAGTGAAGCAGCTACGGAAATTTCTAAGGAAAAAGGGACTGTCGTACAGATACAACATTAAGAACGACCTCCTGAAGCGTATCAGGGAGAATTTCGGAGAGAAAATTACTGTGGAAGACACACTGAACGAAGACATTGAATACGAGTTAAGAAAAGAAGAAATACAAAGTGAAACGATTGAAAACAGCAAAGACGAAAACGGGGAAGCAATGTCGAAAGAAACGAATAACTTCGTCTTCAGAGACGTAGAAGACTCACTAGAGCATTTCTCGGGAGAATCTGGAAAAAGCATAACGGTATGGCTAAAAGACTTGGAAGAAATCGCAGTGATGTGTAATTGGAATGACATTCAGAAGTTTTTATACGCAAAACGACTACTGAAAGGAACGTCTAAGCTCGCCACGGAAGTAAGAGACGGAATTTCGAGTTATGCAGCATTGAAGACGCTTCTACAAGGGGAATTCAGCGCCAAGCGAAGCAGCATCGAGGTTCACCGTGCCCTAGATTCTAGGAAAAAGAACTCCACGGAAAGTCTGCTAGAGTATTTGTACTCCATGCATCAGCTGGCCAATGAAGGGAAGGTTGACGAGTCGTCGCTGGTGGAGTACATTCGAAATGGAATCCCAGACTCGGTACAAAACAAAACAATACTATACGAAGCCACAACAATAGAGGAGCTAAAATGGAAACTAGAGTGTTATCGTCAGATGAAACGAGTCATGCCAGCCCAGCACACGACCAGTAAAGGTCCGAGCGGCGACCATATGCAACTGAAGCCAGTAGGGAAAAATGGAAGAATAAGCCCAGCAGGAACGATTAGAAGGTGTCGCAATTGCGGAAGTGTGTCGCACATAGCTACGAACTGTCCAGATAAGGAGAAAGGAACGCGTTGTTTCAAATGCAACCAGTTTGGCCACATTTCGACGAACTGTCCAACAAAAGAGGAGCGGCCATTAACGTCAAGGGGCATTACTCACGTAAAACGTATCGAATCGGATGAGCGACACGTTCCAATAAAGGTCAAAGGTAAGCCGTTTTACGCTTTCATTGATAATGGCAGTGACGCTTCCATTATCAACAATTCATTCACAAAGAAGAGAGTTACCAGGAATGACGCTGAAGCGGTTTGGGGATCGACCACGAAGAACTTTGGGCTCTTGTCTGTTAGAAGTGGAAGTTGGGGCAGAGAAGCATTGGATCCGATTTCAAGTGGTACCTGATCATTGGCTGCCAGACGAAGTACTTTTAGGGAGAGATTTTTTGAGAAACATCGAACTGACCGTCAGTCATGGGAAAATGAGAATCCGTAATAGCGGGGTTACGTCATGTGGAGAAATCGCTGAGTACGAGTTACCAGAAAACGATGTCTGTCAAATCGAGTGGGTTCAAGAGAAGAGCAAAAAACTGGAGTTAAAGGTGGGCAACGAGGAATACAGAGAGGCAGTGAGTGAAATAGTGGATGAATATAAACTAGAAAGTCCGGCTAAGTCATGTGTGGAAATGAGTATTGTACTAACCGATGAGATTCCAGTTTATCGCAAGGCAAGAAGGATTGCGCCACCAGAAAGGGACGCCGTAAACAAACAGGTGAACGAATGGTTAGCCGAAGGAGTGATAGTGCCGAGCAGGTCAGAATACGCCATTCCGATAGTCATGGTGAAAAAGAAGGACGGGACATCGCATCGATTATCGGGAGATGAACAGAAAAATGATCAAAGATAGATTTCCAATGGCAGTGATGGAAGAAGTTTTCGAGCCGTTATACGATGCAAAGGTATTTATAACCTTAGATTTATGAGATGGACTTTTTCATGTAGATGTCGTTGAGAACAGCAAAAGGTATACGGCATTTGTAACACCGGACGAACAGTATGAAATCTTGAAGGTGCCGTTCGGCTTGTGCAATTTTCCGGCCGCATTCCAAAGATTCATCAACAAAATCTTCCGAGAGCTGACAGATTTATTAAGAAAGGGAAATAGATTTAAGTTCGGGGAAGAAGAAATGGCGGTATTTAATATACTAAAATTTTATCTTTCCAGTGAGCCCATACTAAAACTCTTTGACCCAGATCTACCCACAGAGCTCCATACTGACGCTATACTGGAAGGGTACGGAGGGGTGCTGCTACAAAAACACAAAGATCGGAACTTTCATCCGACTTTCTTCTTGAGCTTCCAAACCAGTCAATCAGAGAGGAAATTCACCAGCTACGAGTTGGAAGTTTTGGCCATTGTGAAATGCTTGGCGAAGTTGAGAGTTTACCTGTTAGGTAAGGAGTTTACAATTGTGACAGACTGTAAAGCGTTCGAGGCAACGATGAAGAAAAAGGACCTGTGCCCACGAGGAGCCAGATGGGCTATAATGCTACAAGAATACTCAATGAGGCTTATCCATCGAGCAGGAACTGCGATGAGACATGTGGACGCGTTGAGCAGATATCCGATAATGAAAATGAAGGTCGAGGACGGGCTTATCCACAGGATAAAGAAAAATCAGGCAAAAGATGAGTATTGTCAACTTATTCTTAATCCAATTGCAGCCACAGGTACATACAAAGACTATGAGATGAGAGCCGGGTTACTATACAAGTTCGAGGAAGGCTCACACTTGCTGGTGGTACCAAAACTTATACAGAAGGAGATCGTCCGGAGGGTTCATGAGCAAGGACATGTGAACGCCAGAAAGGTGGAAGCAGTAGTAAGGCAAGACTCATGAAGTGTATCAAAGACGTCATTGCAAATAGTGTACCTTGTATATTGGTGGCTAAGAAGAGAGGGCGAATGGAAGGTTTCCTGCATTCAATTGAAAAGAGTGACATACCACTTCACACGTTGCATGTGGACCACTTAGGCCCACTACCGTCAACTAATAAGTTCTATAATCATCTATTTGTAGTGGTAGATGCATTCACCAAATTCACTTGGATATATCCTGTGAAGATGAACAAATTGAAGAAGTAATCAAGAAGCTGGAGATGCAAAGCGAAACGTTCGGAAACCCAACGCGGTTGATCTCAGACAGAATCGCGGCATTTACAGCGAATGCGTTCAAGGATTATTATGATCAAAGAGATATTCAACACGTGATGACGACAACCGGAGTACCACGCGGTAAAGGCCAAGTCGAAAGGATAAATAGGATCATAATGGGCATGCTATCGAGGATATCAGCAGATGATTCAACCAAATGGTACCAGCATGTGAGTCAAGTCCAAAGAGCGATAAATTCGACAATATCGAGGTCAACGAAAAGGAGTCCATTCCAATTTATGTTCGGAACCGTCATGCGAACAAAAGAAGACTTAGAGATGAAAAACCTACTGGAAGAAGCAATTTTGGACGATTTTGAGACTACCAGAGACGAAATGCGTAAAAAGGCAAGAGAAGAAATATTGAAAGTCCAGACGGAGAATCAACGAACCTACAACGGAAAACGTAAGACGGCCACCACATACCAAGTTGGCGACCTGGTGGCCATAAAACGGACACAGTTTGGAGCTGGATTGCAGTTGCACGCAGAATACTTGGGTCCGTATGAAGTAACAAAGTTGAAGCGAAACGAGCGGTACGAAGTGAAGAAGGTGGGGCAGCACGAGAGTCCGAACGCTACCAGCACGTCGACGGATTATATGAAGCCGTGGATGCGATTGGACAATGAAGACATGAAAAGCGACGACGAAGATGACATGGAAGAAGACGACATCGCCTGAAGACAGCCCATTTCTCTAGGATGGCCGAATGTAGGAGTTCTAACATTTGTATATTTATGTAGGAGTTCTAACATTTGTATATTTATATAGTCAGTATGATATTTATACTTTGTAAGCAATGAAAAATCAATGAATAATCAATGAAGAATTCACGATCGACGACCATCGACTGCGCGGTATAATGTGTCAGCATGAGTAGTCATCGTCGTGGTATGTTCGTCTGTTGACCCAGGTGATTGGAGTTCGTTTACAATTAGAGTTTGTTTACAATCAGAGTTTATTGCCGTTGCATTGAGTTACGAAGAGAACATTGTGGCATTCGTCATGAATGGATTTTGTGCTGACCTATATTAAGAAGCATAAAAGCCAGAGTGATATGAGCAATGTTGTCTTTGTAATACAATGTTGTCACGGAGGTCGATTATTGTTTTAATTGGGGTAAGCGCCGGATGGATCTTGTTTACGATTGCCCTGAAGTTATGGACGTGGCATAAGCTATCGAATGCGGTAAGCATCTGGAACTGGATAAACTAGCGATGACGGATATAAAAAGAAGAACTGACAACGGAATGGGATGAGTTGACGGTACGAACTTGGGCAGCACGGTGGTCACCGGTCGTGGATGTGCTAATAATTCGTAACTAATAATTGTAATATAATAATTGTATTTGAATTTGTAACGTAACAATTGTATTTGAATTCGTAATGTAACCATTGAATTTGTAACGAATAAATATTATAGTTCCTACATACATATGTATATAATTTCACAAAATGGTGGCTGGTAGTCGTCGTATTGAACTCTGACTAATATCATGTCGTCAGTTACACGCGCAAGATTACCACAAATTGATAGCTGTAAGAACCATCAAAATCGAGCCACGTGTTTGGTCTCTAGAATGCCACAAAAGAACAAACGTAAATATGTATATAGTTTCACAAAATGTCGGCTGGTAGTCGCTATATTGAACTCTGACTAATATCATGTCTTCAGTTGCACGCGCAAGATTACGACAAATGGATAGCTGTAAGAGCCATCAAAATCGGCACACGTGTTTGGTCTCTAAATTGTCACAAACTAACAAACATATATATGTATATAGTTTCACAAAATGGCTTCTGGCAGTCGCCAGAACCATCAGAAGATGGTTCCAACCCCTTCAGTAGCATCGATTGCCGCTTTTCACACTTTGGTGTGAATGAATAGTGCTCCATCGTCGTTTCCTTTAGGAGCTCTTTCACTTTCGCGTAGCCCTCCACTGTATTACAGTGGATGGCATGGCGATCGTGCCCCAATATCATAATTTTAAAATTATTACCAATGACCAACTTACACAGGTCCTTGGTTGCATTTACCTTTAATTTATAGGTGTTGATAGGAGGCACCTTCTCCTTCTTCTTCGTCTGCTGCTGTTGTTGTTGTTGTTGTTGTTGTTGTTGTTGCTGCTGCTGATGTTTTAGCTGTCGCCGTTGTTGTGGCTGCTCTTGTTGTTGTTGCTGGTGTTTCTTTTGCTTTTCTTGGTGTTGTTGTAGCACTTGTGCTATTGTATTTGTCTGTTGTTTTTGTTGGGACTGCTTTTGAGCAAGCTGCGACCGCTATTGTTGTTGAGATTGCTCATGAACTTCCCTCTTCCTTCTGACCATTTGCTATTCTTTTATGGCCTGTAACCTTTCCTGTAGCATTTTGATGCTGCTACTTATAGACTCGATTTCCTTATCTCCATCGTCCGATCTGCTTGCTGCCACTGAAGCAAAATTGTTTCCTGACCTCACTCCACCAAGTTTTACAGTGGACGTTGATATGGTGAGACGTTGTACCATGTTAGAGGTTGTCTTTAGCTTCCTCTTTCTCTTTGGCTTTGGTGTTTGCCTCGAACCACTCGAAGCCTCACCTGATATATCCGCAGATCCCGCTATTGGTATAGCGGACCGCTCTCCACAATCCATCACGCGATTTTGTAAAACAAACAAACACTTTTTTTTTATTAAAAATTGTCTTTTCAAATGAATTAAATAAATAAAGAAAAAAAACTTTCGCAGAGGCTGGGAAGCGCACCCACAACCCCAAGGTTTATTGTCCGGGTCTGTTCAGTTTTTTTCAGTTTAAATGCATTTTTATTTTTTAAACTTAAATTACTCTTAAATGCTAGATAAAAAAATGCTTAAAAATTAGCTTAAATAACTTGCAAATAATTTTATTCTAACTTACTGGCCCCTTGCGGGCACTCTAAGTTAAACCTAACACTTAAACTATGTCTTTCGACGAATCTTACAGTCTAATTTTATTTTATTTTTACATTTACTAATACTAAAACTAAGAAAATAAATTTTAATCAAAAAACCTTAGTATCTGGACCTTTGTCCGGGTCTCTACCACTTCGGCTACCGAACACTTGAAAATTTGTTGTCTAACACCATATTTATTATTTTTCCACACTTATAAAGCCGAACACGGAATGCGTCTGATCTCCGCTGAAGTCTATGAATGACTGATCGGCCCACGTGTTTGGTCACTAGAGTGCCACAAAGAACAAACATATATATGTATATAGTTTCACAAAATGGCGGCTGGTAGTCGCCATATTGAATTCTGGTTAATATCATTTCTTCAGTGACACCCTCAAGTTTACGACAAATCGATAGATGCAAGAGCTATCAAAATCGGCCCACGTTTTTGGTCTCTAGAGTGCCACAATGGAACAAACATACATATGTATATAGTTTCGCAAAATGGCGGCTGGTAGTCGCTATATTGAATTTTTATTAATATCATGTCCTCAGTGACACCCGCAAGATTACGACAAAGGGATAGATGCAAGAACTATAAAAACCGGCCCACGTGTTTGGTATCCAGAGTGCCGCAAAGGAATAAACATAGTTTCACAAAATGGCGGCTCGTAGTCGCCATAGAGAATTCTGATTAAAATCATGTCCACAGTGAAACTCGCAAAATTACGACAAATTGATAGATGTAAGAAGCATCAAAATCAGCCCACTTATTTCGTATCTAGAGTGCCACGAAGGAACAAACATACATATGTATATAGTT
This sequence comes from Volucella bombylans, assembly GCA_949129095.1. Classification (NCBI taxonomy): domain Eukaryota; kingdom Metazoa; phylum Arthropoda; class Insecta; order Diptera; family Syrphidae; genus Volucella; species Volucella bombylans. The sequence goes on from OX422140.1 coordinate 257,837,771, forward strand.
TCACAACATGGCGGCTTGTAGTCGCCATATTGAATTCTGGTTAATATCATGTGTTCAGTGACATGCACAAGATTACGGTAAATCGATAGATGTAAGAACAATCAAAATCGGCTCACGCGTTTAGTCTTTAGATTGCCGCAAAGGAGCAGGCATACATATATGGTTTCACAAAATGGCGGCTGTTAGTCGCTATATTGAATTTTAATTAATATCATGTCCTCAGTGACACCCGCAAGATTACGGTAAATTGATAGATGTAAGAACCATCAAAATCGGCACATGCATTTGGTCTCTAGAGTGCCACGAAAGAACAAACATACATAAGAATATAGTTTCACAAAATGGCAGCTGGTAGTCGCCATATTGAATTTAGATTAATATCATGTCCTCAGTGACACCCGCAATATTACGACAAATCGATAGATGTAAGAAACATCAAAATCAGCCCACGTGCTTGGTCTCTAGAGTGCCACGAAAGAACAAACATACATATGTATATAGTTTCACAAAATGACGGATGGGTTTTGTTTAGGTTAGCCTTGAAACTGTGGACGTGGCATAAGTTGTTGAATTGGATGGATTGATGGGATATCGATCGAGCGAATGACAATAAAAGCAAGCTGAGGGTGGAATAGAGAATGCGTTTTTTTTTCGGGTCTGGAGAACGGCGGATAGTCAATTGTAAATTGTTAGCTCAGTCTGTTAATGTAAAATGTGGAGTTGTAACTTTGAATTGTAATTTTGAAATTTCCTTTACTCTCCTACAGATATTCGATGAAAACTGATCTAGTTGATCGAATTCACGCGAATTTAGGACAAGTAAGAGCGACTGACGTGACTGGTGTTCTGGAAAACGACGACGCGTCAGATACAGACCTCGAGAAAGAGTTAAGTCGGAACGAAGGAAGACAGAAAAAAGACGAAACTAACGAATACGAAGCACAATGCGAAGAAGAAGCAGCTAGGTGGGAGGCACTAAACGAAGCAGAGGGGAACGAACACATTCAGACGAAAAAGGAGAACGTAAAGAAGTACACTCACAAGATCGATCCAGAATGACTAGCAAAAACAACTTCGTGTTCAGAGATATTGAAGAGTCTCTAGAAACATTTTCAGGAGAAGAAAGTCGTAACTATCATTGGTTCAAGGAATTCGAAGACATCTCAATGGCATGTGAGTGGAACGACATACAAAAGTATTTGTATGCCCGTCATTTATTAAAGGGTTCTCCTAACTTAGCACTGGAAGCGTCTGGTGGTGTTTCGAATTTGACAACATTGAAAGGAAGATTGGAGAAAGGGTTTGGAAGAGGTCCATCTGTTGCTGAGGTATATCGAATGATGGCAAATAGATAAAAGAACGCATCAGAAAGTCTGTTCTAGTATTTGTATATGATGGCTCAGATCGCTGAAAGAAACAAGGTAGACGAATCATCAACAGTGGAATATATTATAAATGGGATTCCAGACTCCGCAATCAACAAAATGCTATTGTACGAAGCAAGAACGCTGGATGATCTTACAGAGAAGTTGGAGTTCTATAAGGAAATGCAGCGACACATACCAAAGCAAGAGATCGAAAGTAAATCTAGTGTGTGTAGTCGCGTGAAGAACGCCGTTTTGAAAGACCAAAACGATGCCACAACTGTGGTTCTGAAGCGAATTTCGCACAAAACTGTCCAGACAAAGATAAAGGCAGAAAGTGTTTTAAGTGCAATCGTTTCGGGCACATGTCCGCCAGTTGTACCAATTATGAGCAAGGGAATGGAGTGACTTCAAGAGGTGTTAATCGAGTGCAGCGACTTCAAGCCGAGAATAGTCAGGTAATTGTAAACATCAGAAATAGAACTTACTATGCCTTCATTGATAGTGGGACCGACATATCAGTCATGCACGCTTCCGTTCAAAAAGAAATAGATTTTGAAATGACAGAGCAGCCTGGATTGATGTTGAACGGATTCGGAAACGCACCATAGGCGGCGTTTGGATCTAGCGAGTTAGCGCTCAAAATAGATGGTAATGAGTACAAGGTTAAATTTCAAGTTGTGCGTGACGAATGGATCCCAGACCAAATTCTTCTAGGAAAGAACTTCCTGGAAAAAGTGGAGATTGTATTCAGCAAAGGTAAGATCATCAGCATCCGGTCGTTAAATACCAGCAAAGAACCTTTAAACGCCTTGGATTTAAAAGAAACCGATATATTCAGCATATCAGTGAAGGAAATGAAGACAAAAGTCCCCGTATTGGTAACAAGAATTTCAAGGAGCGGATCGAGAAAATCATTTCATCCTATTCACCTAAAAAATTTCTGATTCTTCAAGACGAAATCCCAGTACATCAAAAAGCAAGACGCCTTGTTGCCCCGGAGAGGGAAATTATAAGCCAGCAGATAGACGAGTGGCTGAAGGACGGCATTATACAGCACAGTCGTTCAGATTTCGCCAGTCCGATAGTATTAGTAGTAGAAGTAGTAGATTACCTGTAGACTACCGAAAGCTGAACGTGAAAGTAATCAAAGATCGATACCCCCTTCCCGTCATGGAAGAGGTTTTGGAAAAACTCCACAACGCGAAGGTTGAAACGCTTGATTTACGAAATGGATTTTTCCATGTCAACATGGCCGAGAACAGCAGAAAATACACATTATTTGTGACACCAGATGGGCAGTATGAGTTCCGTAAAGTTCCTTTTGGTTTATGCAATTCTCCTTCTGTGTTCCAGGGCTTTATCAACACCGTTTTCCGAGATTTAATCCGAGAAGGTCATCTACTGCTTTATTTGGACGACGTCATAATTGCCGCAGAGGATGAGGAAGAGAATTTAAAAAAGTTAATTGGAGTGTTGGCTATAGCAGAGCAGAATGGGTTAATCATAAAATGGCAAAAGTGTAATTTTCTTAGCAGGAGAGTGGAATTCATTGGACACGTTATCGAGGATGGAAGAATAAGGCCTTGAGAAGAGAAACTGAAAACAGTCAAATATTTCCCCAAACCAACGAACGTGAAGCAGATTCAAAGCTTTTTAGGATTGACAGGTTTTTTCCGAAAGTTTGTCCCGAATTACGCCAATCTAGCGAAACTGTTATCCGATTTGACGAAGAAAGATTCGGTATGAGTTTGGACTGGATCAAAGTGCAGTGTTTGATTCTCTGAAACATGTGTTGTGTGAAGAACCAGTTCTGAAACTACTTCAGCCAGCAGCGGTAACTGAGTTACATACAGACGCCAGTATGGTTGGATACGGAGGGGTACTACTGCAAAAACACGATACAGGTTTTAATCCGGTATTCCACCTTAGCTTTAAGGCAACGCCAGCCGAAATTAATTACACGAGTTACGAACATGAAGTTTTAGCGGTAGTAAAATGTATCAAGAAATTAAGAGTTTACCTTCTGGAACAACAGTTTAAAATTTACACCGACTGCAAGGCGTTCCAGGCAACCATGAGGAAGAAGGATTTGTGTCCGCGAGTAGCCAGGTGGGCGATAATGCACCAAGAATTCAGATGTGAAGTTCTTCATCGAGCTGGAACTGCAATGCATCATGTGGATGCCCTGAGTCGGTACCCAGTCGTAATGCGTTGTCGAAGATGGTCTTATTCCGCGTATCAAAAAAGCGTAAGGTAAGGATGAATCTTGCCAAATAATAATAGATATTTTGGCCGTTGCAGGAAGTTACAAGGACTTTGAAATGAGGAATGACCTTCTATACAAGTTTGTGGCAGGAGACTATTTGCTTGTAGTCCCCAAAGGTATACAGAAAGAGATAATAAGGAGTATTCACGAAAGAGGTCATATAAGCTCTGCCAAGGTAGAGACGATAGTAAAACAAGATTATTTCATCCCGAATCTTGCAACTATGGTAGAAAAAGTTATCGCCAATTGCGTCGCTTGTATTTTGGTAGCAAGGAAATCAGGCAAGTGCGAAGGACTACTGAATCTAATCGATAAGAGTGATCAGCCGCTACACACGTACCATGTAGACCACATGGGGCCGCTTTCGTCTACGAATAAAATGTACCGATATATTTTTGTTGTTATCGACGCTTTTACCAAGTTTGTCTGGATATACCCCGTTAAAATAACTAATAGCGAAGAAGTAATTAAAAGGCTAGAAACGCAGAGTGAAATCTTTGGCAATCCTTTCCGCATTATATCAGACAGAGGAGCTGCTTTAAAGAGTTCTGCGACCAGAAGAAAATGCATCACGTACTGATGATGACAGGGGTTCTGAAATGGGCAAGAAGTTGCTTGAAGAGGCCTTACTGGATGATTTTGAGAACAGGCGAGATGATATGAGAAAAGCTGCAAAAGAGGAAATACTCAAAATTCAAGAGGAGAACAGACGGACTTTCAATCGTAAGCGGAAACAACCGAGGAAGTATGCAGTAGGTGATTTGGTTGCAATTCAATGCACCCAGTTCGGAGTAGGTCTTAAGTTGTGTCCGAAGTTCTTAAGACCGTACGAGGTAATAAAAGCAAAAGGAAACAATCGATATGATGTACGGAAGGTGGGACAACACGAGGGACTGGGCATGACATCGACCGCCGCTGAATATATGAAGTCATGGCTGACCAACATGGATGAAGAAGGTGAAGAAGAAGAATATGAGCAAGCAGTTTAATTCGACTGAGGACAGTCGAAATACAAGGATGGCCGAGTGTGCAAATGCTGACTTTTCATTTTGATAACCAATTAGTAATTTCTTTATTATTATAAACTTAATTATTTACGATTTACGACCACCAGTTGTGCTGAATGTTACAGTAGTATGAATTGTAATCCGCTCGTTTATTAACCCAGACGAGTTTGTTTACTCTCGTTGAATTACGAGAGGCGATCGTAGTTTGTTTACTCTCGTTGAATTACGAGAGGCGATCGTAGTTTGTTTACTCTCGTTGAATTACGAGGAGAACATTTGATTTGTCATGAATGGACTTTGTGCTGACCTACATTGGAAAAGCATAGAAACCAAAGTGAGGACAATAGTCATTCTTATATTATATATTCTTATATATAGTCACTCATCATTATCTATTGAGACTGTGGACGTGGCATAAGTTGTTGAATTCGATTGGCGTTTGGAACTGGCTGGATTGATGGGATATCGATCAAGCGGATGACAATAAAAGCAAGCTGATGATGAAATAGAGGATGAGTTTTTTTCCGGGTCTGGAGAACGGCGGATTGTCAATCGTAAATTGTTAGCTCAGTCTGTTAATGTAAAATGTGGAGTTGTATCTTTGAATTGTAATTTTGAAATTTTGCATTCCTTTACTTGTATCATTAGTTACTTAAAACATAATAAAAATATTATATTTACCACATGTATATAGTTTCGCAAAATGGCGGCTGGCAGCCGCCTATGTCTATATCATGTCTTCAGTGACACGCGCAAGATTATGGCAAATCGATAGATGTAATAACCATCAACATCGGCCCATGTGTTTGGTCTCTTGAGTGTCACAAAAACGAACATACATGGTTTCACAAAACGGCAGCTGGTAGTCGCCATATTGAATTTTGATTAATATCTGTTAGCTTAGAGAGACAAAGAATATACATATACTCGTATGTATATAACCGAGAACTCGAGTTGGTGTGATGACTATCTTTATTCAACTGATAAAAATGCATTACATGTAGGTTATTATGTTATAAAAGAAAAATGAATATATAAGCGGTTGATAGGTGTAGAAAGAGACAGGTCTAAAACCTGAATTAGGGTTGCCAGTTACATTAAATTTAACAATTTCCACCTCAAACAAAATTCAAAATCAAAAAATAGTATTAGTTATTAAATAATGCTTTACAAAAATGTTTATGTTTACTCTTATTTAGGCATTTTGTGGAAATATCAGCTACATTTTCATTACTTGGTACATAGTTAATAGATATTACACATTTTGTACATTTTACTTTTAAAAAGTGATACTTAATATCAATATGTTTACTTCTTTTATTTGTTATGTCATTGTTAGCAAGAAAACCCGCCGCCTGGTTGTCACAATATATGTTTGTTGCTTTATTTATATGTTGCACAAAATTCAATTTAGCAAGCAAGTTTCGCTGGAACACAACTTCCTTTGTACCTTGGCACATAGCAATATACTCCGCTTCCATCGTGCTGAGTGCAATAACGTTTTGCTTCTTGGATTCCCAAGCCACTGGACCACCATCAAAGAAAATAACATGACCACTGTAGGATTTGCGGTCAATTTCATCCGAACCCCAATCAGAATCTGTGTAACAAATTAAACTGTTATTATTATTGTAAGTCAAACAAACCTTTGAATCGTTTCTCAAATATCAAATATGCTTAGCTGCCATAAAGTGTTCCTTATGTGGATAACTTTGATACGATGTGAGTTATGTCAGGTCTCGATATTGTCGCTAAGTAGTTAAGTGCACCCATCAGTGATTGATACTACTTAACATTCGTAGGGGTGCAGACCTCAATGATACACTTCTTTAATACGGTTCCACTAGCAAATGGTGTAAACGCAGGTTTGCACATTTCCATACCACACTGAGCTAATTCCTTTACATATCGATTTTGGTGTAAACTTATTTTGCCTCGTACTCCGCTTCTTTCAATTTCCTTGCCAAGATAAAATGCGATTGGTCCACGGTCAACTGCGTCTATGTATCTATTCAGTTTTTCAACGATACTGTTCATAGTTACTTTTGAAGAACATGCTACTACCATGTCATCAACATATAGTCCAATAATATTTATTTCACTTCCTCTTCGCAGTACGTATACACAATTATCAGTTTTGATATTTCTTAAACCCATTTCTTAAACTCAACAGTACCTCATTGATTTTCTTGTTCCAGTCCCTACCAGCTTGCCTTAGACCATACAAGGATTTTTTCAGCTTGCAAACTTTCTCCGGTTGCTTCAGATCTACAAACATATCTGGTTGTTGCATATAGACCTCTTCGTCCTGACTTCCGTTAAGATAAGCGGCTGCGATATTGATGTGGTTCACCAAGAGTTCGTTTTGTGCAGCAAAAGCCAAAAATGAGTCGAATTGTAGGCTGCCTTACAACTTTTTTATTTTTTTTTATTATTATTATTATTTTATTAATTTGTAAAAATAAAAAAATACAGCAGAATAAGGAATTCATAATAAATCTAACAATTGAATTAATAAAGTAGCTGCAATCTATAGTTCAAAGGGAACTAGATGCGAAAGCAGAATGAAACAATGTGTTTTCATTTAATTTTCAATTAATAAACATTAAGAATTCGTAATCTAGCGGGGTCTTAATATTTCTATATTCTATAACATTTTTTGTGTATAGGTATATTATTTGGCTTGATATTAGCTTTAGGTATATAACAAAGAAAAATTTTATAAGGTTTATGAAATTAAAACAGAATTATTTAAATTATAATGGATAATAAACTAGAAATATCCTCATAGCTTTTGTCTAAGAGCCATGATTTTACTTTCTTGAAAAAAAGTAATTTATTTCTTATGATTTTAATGTTATTAGGTAAGCTGTTGAAAAGCCTAGGAGCAGTTGCCGTAAAGAAGTTAAAGAAAATTTGCAGATTGTGATTTGGTACAATAGCAAGATTTAAATTGTTGATTCTGAGGTTATAGTTAGTAGAGAATCTATTTAATTGATAGCCCGACCTTACAAAAAATATCTTTAAGACTTTATAACAATATAAATGTTTAACAGGAAGAACTTTAAGACTTCTGAAGAGAAGCAGACTACGGTCACGACTCTTTTTGTTACAAATAAGACGAATAATATGTTTCTGAGAAACTAGAAGAGGGTGGAGCTTGTTGTTATGAGTGCCACCCCAAGAGGTTAAGCCATATTCTAGCCTTGAATGAACTAATCCATAATAGATACATTTTAGAAGATCTCGAGAGCAGTAGGACTTTAAAAAGTATAGTTGTCTTGTGGCAGCTATAAGATACTTCTTTAGTAAACTAGTATGTTCAGACCAATTCATTCTTCAGTCAAGTAACACACCAAGTTACTTAAAAGATGAAACGCTTTTTATACTAAAACATTTATCAGCGCATGTACTCGCTTCAAAAAATGTTTGTGTTCTTGAGTTCGAATTACAAATATCTTTACTGTGTTTAAATTTGCTGGCCCAAGATTTCCAGATCATGGTTTATATCAGAAATTAGATTTAACGCGGAATTACTTTGGAAAGCACATGCCATGTCGTCAGCAAATGCGTTGACTTGCTACGATAATTTTGTGAAAATAGCGAATTGATGAAAATTAGGAAGAGTATTGGACCGAGGACTGAACCCTGAGGAACTCCTATAGAAATATTTTTAGTAGAACTTAAATGACCACCGATTTTAACTCTTTGTCCTCTATTAGATAAATAAGAACCGAACCAATTTTGCATTGTAACCCTGAAACCACACTTATTTAGTTTTTCTAAAAGAATTATGTGATCGACGGTATCAAAGGCTTTTGTTATGTCAACAAAAAAAGCCGCAGTCAAATTCCTGTTTTTAAAACCATTATATATATTTGTACCGAAATTTAAAGGGGTTTACTCAGTTGAGTATCCCGAACGGAAACCAAATTGGTTCTCACTAAAAAAATTGTTTTTTTTTCTAAAAACTTTACCATTCTATTTTTAATGGCCTTTTCGAAGACTTTCGAAAAAACAGGAAGTAATGATATTGGCCTATAGTTATTTATTAAATTTTTATCACCTTTCTTAAATAATAGTATAACTTCGGCTTATTTTAAGTCATTTGGAAAAACATCACTCGAAATACTTCTGTTATACTCGTAGATATGGCATAAGATGTCACAAATGTTCAAAGCTATTATTTTTATAAAATTATTTGAAAAGCAGGTAGATGTTTTAGAATTGGAATTGTTTAGTGATAGAATGATTTTATACAGTTCCGAGAACATTTTTGGATCAGCATAAAAACTCTGAGAGGAGGATACAACATTATCTGAACAATCACACTCAGGAAGATCATTGCAGCTGACCGAAACCACTTTGCTACCAATAGAAACAAAGTAGTTATTAAATTTTTCAGCTAAATCCTTGGGGTACTATGGACTACAGTGCTTATAGACGTTTTGTTCTGAATTTCTTTAACCAATTTCCATTCCTTTCTCGAGTCACCTTTAACTTCTCGAAACTTTTTGGAATAATAATTGCTTTTACACCGCATAACACTTTTTGAAATATCTTTACATAATTTTTGTAAGTATTGATAATTTTAGCGTTATGAGGGGATTTAGTTTTCTTTTTGTAAAGTTTGTTCTTTTCTTTAATTTTAATAAGCAACTGAGCGGTTATCCACGGTTTCAATCTTTTCATTTTATTCTTACTTTTCTTTACTTTTTTCGAACAAAGGATGACATACTTATTCAAGGTATCCATAAATTTGCTGTAAGTTATGGAAGGATTATCTTCGTAAATTACGTTTGTCCAACAATCATAACGCAAAAATTTATTAAGCTTTCTAAAATCAGTAGTTTTAGTTTTAGTTTTAAACGCATTTTATTTTCTAATCAATAACTCTTACATACTAACAAAAAATGCTTAAATGCTTAAACTCTAAGCTACTCTAAATTCTTATACTATGTCTTTCGACTTTATTAACATTTTCTTTACGGATATTTATTTACTATACTTAAAGCTAAGAAAAAATATTGTTAAAAAAAAACTTAGCCTATGGATGTAATTTTTTATTTTTTATAAAAACTTAATATCTAACTTAAAATAAACCTTAGTCTACTTAACCTATATACACAATACACACATACAGACACAAAGACATTATGCACAATAATATACATATACTAGTATATACCTTTATATACACCAGTATTTGTATATATTTCTTAAATGCTAACCTAAACCTATGTTAGCTGGCCATCGCTATTTACTGGGCAAATAGATTGGTCAGCTCTGCCTCATTAGTGAGGCTGGTCCGTAATTGACGGAAACGACGACGAAGCATCTTCTCCATCATTCAACCACCAGAAATGCTGGTGCTGCCGAACGACATCCCTCTTATCGCGATTCCCCACCGCCCTACTGAACCTGAGTCGATCCACACTGCCATGTGCGACGTCTCTGTCGTAGTTGAGTCGCCTGTCCCCAGCTGTCCGAGCGACATGGAAGATTAACGGGACCGCTGATATATCCTGGTTCAACCCTTTCTGATCTAGGTAGAGGAATGCTTCCGGTGGAACGAAGCCGTCAGATCGCACACTCTCGTGGTAAAGGTAATTGGGGTAGTAAGCCCCAGATATCAGGTTATTCATCGAGGTCATTGCTCTTGCAATGTGCCTTCGAGTCAGCTTAATTACGAAGTTGTCCACTCGTATTAGGTTCGCCCTATTGTAAAGGACCTCATTAGGATAAAATTTCTTGTACTCCGACTCTGGTGTTCTGTACAAGCGAAGACAAGCCCTAAGGTAAGCCCTCTCAAACACCCGAATCTTTTCCATTAAGCTTGCTCGTACATTGAACCACACGGGACAACCAAATACCAGCATGGGCCTAATAAGGGCCATGTAGCAGATTACCTTTACCCTCACATCGAGTTGGCTGCTATAAAACTGTCTCTTTGTAAGGGCAAAAACACCTCTAGCTCTGGCCAGAGCAGCATCTACACTTTTGCCAAAATACAGAAACTGATCTAGCCAGATCCCAAGGTATATGACTACATTTCGACAGGCAAGAGGCTGTCCGTGCTGTCAAATGATTGAGAACTTTCGCCAATTTTTTCTGGTATCCCTAGAGGCTCCAGACAACGGCGTCCTAAAGAGAATGGTTTCCGACTTCTGAAAGTTGATTTTCAACTTCCAGTCATCGCAAAATCGTCTTATCTTATCGAAGTCACTCTGCAAGAGAGTATTAATGACCTCGATTTTTGGACCTGTTCTGTACGCTACCAAATCGTCTGCGTACGCAATAGTATGGGGAAGTGAACCCATCAAGTCGCTTGTAAAAATGTTGAAAATGATCGGCGAATTGACCGCGCCTTGCTGAAGACCATTTTTAATTTGAAATATTCCAACAGAAGTCACATCGCCATTTTTCACGATGAACTGTCTGTTGGTTAGCATATTATAAAGAATGTACAAGAGTGGTTTACTGATCCCCAACCGAGTCAGCTTATAGAAAAGACCCTCTAACAATACGGTGTCGAAGGCCTTCTCCAAGTCAACAAGTCAGGCACCAGTGCACTGTTTCTTGCCTTTGTTCCATTGGATATCAGAAACCAGTTTAGATGCGGCATGTGAGATATCATGTCCCGCCTTAAAACCGAATTGATTATCCGGAACTATATGTTTGTCCTCAACCCACCTAGACAGAGCTCTATTGATTACTTTCTCAAAAACCTTACTGAAGGAGACTTATCGACCGGAGATTCGCCCGATTGGATATATCCTTTCCCTTTTTGGGGATAGGTAGAACCACCGCTGTTTTCCAATGCGCTGGATAATGTGCATTATTCATTGCATTATTAAACAGGGTGGTGTAGATGTCCACCGCTTCTAGAGGAAGATGTCGAAGCACGATATTCGGAATACCATCGGTCCCCACTGATTTCTTAGCCCTGATTGTGTCGAAGATCTCACGGAGTTCTTCCTTCGAAATGAACGGGGGTAGGTAACCCTCTCTGGTCATGACATTATTTGCCATATTTTCGTCGCTGAACCGGGTGAAACCAGAGCCCTCGGATCGCCAGTTCCCTATTTCATTTCGAATGCAGAAGTCGTGCACCAAGACGCGATTGTCCAGGTCGTAATTAGGGCCAGTGGTATCAGTGGCCTTGTATACTTCCTGGAAAGTCGCCCCTATGGCCTCAACCTTCTCCTGTGGATCCTCGATCACAAAGAAGTCGTCATCATCAGCGGCCTCATTTGGATCAATACCTGCTATTGTCAGTAGCCGTTCGTTGTCCGTCGTCCGGGCTATTTTAAGACACTGAAGGTCGTTTTGATTTTTTCTCCGAAATAGTTTATTTATTTGCGGAAACATATTCCGGTTGCTGGTGTTTACAGCCCGAACCTTGTTGTTCCAATACAAACTTACAGAAATTCTGTAATTTTCTTTTATTAGCGTTTGAATATTTTTAATCGACGACTTCAGTGTCCTAATCTCCGGGTCTTGTCGGTCAGTTAACTGTCTGCACAAGTTTTTAAGTCTGGTCAGAAGTCTACTTTTCTGTCGGTGCAGTGCGTCAATAGTAGGATTGCTAAACAGGTCTTCGTTAGTCGTACGTCGATACCGCGGTATTGTAGTGTCCATAGTTTGTTTAATTGTCTCGTCCATTTGTTTTAGGTAATTGTCGATCTCCTCGTTTGACAAATTCCTATTGGACGGTGGGTGGATCGTGTTCGAGGAGAGCGCTCTGTTCAAGGTTGCGGAGAAGCGCGTCCATCGAGTCTTACTGTAGTTGTAAGAATATCTTTGGACAAACTCCTCCAATTCCGCAATTTCGTTGGGAACTGTAATTTCGGTGCTAAAACCGCAATGGTCGCTGTCATACACGAATGTGCGCAGACAGTTTAGCGTTTGTAAATTCGTACCTGTCAGTCGTATACGTTCGTCGTACAGCAGTAGATCCAAATAAGACCCGCCTCTGGGAAACGACGGGTTATCCGTCGCTTTAAGAGCGAGTCTGTACATGACATCGTGCTGACCCCACCAATCGAGTAGTAGGTTCCCTCTAGTATTTGGCAAATTATTTCCCCAATCACTGTGTCTAGCGTTGAAATCCCCGCCGATTATAAAATAATTCTCCCCCGATTCCAGCCTCAGAAGTCGAAAAAGCGTGTCGAGCTCTGTTATAAATAGGGCGGATTGTTAAACCTCAGGTGCATAAACAGAGGACAACTACAGCCGCTTTGCACTGCGGAGCGGTATGTAAATGACGACTGCCTCCAACACCCGGAACCTGCGCAACACGCCCATGTACACTCTGTGAAATTTTATACCTTCTTTAATGAAGATCGCGACACCACCTCCACGTTTGGATCTGGGCCGGTTTCTTCTTCTAACAATATAATTATTGTACTCCAGTTTGTGATTATCGGTTAGCTTGGTTTCGCTAGCGAAAAGCACATCAGGAGTTTGGTCTTGTAGCAATTTAAACATCGCGGCTCTTCGTTCGATCCTAATCAGTGAATTAACATTCACCGCAAGGACCTTCAAAGTTTGCTCCACCATGTGCGTACCCATTACGACATGTGTTGCGTTAGGCCCGGCAGCAGCGCGTAAATCTGGTCCACCCGCTTGGCCTGTTCTTGCACCTGCTTTTGCAGCTGAGCCATCTGCCCTTGGATTGCGAGCAAGATGGCTAGCATATTAGGTGCAGCTTCCGTTGTTCTCGGCATTGGCGCCGGAGAAGCAACAGTCGCTTGCTGTACCGTAGCCCCCCTACCTGACGTTTCTTTCTAAAATCAGTGATAACAGAATATGGACACGAAGAAGAGGTATTTGAATTTTCAATAGGATTATAATTAAAACTTAAACACGTCATGCAATGATCAGGTATTTGCAAATCGAAAAGAGAGCTGCAGAGTAAAAGTTTTTCAGAATTTAAAAATCGCACCATGATGTGGTCAATGCAAGTCCTTGATGCATTGGTTATACGAGTGGGTCTGTTAATACATGATTCTAAGACATAAGATGCTAACAAAAGTAAGTAGTTATCTACAAAAATAGAATCACGTAGGATATCTATATTAAAGTCACCCAATAATATTATGTCATTTGATGACACACTTGATAGCAGATTTTCCAATTCTTCTAGAAACATATTGGAAACAGAATTCTCATTAAATCTATAAATACAGAATATTGTCAATATTTTTTCACACAATTTCACTTTTAAAACATCACAACTCTGCAAGTGTTCGCAGACAACATCAACGTTTATATCATTTTTTATAAAAGCGGCAACACCTCCAGAAGCATATATATTATTGCAATTGGATATTGTAAATTAATATCCATCAATATCAGAAAAATTCTTTTTCTTCATCATAAATCCAAGTTTCAGTTAAGAAAATAAAATCTGGCTTGTCAACATTTTTACGAATACTCCTAATATTTTGGTGAATAACGAAAAAGTTGTTTAAGTATTTCTGGTTAAAAGCGAGATTAAAGGGATCAATATTTACGCAATCGTCAGAGGGAATATAAGCTTGTGGATCTTGCATATCAATTTAAAGCTAGGAGATCAGCCTCCGAGTTAACAACAATGTAATTATCACTATTCCTCTTGCGCATAAATATTCTCCCACCTACTACTAACTACTAAAACCTTTACTATACTACCTTCTGAACTGTTCTTCTTTTTAACATTTTTGACAAAACAATTATCACTATCGGCTGCAGAAACATCAGCACATACACCCTTTGAGAAAACTTGCAGCGCATAAGCAAGAGCGTTACTATTATTTACATCAGGAACGCCCATTATCTCCACACATTTTTCTCTCCTCTCCTGGTGCAAGTAATTTAGCTCTTTTCGAAGATCATTTACTGTCTGTAATAATGTACTCTTTTCTTCTTGTAAAGAGCTGATGATAGAAAGAGCAAGTGCATTTTCAGATCTGAGAGCAACAATTTCATTGTACACTGATTCTAATGTTATTACTTGATGTAGCTGTTGATTCACATTCGGTGGTTTATTTTTTTCGTGTTGGCTTTGTTGGTGAGGCAGCTGACCCTGTGTTTCACTTGTCTGCATAGGAAGCGTAGATGCAAATTCGGCTGGAGAGAAAAGCAAACCATTGACATCAACCAGCTGTTGCGGTACCCGCTCACGTTCTCGTTTAGTGGAACTGGTAGGAGGGGGAGAGCAAAGGGAGCCCCTTCTCGCAGCAGAGCAAGCCTTAAGCGCCCTGTAGACGCTAAAACCTGGTACTAGTAAACATCGTACCACTAAAACCCGCAGACGCTGAGATCAATTCACTCCAACATAATGGAACACATCTCTCCACAAAGATGCTAGGCTGTGAAAACACTTGACAAATTCTTTCCAAACATCAGAATTTGGAATATTCGGCATTTTTTCTCGATTATTTTGCGTGTGCACATGACGAAATTCACTGATAAAATGGCTTGCTCGAGTAAATGTTGAGAGATGAGAGCGCAGACACTGAAACATAGTATCAGCAACACAAAACTCCGCCCACAAACATCGACAAAAATCAAACCAGTTTTGATTTTAGTGAGACCAAATTCTGATGTTGGTGAGACCAAAAAATTGGTACGCGTGCCAGCCCGCAGACATCAGCTAAAACTTGGTTGGTGGTACCATGTTTACTAGTACCAGGTTTCAGCGTCTACAGGGCGCTTTACACCGAAATTGCTTGTTTGACTTTTGTAAATATTCAATATCAGCTGGTTGAATATTTACAAAGCTGCAGTGAAAATAATCGTTGCAACCCACACATTTAATCTTAGGCTGGTTACGTTCAACTTTAATCTGCATACACAAGGCATTGTACTTTAATTCGATAGTAAAAGAGTTTTTTAAAAGAAAAACTTTGCACTGCCTGATCACAATACATGTTGACCCCACAACTTCACAATCACTTTGATGGTGCATATGTTTCGAAATAATCCACGTTGTGTTTCTGAAAACATCCTTGAACCACTAAACGCGCTTTATGTTTTTCAACAGTTCCATCTGGCTTCCGCTTTGTTGTAAAAACCCATTTACATCCGATGACATTTTTCCCTTTTGGTTTGTTCACAAGCTCCCACGTATTGTTTTCGTCTAAAACACAGTATTCGTGGGCCATAGCTTCCCTCCATTTCTTCGCGTTATCACTCTGTAAAGCCTCTTTGAGAGAAGCAGGATCTCGACCCAAAGACGTAAGTTGGGTAGCAACTTCTCTATCCGCCGCAGAATCAGAATCTTTTCTTTACCGTTTTCACATGTCTGATCGCAAAATTCTCCGATTTTCCTCGATTGTCTTCTTTTCAAAATTTCTCACTACTGATTTCCCTTCGATACCGCCACAAGGGTCATCAACAGCTACTTCAGTTACAGCATCAATTGCAATTTGTTCATCTATTTGACTCTATGTGCATACAATATCTTTAAAACAAAATCGCTGTCGTTAGGGGATCCATCTTTTTTTTGCTCATCAGGACTAAAAAAATAAGTGCGTACTTCGCCGCGTGCCACATCACTGTTAGGGTTTGATTCCATTGGTCTAAATCTATTCTAAAAAAATATAATGTCTCTGGATATAATTATTGTCTTTCGTTGTTTATCGTATAGCCTGTAGCCCTTCGTGTGCTGTGAATAACCAACAAAAGATAACATTTCGCCTTTTGGTTGCAGCTTCGACCGACCGGGTTTCTTCGTTAGCGGAATAGCATCACATCCAAATGCTCTCAAATGGTAGACGGACGGCTTTCTTCCGAACCAAGACTCATATGGGGATTTTTCCTTCAACACTTTAGTTGAGGAACGATTTCGAATGTACGTGGCAGTGGATATAGCCTCTGACCATAAGAATTGTTTCAGTTTCCCCTCCAACACTTAAGATCAACTTTCTACCGGTCCCGATCTTACAATTAGTGAAAAATATTTCATCGTGTAATACAGCCTTACCATTTGTAAACCGTACGCTATTTTCATTTTTTATTATTTTGCTAACAGATAAGAAATTAGAACTAATATTTGGTACATATAAAATGTCGCATAAAGTAATGTCGGCTTAATCAGTTCTTAAATTCACATTACCTCTACCATGCGCTTCCACACTATCACCTGTTGCGAGAAAGACCTTTTGTGATTGTGCTTCGAATGACGAGAACAACTGTTTCGCACAACACATACTCGTATGTGAAGAGGCACCGCTATCTAATATCCACTGATTGCTTATGTCATTCTTCACTCTGGTACATACACTGAGAACTACGGCATACTGTTTTTCATTTTTACTGTTTTTGCATTGAGATTTTATATGCCCTCTCTTTCCGCGGCCATAGCATTTGACATTTCTTTTGCCTCGTGTCCCACCGCCCACGCACGCATGATAACAACCTTGCTGGTTTGTGATTCTTTGTTCATTGTTTTTTACTGCAAATACTCGTTCGTTCGATCCTCTGTCACCACGACAATGTTCTTCCTCTAAAATTTTGACTTTCAATTGCAACCACAAAATTTTCCATTTCATCTGGAAGACTACACAATAACAAAATGCTTACCAGATCGCTAGGAATCGAAACGTCTATATCTTTTAGGGTATCGACAATAGAACAAAACTCGTTTATTTGGCTAGTGAACATTTGCCCAGACTCAAAATGGAATTTCACCAATTGTTTAAATAAATTTACCTTTCGAGCTGGCCCGTTTGCGTTATGTGTTTCGTTTAATTTTTCCCACGCTGCCTTCAAAGTTTTGCAATCCTTAATGTGTATGAACTCGGATGGTTTTACACAAAGTGTTATCATCGCCAAGGCCTTGTTGTCCTTCTTGTTCCATGCGCCCTTTTCCGCAGCTGTTAGCCCTTCAGGCAGAGTTCTTTCCACCACGTTCCAATAATCGAGTGTGATAAGCAGGCTCCTCATCTGGACCGACCAAGAAGGAAAGTTATCACCATCGAGCTTATCGATTTGCATCGCCGACCGCGACATTCTACTCGTATATGCCTTTTTCTTTCTTCAAATTAATTTTCCGAGATACTGCTTAACACGAAGGTGAACAAAAAAAAAATTTCAAAATTACTCGTATACAGAAAACGTATTTCTTAGCTGTGCAGAATAAAATTTAACTGCGTGTCTCTGGGCCCATAAGCTTTTGTTAGCAAGGAATATACATATATGTATATAACCGAGAACTCGACTTGGCGTGATGACTATCTTTATTCAACTGATAAAAATGTATTACATGTATGGTATTATATTATATAAAAAAATGAATATATAAACGGTTGATAGGTGTAGAAAGAGACAGTCCTAAAACCTGATTTAGGGTTGCCAGTTACATTAAATTTAACAATATCATCTCTTCAGTGACACGCGAAAGATTACGGCAAATCGATAGATGTAAGAACCATCAAAATCGGCCCACGTGTGTGGTCTCTAGAGTGCCACAAAGGAACAAATATACATATGTATATAGTTCCACAAAATAGCGGCTGGTAGTCGTCATATTGAATTTTGATTAATATTATCTCTTCAGTGACACGCGCAAGATTATGGCAAATCGATAGATGTAAGAACCATCAAAATCGGCCCACATGTGTGGTCTCTAGAGTGCCACAAAGGAACTAACATACATATGTTGCTATGTTTAATTCCCGGCACCGATACGGCGATGCCCCGAACCAAACGATAACACTTCTCTCTGGGATCCCGCTATCCCAGCTGTGGGTTCCTCCAGGTAGCGCTTGGGCCGCAGCTAAACCTGTGTGAACTTAAAAAGGGCGCCATGTGATTTTTCACCCGAAATCACGAAACCTATCGAGAAAAAAAAGACGAAAAAAACTTCCCCGAAAAAAAAAACGAGCGAAAATAAGAGAAAAAAAATTAAAGAAAGGAAAAAAAAAACAGATTTGCTCAACGTTATAAAGCTCCGTTGGAGCTCGAAGATTTATTTTACTTTGCGGTACACTCATCGATGGAGTGACCCGCTATTTTCAGAGTACCGAACAGAAAAAGCGCTAGTCAACGGGTCGTGTGTCCCGTCTGTTCTCGGGAATTCTACGCACGCGCGGACCACCGGAGTTTCGATTTACAAAGAGAAAAAAAACGACTTCTATTTTTACAGTTTTTTTTTATATACTACGCTATCACTGCACTGAACTACACTTTACTTATCTTTTTTTCTGGCGGTGCTGCGCCCCTTTCTGACACAGTTCCTCGCTCCGTTTATTCCGCTACTCCCGCTGTCCAATTCCTCGTTCGTATTCTTTCTCGTTTTTCTTTCTCTCAACTATTTCCTTTCTCTTGCTTTTTTTTTGTTTTTACATTTTATTTTATTTATTTTTTTTTTTTTTCTTGCCAAGCAAGCTCGCGATTCTACTTTAAACCGAAAAAAAATCTACTCTACAGAATTGCTTTTCGCAGTTTGCAAACTTAAAAAAAAAAAACTCTACTTTAGCGCAACTCACAAAAAAAATCCGCAATTAAAAAAAACTATGCTGATCCTCTTAATCTGCTGGTCGTCACCAAAGTGATTTCCAGATCTTTTACGATCCACAGCTCCCGCCAGACACACACACATTCACGCACATTCTCTCACACATTCTCTCACACATTCATTCGGCAGTAGTGGACCTAACGACGGGATTTCTAGCTACAGCACTAGCAAGCTTTGCTACAGTGTGCACCCGTGTCCGACTAGGCCTCTCACACATACCATTCTCCACATTGCTAAACTCCTCAATCTCGGAGTTCGCTCCCACTTCCTGTAATGACTGGGAACTCTGCTGAGCGAGTTTATGGAAGCTGTGGATATGTGGATCATTGCAAAAAGCAGAGTTTTATTTTTTTTCTATTACCCCGTGCATTTCTCCCCCATCGCATTACACTACAAACAATTTTTTTGTTAAAATTAAAACAAATTAAACAAAGGAGAAAGGAAACGCTAAAGGATACAATCCAGAAGGGATTGCATCTCGATCCAACCATCCGTTGGATCGCCACCCCTCACCAAAGCTAAGTACAGTGCCTGTGCAAATTTCAATTTTTATATTTTTGTCCGCGGGTCCCTAACTACTCCGGTGG
The DNA here is from genome assembly GCA_949129095.1 of Volucella bombylans. NCBI lineage: Eukaryota > Metazoa > Arthropoda > Insecta > Diptera > Syrphidae > Volucella > Volucella bombylans. The sequence goes on from OX422140.1 coordinate 257,857,504, forward strand.
ATCGGCGTTCAGACTTGGGGGGTGGGGACTGACAAATAGCGTGTCACTCCTTACAGTTATTGATTTTTTTTTTTTTGTAAATGGGCCATTCTGCCCTCTGACCACACTGCCAGTTTGTACTTTTTTTTCTCGTACAATTGTTGTTGGTGGTCGTTATTTGTTGTGTTCGCTGGTTGTTGTTGGTTGGTGTTCTTTTTTTGTTGGTTTTTGTTCGTTGTTGTTTGTCTATTCCCTCGGTGGAGGCGGTCTTATCACTTGGCCGTCCGCCTACACGTCTCTGCTGCTCCTTCGATGCTCCATCGGTGGGGTGCTGGCTTAAAAAGGAGTCGACATCCCTTCACCCATCGAACCTAACTTTTAAAGCTGGTACAGCGTTGGGGTGTACCCGGCTATATAAAGGACCGTCCGTCTCCACCCGTCGGCTACTGTCAGACGTCCTGTCTGATGCTGCCCGTTGCGAGTCTCCCATCTATTTATGGGCTCCGACAACGGTGTTCCTGGTGGACCTCCTCTCGCACACTGGGATGCTCCCGTGAACCTATGTGGGTTGTTTTCCGAGGTCTGGGGTTAGTGGACCACTGGCTGATAGGACCATGACTGCCCTCCACCTCCGCCAGAGCTCGGTGTTCCCACTCAAAGAAAAGAGGGACCGAAGGGACGAAGGGACTTACAAGGAAAAAGAGAGCCAAACTTGTTGCGGGAAAATTTACCGCAACAAACCCCACCCTCACCTCCTAGGAAATGGGCTTGCATTCCTAAGAAGCGCAAACCATTTCCCGAGACTAAAGGTTTTTTAGGAGAGACATTCCCATCAAGGCCAATACCGCCAGTCTATACCAAAAACAAACTAAAATTATGACCCAATCGGTCTTTCAAGCTACTCTACTCTACTGGGACTTAAGACTCTTCTGGCACAGCGCTATAGGGCTTAAGGTCCTTAGCGTGCTAGGTACCTTTATTTTGACCATTTGAATCCACCAATTTGTATGTCCACGCTGACACACGCTTGAGGATCCTGAACGGTCCCACGAATTTCGGCGCAAGCTTGGCCGCGTAGTAGTTAGCTACGTCAGACAACACGAAGTTTCGTCGCCATACTAACTCGTTCGGGAGATATTGCACATCTCGCCTTCGGAGGTTGTAGGCTTTCGCCTACGGTTGTTACTTCGCTGCCGCCGCCAATTTCTTACGTATATTCTCGCTCAACATCTCGAATCTCCTACCTAACTCCGGTGTTAACTTCCCTATTCCTTTCCCTACTTTCGAGATCTAAGTCCCTACCTGTAGTACCTGTGGTCTCACTACCTGGTACTATGTCCCTACTACCTAACCTATTCTCGCTACCTATCCTACTCTGGAGATAACCCCTCGAGGCATCAAATTCTGTACCGCGAGTCACTATCTCCCTCCCGAAATTTACGTAACAAAGAGATACCCCCAGCACCTCGTGTGCCGTGCGAATAGCGTACGCTACTTTCGCCAACTGCGAATCCCAACCTCGGTGATTCTCGGAGACATACGCTCTGAGGGTTGCCTTAATTATTTGGTTAATTCTCTTCGCAGGGTTAGCCTGCGAATGGTAATGCGCCTTGAACCTAATTTGTGACTCGTAAGAGTCATAGAGAGCTTTCAGCTCCCTTCCGCGGAATTGGATACCGTTGTCACACACGACAACATTGGGTGCGCCAAACAATAAGAAAACCTTTTCCTCTAGTTCCTTGCACACTGCCCTTGCAGTTGCGGAACGTAGTAAAAAGAGCAAGGGGAATTTCGAAAAGAAATCGACCGCGGTAAGAATATAGTTGTAACCCTGAGAGGACTTGGGAAGTGGGCCTACTAGATCTACACAAACCATTTCCCAACACCTTAACACACCTACCCTCTCAACCATCAGACCAGCGGGTCGCTCCTTCACAGGTTTCACCTGTTGGCAAATCGTGCAATTCTTTACATATTTTGTTACTTCTGACCGCATCTTCGGCCAGTAGTACCGCAATTGTTTTGCGGACGCCCATGTGACCCGCTAATGGGTTTTCATGACACGCCTGTAAAATCCCTATTCTTCATAAACTTGAAGAGTTTTCCCCCCTCTACTCTCCACAAGGGGTACGCTAACGGGTTAGCTTCTACAGCCGCAATCATTTTCCTAATCCAAGGGTCTTGATCTGCTTCTGAGATCCCAGCCAACTCCGGAACTCCTCGCGAAAGCATGTCGGGAACTACATGCTCTTTCCCCTTTCTGTGGACTATCTGAAAATCGAATTGCTGCGGCCTCACTACCCATCGACCTAGTCTCCCTTGCGGTTCCTTAAGGGTGCTCAGCCACACTAGCGAATAATGATCAGTTACTGCCGTAAACCGAACCCCTTCGATGTATGGTCGCAACTTCTCAATCGCCCAGAGCACAGCCAAGTATTCCTTCTCTGTGGTAGAGTAGTTCCTCTCACTTTTCTGCAGGGACGAACTAAGATAATAGACAACCTTCTCCCCCTCTTCAAACTCCTGAGATTATGCGGCCCCTATTCCATAATTCGAGGCGTCTGAACTATGAACGGCCTATCGAAGTCTGGACATGTTAAAATGGGTGCCCTCACTAGACATTGTTTCGCCTTCCTAAAGGTTTCCTCACACTCGTCCGTCCATATAAATTTCCTATCTTTCTTTAACAAATCTGTTAAAGGCCTAACTAAAGCGGCAGCGTTTGGTACAAAACGTTTGTACCAAGAAATTGTCCCTACAAAACTCCTAATTTCCTTCACGCTCTTGGGTGCGGGAATCCTAATCATGCTACCTACGTTTTCTGGATCTACATGTAGTCCATTCCTATCTACTATCTACATTTTTCCTGAACTAACTTTTAACCCTGCCTCACACATTCGTTTAAAGAACTCTTCCAGTATTTTAAGGTGTTGGTAGAATGTATTTGTGCCGATAATAATATCGTCCAGGTACAAAAATACGTTTGGCTCTAGATCAGCACCTAAGATGCTGTCTATAAATCTCTGCAACGTCGTAGTAGGCGCATTGTGTAACCCGAAAGGCATTCTCTTAAACTGGAACAGACCTCTATTCGGAACCGTGAAGGCTGTGAGTGGGCGCGATCTCTTCTCCATGGGGATCTGCCAGTAGGCCGACTTAATACGACTTAATATCTAATGACGTCAAATATTTGGCGTCCCTAAGCTTATCTAATGTCGGTGATATAAATGGCAATGGATAAGCATCCCTATCTGTAACCCTATTCACTTTTCTATAGTCGACGCAGAACCTAAAAGACCCATCTTTTTTCTTGCACTATCGGACGACTATCGGAGATGCTCACGGACTGTTCGATTTCTCGATAACTCCCGCCTCTAGCATCTCGTTTAGCCTCTTGTCAATGTATTTTTGCATCGCAGGCGACACAGGGTAATATCGTTGTTTAATAAGTTCTGCCGACGTTCTAATCTTGTGTTCTACCAAATGAGTACACCCCATCCCTCGGGCATTGACTTAAAAATACCGTCGGCCAAAGCTTCCAATTGCCCTGCTTCGGCGACGTCCAATTCGGAGATCTCGCGAATTGCGGTAATCGAGGCAACCGACTGTTGGCTCGAAAAGTTCCACACCCGTGATCTTAAATCCGGGACGATTCCCGCCAGTGCCCAAAAATCTGCACCAAGGATCACGGTGTGGGGTATCGCTGGTATAACGAGACATTCTATATAAACGGACCGACTTTGTACTTCAATTCGTAGAGTCACCACCCCCATGGCATCTACGCTTTTTTCGTCCGCTAACGCGATGGACCTAACCTCATTTTTTCCTACTCAAAGCCCTAAATCCTTAACTACTCTCCATCCCTCATCTCCTATTATAGTGCGAAAAGCGCCACTATCTAAAAGACCTAACAACCCTATACCATAAATACTAACTCCTACATATGCACGCCTATCTTTGCCGTTTGCCTCCAAGCCCTACATGAACAATTGAGTTCACCGACTGGTTTCCAGCAGGTAACCTATCATCTACTTGCGCCGGCACTCCCGTCCTGCTGGCCCGGAAATCCGTTGCGCGTTTCCTGACGTGCTGCTGCAACGTCGACATTGGCGCCGTGTCACTCCTGTCGCTCCATACCCGTAGCAGCGCATTCGAAAAATGGCCCTCGCCATTACAATTGAAGCACCGGATGGGTGCACGCGGTGGTATGTCCTCTCTGAAAACCGAAACTCTGGGCTCCTCCTCGCGACCTCGGATTGGGTGGCGGAGCAAACGTTTCAACTTTAGCCCGCACCGTCTCCAACCTGCGACCCAATTTAACCAGGTATGCAACAGTCTTGGGATCTGCTAGCCCAAGCTGTTGCTGGTAAAAGGGTTCCAGGTTCCTTTTAGCAAGCTTCCGCCGCTCCGTTAGCGGTTCCGAAAGCCTGTTAAATATGTTTTGTACGACCGCAACGTATACACCTATGGATTCATTACTTCTCTGGGTACGATGCCTGTTTCCTCCAGTAGGAGGTCATCATAGTTGGAAAACCTAATCGCCCTATACCATATGAGCGCCTTCCCTGAAAAGAGTTCAACTGCTGCCCTAAACAAGTGAGCTTCAGCCACCCCGCGCGCTTGACTGAGCTCTTCCACCCGCTCCAAAAATGAATTCACCGACGCACCACAAGGTTCCGCCGTGAACTACACATCCCACTTGGCCAGGTTTTCCCCTCTCGCATACGGTAAGCGCTCGCTGTGATCACCCGTAACTGCGTAGAGACCGGTCTCTTCCGCAACAGCAGGCGTCACCGGTGATCTCACAGCGCGGACTGGTGTTCTGTCCACTGCTTGATGCTGCTGGAGGGAAAACCTTTTTTGACTGCTACTGCTTCTCGTTGTGTTCACCCAACGTTGGCTGTTATGGTCGGTTCTTGACGAGCCTCGAGCACGATGGCTCTCCCTCATCCTCGTAACCTACCTCACCGTCATCATCCGAATCGTCTTCCGTACCTCCGGCTAACTCTCCGGCCAGTACGATCAACCTATGTTTGAGATCACACTTCTCCTCGGTTTGCTCAGGAGAAGTGTCTCTCGCCCTATCCAACCTACTAAGAGCCCATTCGATTTTTGTAAGAATCTTCAAGTATTCCTTCGACTTAGGATTCCTTGGAGGCTCTTCCAAGAGCTCTTCAATCTGTTCTATCTTTGCAAGTATGGCATCTCGGTCCTCTACAAACGTGAATTTGTAAGCCGAGTCTAAATTTAGAGACCCTCTGCGTTAGAGCATACGAGCGGATCTCAACGACTTCCGCATGGCTTCCACGGTGCCAATGGGAAGACCGCGAGCCTCCATCTCGTATGCCATCTCGTCCATAGCGAGCCTATTAATTTCCATGTTTCTGAGACCGTTAATAAAGCGAAAGTATGGACCGACAAGAAACGATATAAAAAAAACCTTTACAAGAATAGAAAAAAAAAATTGCCCAAAATACAATATGTAGTGTGTACGTAAATATGTATTTACGTATGGATAAGTTTGCATAGAAGTATGAATATATAATGTTGATGTATATATTTATATGTACATATGTTTATATATTTAGCAAGTTTTAAGAAAAATAAGATTGCAACAAAAAATAATTATGTCTGTATGTATGTATATCGGTGGTTATATTATATAGGAGCGTTTATTTATATGCGGGTATATATGGATATGTAGGTTTGTATATTTATGTATATTTATCCAATAGAAAAAAAATTTACGTTTAAATGTACATATGTATGTATATGTATAGCTATATAATTTTTTTTTAAATTTTTTTGTCGATCGCAAGACAAAATACCAATCTCCACTATGAAGTGGATTTAAGAAAATATAAAAAAGGTCACCTACTTGAGGACCTGGTACTTGCCCAGGTTTAAGAATCCTATGTCTAGCTCCTACCCGTACTGCTGTCCACAGGTACTTGCTGTTTTCCTGCTCTTTTTCTTTGTTTTTTGAGATTTTGATGTTTGTTGCACTGTTGCACTCGATGCCCCTTCTGCTTGCACTTTCCTAGGAAGAAACAAAGGTATCAACAATTCTAAAACAAAAAGACACACAAACAACTAAATCGATAGATGTAAGAACCACCAAAATCGGCAAACGCGTATGGCACGTGTGTGATCTCTAGAGCGCCACAAAGCACCAAACATACATATGTGTACAGTTTCACAAAATGGCGGCTTGTAGTCGCCATATTGAATTTTGGTTAATACTACGTCTTCAGTGACACGCGAAAGATTACAGCAAATCGACAATGTAAGAACATCAAAAACGGCCCTGCGTATGGCGACTGTTTAGTCTCTAGGTTGCCACAAAGGCGCAAACATTCATATGTATACAGTTTCACAAAATGGCCGTTGGTAGTCGCCATATGGAATTTTGATTAATATCACGTCCTCAGTGACACGCGCAAGATTACAACAAATCGATAGATGTAAGAACCATCAAAAACGGCGCACACGGTATGGCACGTGTTTGGCCTCTAGAGTGCCACAAAGGAACAAACGTACATATGTATATAGTTTCACAAAATGACGCTGCTAGTCGCCATATTGAATTTTATTTAATATCATGTCTTCAGTGATACGCGCAAGATTACGACAAATCGATAGATGTTAGAACCATCAAAACTGGTTTCCATATGGAATTTTGATAAATATCGTGACCTCTGTGACACGCGGAAGATTACGACAAATCTATGGATGTAACAACCATCAAAATCGGCCCGCGCGTTCTGTCTCTAGAGTTCCATAAAGGAACAAACATACATATGTATACAGTTTCACAAAACAGCGGCTGGTAGTCGCCATATTGAATTTTGATTAATATCATGTCTTCAGTAACACGCGCAAGATTACGACAAATCGCCAATGTAAGAACCATCAAAAACGGCCCCGCGTATGGCGACTGTTTAGTCTCTAGGTTGCCACAAAGGCTCAAACATACATATGTATACAGTTTCACAAAACAGCGGCTTGTAGTCGCCATATTGAATTTTGATTAAAGTCATGTCTTCAGTTACACTCGTAAGATTACGACATATCGATAGATGTCAGAACCATCAAAATCAGCCCGCGCGTTTGTCCCTAGAGTACCACAAAGGAACAGACATATATATAGAGTTTCACCAAATGGCGGCTGGTATTTGCCATATTGAATTTTGATTAATATCATGCCTTCAGTGAAACGCGCAAGATTATGACAAATCGATGGATTTAAGAAGCATCAAAATCGGCCCTCGCTTTTGGTCTCTAGAGTGCCACAAAGGAACAAACATACATATGTATATAGTTTCACAAAATGGCGGCCGATAGTCGCCATATGTAATTTTATTTAATATCATGACTTCAGTGACACGTGCAAGATTACGACAAATCGACAGATGTAAGAACCATCACAATCGGTCCACGTGTTTGGTCTCTGGAGTGCCGCAAAAGAACAAACATACATAGGTATATAGTTTCACAAAATGGCAGCCGGTAGTGGCCATATTGAATTTTGATTAATATCATGTCCTCAGTTGCACGCGCAATATTACGACAAAGCGATAGATGTAAGAACCATCAGAATCGGTCCACGCGTTTGGTCTCTAGAATGGCACAAAAGAACAAACATACATATTTATATAGTTTCACAAAATGGCGGCTGATAGTCGCTATATTGAATTTTGATTAATATCATATCTTCGGAGCCACGCGTAAGATTACGGCAAATCGACAGATGTAAGAACTATCAAATTCGGTCCACGTGTTTGTTCTCTAGAGTGCCGCAAAAGAACAAATATACATATGTATATAGTTTCACAAAATGGCGGCTGACAGTCGCCATATTAAATTTTGATTAATATCATGTCTTCGGAGACACGCGTAAGTTTACGGCAAATCGACAGATGTAAGAACCATCAAAATCGGCCAACGAGTTTGGTCTCTAGAGTACCACAAAGAACAAACATACATATATTATTTTTTTTATTATTATTATTATTTATTTGTCTTTCTTAACTCTTTACAATTTCTTTAAGTATCTGCGAAACCTTGGCTTGTCTGCAGAAGATTAAACTACTTAATGGTTAATTTAGTGAGCTTAGTCTTTCCATATTAGAAGTTAACATATTGAAACTAATTTAGTATATATAATTGATAAAACATTTAACCTATATTGATTTTATATTTCGTTATTCAAAAAGAAGGTTTTGATCGCTTTTTTCTAGTTTTAAAGTTTACAATGTTTGTTGGTTCTCGGGGTAGATTGTTGATTGTTACCGGAACGCTGTGTAGGAGTTGTCTTCTTCCACATTTGGTGCAAATACTTGATATTTGAAGCATACCTTGGGCCCGTCGTCTAGTGTTCACTTCATGATCCACTGGCCGGATAAATCGTATGTCGTCGTAGAATTCTACAGTGAGTGTCATCTTAAAAATGTCTTCTACTTTAAGGACTTTGAAGGTAGTGTCGTTGTTTCGTATATTCAGATGCGGATTTTTGCAATTTTTGCAGTTTTTGAATATGGGTTGCCGCTGGATTGCCCCAAGCAAGAACAACATACCGCAGTTTTGACTCAATTAATGAATAGTAGACCTGCCTCAAGACGGACACTGTAGCGTGATATTTCAGGTGGGCTAGTGCATAGATGGCTTTCATTAAAGCCATACGTAGCTTATCAATCTGATTTTTCCATAAGAAATGACAGTCTATGATGACTCCTAAATATTTATAGCTGTCAATAACTTCGACGACTTCTGTATTGGCACTAGGACATGCATCATTTCTCAGGTATACTGGAATTTGTGTCGATGTGAAACTAGGATTTCTTCCTGCATTATTGCTGTCGCTGTTTCTAGCGACCTATGGTGTACCATGTTTGCTGTGTCATCAGCGAAAGCAAACGGTGTGCTCTGCTTAAAAGAGCGAAGTAGCTCATTAGTGTACAAGATAAAAAGTATTGGACCTAATTTCCATCCCTGTGGCACACCACATTCCACCTTTGTTCTTACGCTCTGTACTCCGCTGATTTTCACGCAGAATAGCCTGTTACACAGATAATCTGTTAACCAGTCCGCCATTAATCCTCGTATACCAACACGTTGAAATGCATCTATTAGGGTTTTGTGGTTTAAGGTATCGAAGACTTTACTGAAATCCATGAAGAGTACCAATACGTGGTGACAATTGTTCAAGCTCTGGTTGACACAATTTGCGAATTCAGCTAACAATTTGCTTGTACTTTTATTTTTCTGAATGTTTTCCGATAAAACTCTTTAGTCTTTCAGTAATAACACTTTCGAGACACTTTTCCATTACCGGAAGAATCGATATCGGTCTAGAATTGCTGAGCTGACTTTTAACTCCTCCTTTGTTAATCGGCCTTACAACAGCTGTTTTCAGAATGGACGGGATATTTGTTTATGCCAGGCTGATGTTTATGAATGTGCATATAATGGGTGCGAATATATCTGCGTGTCTTCGAATATCAGCGGCTCGAATTCCATCAATTCCCGGAGATTTATCTTCCCCCAGCAAACTGATAATGCTATGAACCTCTTGAATGTTGGTTGGCTTCACAAGTAAAGTCTTATCAAGGATTCTGTTCCGGTGTCGGGATGTTGTTGAATCACAATGATGTATGATATTTGTAGTTTTTGATGCAAAATAATTTGAAGATTTGTTGGATAATTCATGCGGCTCTGTATCAAAGTTTTTATTCAATGTCTCATCAATGTTGAATTTGTTTCGTCCCAGGATAGCATTTATCAATCCACATGTTTTTCTGGGATCGGTTTTAAATTGAATGAACTGGTTTTTAAAATAGCTTGATTTTTGCATTGGTATTTCTTTGTTTATTTTGTTTCTAAAAATTTTTATTTCAACCTCATAATTTTTGCTTATCCTTTTTTGTTTTTCCATCTACGGTATAGTGCATCCCTTCTTTTGCATTTTTCGATAAGGTTGGCTGTCATCCAGGTGCTCTTTTTCTTTTTCTCGTTGTTGTTTTCATGTTGGTTGATTTTCTATAAATACCTTCAAATTTTGCTACAAACAAGTTGTAAAAGTTTTCAGCATCATTTTCATTCATAACGTTATCCCAATTTGAATCACGGATTAGCTGGTTAACTTTTGTGTTACTTAAGTACTTTGTACTAACCACTTTTCCTGTTATTGTTTTTGAAACACAAGTGTAATAAAGTACCGGGTAGTGGTCGGTCATGCCACTTTCTATAACTATTGAATTCATCTGAACATCTGTTTTAATGACCAGTATGTGATCGATCAACGACTTCGACTCATTGGCCGACTCTACTCTTGTGAACTCAGTAATGACGTTCATAAGTCTTAATGATGCTAGCATCTCCAAATAATATTTTACATAATATGCATTAGTATCTCAGACATTAATATTGATATCACCCAACACGACCATTTCTTCGTTTTTAGCTAATTCGCCAACATTTCGTCTAAACTCTTCAACAAACGCATTCTTACTAAACCCAGGCGGTATATAAATTCCCAACACATACGTAGTCGTTTGTCCCTCAGTAAAACTAATCTTTAGGTTTTCGTAAGAAGTGGTGTCGTTAGGTATTAACGCATGTTTTAAATCCTGGCGAATAAATATCAAAACACCTCCTCCTCTTCCTTTGTTTCTATTCGAAAACTCAGGCAAGTAGCCTTCAATTTTGTAAAATCCATTTTCTTCATCTTCTATAATGGTTTCGACAAGAACTATGATTTTCAACGTATCCTCAAAATGACTTATACTTAGACAAAAACTATTCCAATTAGTACTCAACGATCGTATATTAAACATAAACAAGAAAAACTTGCATTAATAAATTCATTAGCACTTATGCCGTTGAAACCTTGTACAGTCTAGGGGAACTACCAAATCGTCGTTAGCATTTCTCTTATCCATTTATGTAAAAAAAACAAATCCACTTTTCTTGTTATTAACACACAAACAAGAGTTTATTGTATGCGTGTTATTTTGTCGACGTCATTTGTGGTACATATCATAATGGGTAGAGCACTCTCAACTCTTCGTGCTAACACTTTGCCTGCACTCTCCCACACAAATTTCCAATTTTCCTGCTTCGCCTTTTCCTTCGCCAACCACAGCAGTTGTTTATTTTGCTTCGTCAGCTGATTGTTAACATACACCGTACGAGTATTATCGGGCATCGTTGGATTTGTATTCAGCTTAGAATTGTTATTGGCTATATTTTGTATTACTGCATTCAGTCTGATGGGTCGAGTTGCGCGCGCTTGTTTGACAAATTGGGTGTTACAAATATGTAAAGCAAAAGAAGCGATGATGACAGATTTGTCAGGGTTTTTATTTTTAGTTCTGAAAATGTCGGTGTTGTCAGAGTCTTTTATTTCGTGGTTTAATGTTTTACCTATTCCTTTAACTATGTCCACTAAATTTTCATGAGCAGTCGGAGGAATGTTTTTAATGTCGACATTGTTTTTAATTAATTGTTGTTCCATAGCGTTAATTTGTGCTTGCATATTGTCTATGATTTCGTCTTTTTTTGTTGTTGTTTGCTTTCAGTTCATTCATTTCTTTCGTAATGCTTTCCATTAAGCTATTGTTCCTAATCATATTAGAATTGATGTCTTCGTATTTGGTAACTAGAAAATCACAGAATGCTATTATCTCCTGCATCTCAGATCTTATCATACGAATCTCCAACAAGACCGCTGTGTTGTTATTAGATGAGTTTTCGTGTAGTTTATCTGGGCTACAGGCCGGTCGCACTCGTTTTACCGCTTGTGCTTCCGATGTCCGAACTGGTGTAGATATTACCGCTTTAATTGAATATTCAGCACCCTGCTCGCTTCCAGAATTTCGGCAAGTCTCCACGCGTCCCTCCTTGTGCCCATGTTTCTCCACGATTTCTCCGTGACCGTAGTGCACTCGAAGTGGAGCTTAGTGACAAGCGCAAGATAACAACAAATCGGTAGATGTAAGAACCATCAAAACCGGCCCACGCGTTTGGTCTCTAGAGTGCCACAAAGGAACAAACAAACAAATGTATAATGTTTGACAAAATGCCTGCTGGTAATTACCATATTGAATTTTGTTAATAGCATTCCTTCAGTGACACGCGTAAGATTACTGCAAATCGACAGATGTAAGAGCCATCAAAATCGTCCCACGCGTTTGGTCTCTAGAGTGCCACAAAGGAACAAACAAACAAATGTATAATGTTTCACAAAATGCCTGCTGGTAATTCCCATATTGAATTTTGTTAATATCATGTCTACAGTGACACGCGCAAGATTACGACAAATCGACGGATGTTAGAACCATCAAAATCGGCCCACGTGTTTGGTCTCTACAGTGTCACTGTTCGGCAATTGAACTTTGTCTGAAAGATAGGCAACTAATTAAAATTAAACAATCGTTAAAATATCGAGATAAAAGGTTTTATTTTACAGCTGTAACGTTCAGTATAACATTTCATTTTAATTACATATATACATATATATAGCAAAGTGAAATAAATGTCAGCTGTGTGGGGCATTGATGCGGGGCGCGTTGGTAAAATGAAAACGTATTGATTACGTCACGTGTGTCAACATCCTCCCCCCGGTGGACGAGGTCCTTAGCTGCACCTTAGCGCTTTCGATTCTTGGCATGAGTTGCGGACGTAAGTATGTTCGAACCTTGGCAAATATGTATACATGAAAAGAGAGAGTTGTTAATGAGCATAATAAAACGAATATTCAAAACAGATCACAAAGGCAAAACAAATCTGTGCTCTTGTTGGGTACACAGCTGCTGTGCACATTACAAATAATACCGTTGGTTATTTTTTTTTCTCCCTTTATGCTTAGTTTCGCTGTGCTGCTGCGCAATATAATTACTTGATCAAAGCTGCGAGGAGTTCGGGTGTTGTGAGTTTGTTTACGTTGTGATTAATAGTATTGTTTAATTGTTTAAATGTTAAAAAGTGTTGTTAACTTGACGGTGGTGTGTGATCCAGGTGAGTATTGTGTTTTAGTTGATTAAGAATAATTACAAGTTTGCATAAATATTTATTAAATTTCGGTTAGGGTTTCACAAATGCCTTGATTTCGCGAATGTGAGTGTGTGTGTGTATGTGTGGTGTGGATGATAAATGAGCCTGGGAAATCGTGTGCATGAAATTTCTGTGTATGTGTGTGTAGGGAAGAGGAATGAGTGCATCAATGGTAGTCTCTGCTTGCGTACCGCAGATACTGCGTGCTTGGGTAACGCACGGTGTGTATGTTTACTTGAATGACGTACTGGGTTAGATAATACTCTGTGTATTTTTTATGGTAGGGTGATGGAGTAAAGTGGAGTGTAAATGATGTGGACTGTAAAAGAAGTGGACTGTAAAAGTTATGGGCTTGTGTGATTGTACAAGGTTGCCGTCTTGCTATTTATTTTTAATGATACGAATTATGATGAACATTTTTAGTTTTATATAAATATATATATACATTTTTTTATTAATTTTGTGCATTACTACGCAGGGTGTTTTGAATTAAGGCTTCTGTTCGATCGCGCTATCGTTGATGGGAAGTGGCCATAGCTTGGTTATCGGACGCTTGAATTCTCCTTGACGCGTTTTTATTTTAACAACCCGTGTGTTGTTGTCCAAGCCGGGATAGGTTTCCACTGTGCGACCTAAATTCCATCTGGCCGGTGGTAGCCGGTCGCCCTTGACCAACACCAGATCGCCAACCTGCAATTGGGGTTGAGCTTTTAACCACTTTGGTTGCTGTTGCAACCTGGCTAAATAGTCGGTGAGCCACTGCTTCCAAAAGGTCTGCAGATGTCGTTGGATCGTCTTCCAGCGGTCGCCATGTCCTTGGTTGTCTAGTGTCAAATCGGGTTCCGTGATGGCGTAAATTTGTTCTCCGATGAGGAAGTGAGCTGGGGTTAGAGCGCGGAAGTCGTCGGGATTATCCGAAAGGGGACACAGGGGCCTTGAATTGAGGCACGCTTCAATTTGAGCCAGAAGCGTGACAAGTTCCTCATACGTAAGGGTCCCGTTGCCGACGATCCTTCTAAAGTGGTGCTCAACACTTTTCACCCCGGCTTTCCACAATCCTCCGAAGTGGGGAGAAGCTGGGTGAATGAAGTTCCACCTTGTTCCTTGTGAGGCTAAGACCTCAGCGACTTCCTTCCAGTCATGACCGGCGTTTTGTCTAAGTCGATGTAGCTCGCCTTCAGCTCCAACGAAATTGGTCTCGCAGTCGCAGTAAATCTGGCTGCAGACACCTCGTTGTGATGCAAATCGCAGCAGAGCAGCCAAGAATGCTTGCGTGGTTAGGTCCGTCACCGCTTCCAGATGAATTGCCTTAGTTAACAGACAAACAAATACAGCCGAATACTCTTTAAGCATTTTGGCTCCCCGACCTTTCCAAGCACGAATGCTGATTGGCCCAGCGTAATCGACCCCAGTGTGCAAAAATGTCTTGAGGACGTGATCCGAGGCGATGGTAAACTGCTAATGAGTTGGTGGGTCGTCTTACAAACAACGGTACCGATGAGAGGTAACACAACTATTAATAAGTTTCTTCACGGCTCGTTTTATACTGACGATCCAATACGTCAGGCGCACGTGTGCGATCATCAGCTGAAGGCCTCCATGTAGTGTCCTTAGGCGTGCGTCGCGTAAGATGAGTGTAGCTAGGTGGTGCCGTGACTCCATGATAATTTGGTGAAGTTGGTTGTATGGTATGATCGCGTTTTTTAGCCCTCCGCCTACTCTCATGATCCCTTCGCCGTCGATATAGGGGGCTAGAGAAGCCATTTCTCGGGATTTTCCGATATCGTCCGGGAACATTTCCTGCTGGGCACAACGAATAACGGCATTGGTAGATGTGTTGAGTTCCATCGGGTCAAGAGTTCCGAAAAATCCATCAGCGGCCTTGCGCGCCTTGTTGACGAAACGAAGACAGTAGGCTACGGTCCTTGTGAGTCGCGTGAGGTTAGATGACTTATGGAGCAGTTGGCTTATCGGACCTTTTACTACATCAGCGAAGTGGACTTGGATCTCACCTTCTTTATGGGCGATGGAGCCTGTCGGCTGTGTTGAGGGTTCAAATGTCCGTTGTTGCTGGAGAAAGGTCGGACCATTCCACCATAGGGTTGCGAGTAATAATGCTGACGGAAGTATGCCTCGTGATACCAGATCTGCTGGGTTATCCTGAGATGGAATGTGCTTCCAAATATCGGGTTTTGTTAAGCGATGAATTTCTCCTATCCTGTTTCGCACGAAATTTTCAAATTTGTTAGACGATGACAGAATCCAGTGAAGGGTGATGGTTGAGTCAGTATAAGCATAAGTTTTTATTTCTCTTCTCAGCACTCGCTCGATATAATGGAGTAACCTTGCCAGCAGTAACCAAAGGGTGCGCGCTCAAGGGGTTTGTATACCCTTAAGGTGATTGTTCACAGCGCGGGCAAAGGAAATTTAGGGAGGAAGAAAAGAGAGGTACCGTATTTTAGTGTTTTAGTGTTCGCTTCCCTTATAGTGTCTGCGCCGGAAATGAGATCGTCGACGTACATTTCTTCATTCACCATTGTAGCTTCTCGAGGATATTGATGGCCGGACTCATCTGCTAGTTGCTTCAGAGTTCGAATGGCTAAGTATGGGGCTGAAGCTGTTCCGAACGTGACGGTCTTGAAACGGTATACCTTCAGAGCTTCCGTAGGATCATTCCGCCAGAAGATAAGCTGAAAATACGAATCGCGTTCCGTGACCCAAATTTGGCGATGCATCTTCTCAATGTCTGCGGTGAATGTAAAACGGTAGAGCCTCCACCGCAAGATGATGTCTATCATGTTTTACTGCAATCTTGGTCCTGCCATCAGCTGATCGTTCAGCGAAACCCCATTGGATGTTCTAAAGGAAGCGTCAAAGACAGTCCTGAGCTTTGTGGTCGAACTAGACTCTTTGACCAACGCACGATGAGGTAATGAATAATGCTCGTTGTCGGGTATGCAGTCATAGTCCACTTCCTCCATATGCCCAAGAGTTGCATATTCCTCTATGCACGCAGTATATTGCTCTCTCAAGCGAGGATTCAGCACTAAACGTCTTTCCAGGCTCCTGAAGCGCTGCAGCGCCTCTTCGCGTAAACTTCCTCAAATTGGAAGGCTGAAACCTTTAAATGGAAGAGTTACTTCGTATCTGCCATCAACCATTCGTCGTACGGTGTTGACAAAGTACTTCTCGCAGTCTGCGTTTTCGGACGATTCTTGCACTTCAAATGGTGACTCCTCTAACTCCCAAAACCTGCGAAGATTAGCGTCGATATCTACTGTTTGCAAAAACGATTGGATCGATGGAATCTGAACTGGAGCCTTCCCAAATAAAATCCAGCCTAGTCTGGTTTTCTGAATGACGGGCATGCCCTTCTTCCATTTGACAATTTCTGGCATGAGTATTTCAGCGAGGATATCACTATTTAACAGTAAGTCTATCTTGGCTGGCTTATAAAACTGTGGATCTGCTAAAATGTAATTTTCTTGGTGCACCCAATGCGATACTGGAAGGGTTTGGGCCGGAAGATGCACAGACAGTGACTTGAAAACTAAAGCCTGCGTAGATGTCGCAAAGGATGAGTGATGCTGACCAAACCCAGCCCAGATACATTAAAATGAGGAGATTGCGATTTTAGATGCAAAACTTGTACGCCCGATCCGGTGATAAACGTTGCTTGCGAACCATAACGCTGTAAATGACAACATTTTCCTGACGAAGCTTTCACTTTAACGAGTGCTGTTGCTAGCAGCACCTGTGTCGCTGTAGTTGACCTAGAATGAAATGTGTTGATGGCCGAACTACTTGACTGCTGTGCAACGTTGTGTGGCTGAAAATTGGGAGCAGCAATGTTCAGTGCTCCTCGTTGTGATGGACCTGATGATTTGTCAAATGCTGTTTGACGCGAAGATGTTGGATTGATGTGTAAGAGCGAATGATGCGGTTGCTGACAATAATAACACCTGTGATTACTTGGACATTGTTCAGCCAAGTGACTGTAAGCTAAACAGTTACTACAAATACCTAACTTCTGCACATTCCGAAGTCGATCACCTACGCTCATCTTCAAAAAACGTTCACATTTCCTGGTAGGATATTGACCTTTGTTGCACAGCTTGCAAGGGAACGTCGGCGTTGTAGTTGCTGTAAAAAAACTGCTTTTGGAAACTGTTGATCTGGAAGCTCCCGCTGTACTACGGGATTGCTTGTGACTGATTGCCTCCAATGTTCGGAACCTCGTTTCTAGAAATTGACTAAAATCTACGAAACTTGGTAGTTTTTTCGAATCTTCCTTTGCCGCCAAACGTTCTTCCCACAAATGCTGCGTCTTGACCGGTAATTTCTGCAGT
This sequence comes from Volucella bombylans, assembly GCA_949129095.1. Taxonomy (NCBI): domain Eukaryota; kingdom Metazoa; phylum Arthropoda; class Insecta; order Diptera; family Syrphidae; genus Volucella; species Volucella bombylans. Next base: position 257,874,885 of record OX422140.1, read on the forward strand.
AAAAGAAAAATGAGTATTACGTCCCAATGTTGTACTGGGAGCTTTAAGTTCTTTAAACTTTGTATCACATCTGTTGACGTATCGAGCATCTGTTTGAGCCCTTCAGCATTTTCCTGTTGCATCGACGGTTGATCAAAACAAATCTTCAATTCCGTGGTAACTTAGACCCTAATGTGATCGTACCGATCCTTCAGTATTGACCACACCTTTTCGTAATTGTCCTTGTCTATACTAAGGTGAGTTAATATTTTTTCAGCTTCACCTCGCAAACTGGAATTTAAGTAATAAAGCTTTTTTATTTCAGATAAGCCACTATTATTGTGGATCAGCGATACGAAGAAATCGTGAAATGAACGCCAGCTCTCGTATTTACCCTCAAACGTAGGTAAGTTAATTTTTGGTAATCTGAGATCCACGTTACCTGACTCATTCGGTGCAGTTCCACTATTATTGTTTGCACATTGCGTGTTGGAAAATTCCGCCATAGGTTTAACCTTATACGACGCGTCTAATAAATCCCCCCGGTAATTGAAATAAATTTCCAGTACCGGCTCATAAACTAATTCCGATTTTACGAAATCCTCAGACTCTTCTTCGCCCACATATGACAGCATTTTCTCATATGCGGCGGTAACTGAATCCCAGGATTTCTCAAGAACCATTAAACGGCCAGAGAGATAATTATACGTTCGACGGGCTGGCCCAGTCTTTTGAAAATTTGTATATTCCTTATTAAGTTTATTCAGAAACCTCTCTAACAATTTTTTGCTCATTTTTGGTTGCTAAAAAAAATATTTATTGTTCAACACAAATTCCAACACACACACACACTTATTCGACTCACTGTGTACTGTTGATCTGATGAAGTGGTGCTCCTCTGAAGTTCTTCCAGAAAATATTATGCTCCACTCCGTTGGGTATTCCGGTAATCCGCAACTTGCAGCTCGAAGTGGAAAAGGGAAAGAAATTTCAAGACGTGGGATTTTTTTTTGAGTTGTTAAAAGGCTCGTTAAGGTCCAAAATGTTCGGCAATTGAACTTCGTCTCAAAGATAGGCAACTAATTAAAATTAAACAATCGTTAAAATATCGATATAAAGGATTTTATTTTACAGCTGTAACGTTCAGTATAACATTTCATATTAATTACATATATACATATATGCAGCAAAGTGAAATAAATGTCAGCTGTGTGGGGCATTGATGCGGGGCGCGTTGGTAAAATGAATACGTATTGATGACGTCACGTGTGTCAACAGCCACAAAGGAGCAAACATACATATGTATTTAATTTCACAAAATGGCGGCTGGTAATCGCCATATTGAATTTTGATTAATATCATGTCTTCAGTGGCACGCGTACGATTACGACAAATCGATAGATGTAAGAACAATCAGAATTGGCCAACGAGTTTGGTCTCTAGAATGCCACAAAGGAACAAACATACATATGTATATAGTTTCACAAAATAGCGGCTGGTAATCGCCATATGGAATTTTGATTAATATCATGTCTTCTGTGACACGCGCAAAATTAAGACAAATTGATAGATGTAAGAACCATCAGCCATCGGCTGGTAGTCGCCACATTGAATTTTGATTAATATCATGTCTTCTGTGACACGCGCAAAATTAGGACAAACTGATAGAGTTAAGTACCATCAACCATCGGCTGGTAGTCGCCACATTGAATTTTGATTAATATCATATCTTCAGTAACACGCGTAAGATTACGACAAATCGATAATGTAAGATCAAAATCGACCCACGCGTATGGCATATATTTGGTCTCTAGAGTGCCACGAAGGCACAAGCATTCATATGTATATAGTTTCACAGAATGGCCGCTGGTAGTTGCCATATTGCATTTTGATTAATGTCATGTCTTAAGTGACACACGCAAGTTTACGACAAATCGTTAGATGTAAGAACAATCAAAATGGGCCCACGCATTTTTGATGATCTCTAGAGTGCCACAAAGGAACAAACATACATATGTATATTGTTTCACAAAACGGTGGCTGGTAGTCGCCATATTAATTTTTGATTAATATCATGTCTTCAGTAACACGCGCAATATTACGACAAATCGATAGATGTAAGAACTATCAAAATCGGCACACGAGTTTTGTCTCTAGAGTGCCACAAAGGAACAACTTGAGACATCCAAATTACTCGAAAAATACGCGATATCGCGAAAAATGTTTCAGACAAATGTCACAAGGTTCTGAAGGGGACATAAGGTGGTGACCACGAGTTTGATCTTGAAACCCATTTTCAAGGTCAAACGAAGGTCACTTTTGATTTTTCAAATGATAATTCCTGATTTTCATCGCTCAGTCGTATTGCTCGTAGGCTTTTCATTTGGTTTTACATATTGCGTTTAGCATAACCCAGAAATAACGACGTGGACGTAGCAGGATTTTGTTTCCTTCGGGGTGATTAATTAGAGTGCTTGCCTCCCACTGTTGAATCATTGAATTCTTCCCATTTCGACATTTATTTCCCGAAACTATTTCAACAAATGCTCGAAAATGTGACCATTCACTTCAATACACTTGTCTATCCGCGCTCTAAATAAGCCAACAGAACTGAGAAGTATTTCTGGCGTAATCTTCTGGCAAGCTTCAGTTATTCGTCTTTTCATGTCTTCACGTGTTATTGGCTTTTTTCTGTAAACCTCACTTTTTAAGTAGCCCCACAAGAAGAAATCAAGTGACGTAAGATCAGGTGATCTAGCAGGCCATTGCCTCGGACGCCTTCGTCCGATCCATCGTTGATGGTAAACATTGTTTAATACGCCCCGGGCTACTTGGGAATAATGGGCTGGACAACCATCATGTTGAAAGCACATTGTTTGTCGTAACACAAATGGCAGTTCTGCTAGTAATACTGGAAGATGGTACCGCAAGAAGTTTGCATACTTTTCGCCATTCAAGTTGCCTTCAATAAAATATGGACCTATTAATTTATCCCCAATAATTCCCGCCCAAACATTAACACTCCAAGGGTGCTGGCGTTCAACTTGTCGCAACCAAAAAGGGTTTTCGGTAGCCCAGTAATGCATATTATGTCGATTGACCGTACCGAGATTGGTGAAAGTCGACTCATCAGAGAATAACACCTTGGCGAAGAAAAGGGGGTCTCGTTCAATTTGCTGAAGTGCCCATTGACAAAGGAAACCCGGTTGCAAAAATCCTCACTAGAAAGTTCTTGATGCATAGAAACATGATAAGGATGGTATTTATGCCGATGAAATATCTTACAGACAGTCGTTTGAGAAAATCCTGATTCACGACTTATTTGGCGAGTGCTAATGTGAGGATCGTGTGCAACGGCAGCTAACACTGCTATTTCATTGTCCTCAACAGCCATCCTATATGACCGATCTCTTTTCTTTGGTTGCACACTTCCTTCACCAGTGAATTGTTGGATGGAGTCGTTCATACACCTCCGCGGAGTTTAAACGTGTTCGGCTAGAAAGTGAGAAGTTAATTCCCTTAATTTAGACATTTAACGAATTGGATTTAGGCTCCAATTAGCTGAGTGATAGTGTGTTCGCTTGAGACAGCAATGGTTCTGGGTTCGACTCCGCGTCGTGGAAAAACTTTTTTTTTTTTTCTCTTCTTTTTTATTTGAAATTAGAAGATATATAATAAAAACAGTGAAAGTGTTACTAAGTGTTGTAGTAAACAGCACGCGATGGATTGTGGAGAGCGGTCCGCTATGCCAATAGCGGGACCTGCTGAATTGTCAGGTGAGGCTTCAAGCAGTGCAAGCCAAACACCAACAGCTAAGCGAAGGAGGAAGCTAAGGCCAACTTCCAACTTAGTCCAATGTCCCTCCTAACCAACTTCCTCTGTAAAACTGCTTGGTGGAGCGAGGGAAGAGAATAGCTTCGCTCCATTGGCACCGAGCGAGTCAGAAGATGAAGAGGAAGTGATGATGGCCATAGGTAGCAGCATAAAAATGCTACAAGAAAGTGTACTGGCCATCAAAGAAAGGCAAATGCTTAGAAGGAAGAGGGATGAGGAAGAAAAATCCCAGCAACAACAGCAGACGCTGCTTGCTCCAAAGCAGAGCCAACAACAACACCAACAAAAACTTAAAAAACACCAAGAACAACAAAAAGAGCACATGCCACAACAACGGCATCAGCAAAAACAACAGCAGCCACAAAAACAGCAGCAGCAGCGACAACAACAACAACAACAATAATAACAACAACAACAACAACAACAAAAACAACAACAACAACAGCAGCAGACGAAGAAGAAGGAGAAGGTGCCTCCTATCAACACCTATAAATTGGAGGTAAATGCAACCAAGGACCTGTGTAAGTTGGTCATTGGAAGTCATTTTAATATTAAGCAATTGGGGAACGATCGCCATGCCATCCACTGTAATACAGTGGAGGGCTACGCGAAAGTTAAAGAACTCCTAAAGGAAACGACGACGGAGCACTAGCCATACTCACCGAAGTGTGAAAAGCGGCAATCGATGTTGCTGAAGGGGTTGGAACCGTCTTCTGATCCTGAGGAGATCCTAGCACTGCTCAAAGAGAAGGAGTGCGAAGCACTCAAGTTTGTGGGGGTAAAGCCGTTTACCACAGCCAGAGCTAGGCGGGAGAAACGGACTCTGCCGTTCTTCTTGGTGCAGCTCAGTCCCGAAAGCCGTCTGGATAGTCTAAGGAGTATCAATGTCCTAGACTACCAGGTGGTTCACTGGGAAAAATTAAAAAGGAGCGAAGGCGTTATACAATGCGTTCGCTGCCAGAGGTTCGGGCACGCCGCGTCGAACTGCCAAATGCAGCCTCGATGCGTGAAGTGCGCAAAGAACCACAGTTCCGAGGAGTGTGCTCTGGGTAGGGACGGAGCATCCGAGAGGACGCAGCTCTCGTGCGTGTTATGTGGGAACGTGGGACACACCGCAAACTATCGGGGTTGTCCTAAGTTCACCGACATTAAAAAAGCAAAATTGGCTCGGCAGCAGAAGGTGGAGGTCAAACGTTCACCTGTTAGGTTTCAAACACCAGCCGTCACGTCCCAAATTTCCTACGCCCAAATGGCGTCAGGTAGGGGGGCTACGGTACAGCAAGCGGCTGTTGCTTCTCCGGCGCCAATGACGAGAACAACGGAAGCTGCACCTAACATGCTGGCTACCTTGCTCGCAATCCAAGGGCAGATGGCTCAGCTGCAACAGCAGGTGCAAGAACAGGCCAAACGAGTGGACCAGATCTACGCGCTGCTGCCGGACCTAACGTAACACTTGTCGTAATGGGTACGCACATGGTGGAGCAAACTTTGAAGGTCATTGCGGTGAATGTTAATTCACTGATTAGGATCGAACGAAGAGCCGCGATGTTTAAATTGCTACAAGACCAAACTCCTGATGTGCTTTTCGCTAGCGAAACCAAGCTAACCTATAAGCACACACTGGAGTACAAGAATTATATTGTTAGAAGAAGAAATCGGCCCAGATCCAAACGTGGAGGCGGTGTCGCGATCTTCATTAAAGAAGGTATAAAATTTCACAGAGTGTACAAGCGAGTGTTGCGCAGGTTCCGGGTGTTGGAGGCAGTCGTCATTTACATACCGCTCCGCAGTGGAAAGCGGCTGTACTTGGCCTCTGTTTATGCACCTGAGGCTTCACAATCCACCCTATTCATTACAGAGCTCGACACGCTTTTTCGACTTCTGAGGCTGGAATCGGGGGAGAATTATTTTATAATCGGCGGGGATTTCAACGCTAGACATAGAGATTGGGGAAATAATTTGCCAAATACTAGAGGGAACCTACTACTCGATTGGTGGGGTCAGCACAATGTCATGTACAGACTCGGCCTTAAAGCGACGGATAACCCGTCGTTTCCCAGAGGCGGGTCTTATTTGGATCTACTGCTGTACGACGAACGTATACGACTGACAGGTACGAATTTGCAAACATTAAACTGTCTGCGCACATTCGTGTATGACAGCAACCATTGTGGTTTTAGAACCGAAATTACAGTTTCCAACGAAATTGCGAAATTGGAGGAGTTTGTCCAAAGATATTCTTACAACTACAGTAAAACTCGATGGACAAGCTTCTCAGCAACCTTGACAAGAGCGCTCTCCTCGAACACGCTCCACCCACCGTCCAATAGGAATTTGTCAAACGAGGAGATCGACAATTACCTAAAACAAATGGACGAGACAATTAAACAAACTATGGACACTACAATACCGCGGTATCGACGTACGACTAACGAAGACCTGTTCCGCAACCCTACTATTGACGCACTGCACCGACAGAAAAGTAGACTTCTGACCAGACTTAAAAACTTGTACATACAGTTAACTGACCGACGAGACCCGGAGATTAGGACACTGAAGTCGTCGATTAAAAATATTCAAACGCTGATAAAAGAAAATTACAGAATTTCTGTAAGTTTGTATTGGAACAACAAGGTTCGGGCTGTAAACACCAGCAACCCGAATATGTTTCCGCAAATAAATAAACTATTTCGGAGAAAAAATCAATACGACCTTCAGTGTCTTAAAATAGCCCGGACAACAGACAACGAACGGTTACTGACAATAGCAGGCATTGATCCAACTGAGGCCGCTGATGATGACGACTTTTTTGTGATCGAGGATCCACAGGAGCAGGTTGAGGCCATAGGGGCGACTTTCCAGGAATATACAAGGCCATTGATAACATTGGCCCTAATTATGACCTGCACAATCGCGTCTTGGTGCACGACTTCTGCATTCGAAATGAAATAGGGAACTGGCGATCCGAGGGCTCTGGTTTCACCCGGTTTAGCGACAAAAATATGGCCAATAATGTCATTGCCAGAGAGGGTGACCTACCCCATTCATTTCGAAGGAAGAACTCCATGAGATCTTCGACACAATCAGGGCTAAGAAATCAGTGGGGACCGATGGTATTCCGAACATCGTGCTTCGACATCTTCCTCTAGAAGCGGTGGACATTTACACTACCCTGTTTAATAATGCAATGAATAATGCACATTATCCAGCGCATTGGAAAACGGCGGTGGTTCGGTTTTAAGGCGGGACATGATATCTCACATGCCGCGTCTAAACTGGTGTCCGATATCCAATGGAATAAAGGCAAAAAACAATGCACTGGTGCCTGCCTTGTTGACTTGGAGAAGGCCTTCGACACCGTATGGTTAGAGGGTCTTTTCTATAAGCTGACTAGGCTGGGGCTCAGTAAACAACTCTTGTACATTCTTTATAATATGCTACACAACAGACAGTTCATCGTGAAAAATGGTGATGTGACTTCTGTTCGAATATTTCAAATTAAAAATGGTCTTCAGCAAGGCGCGGTCAATTCGCCGATCCTATTTAACGTTTATACAAGCGACTTGATAGGTTCACTTCCCCATACTATTGCGTACGCAGACGATTTGATAGCGTACAGAACAGGTCCAAAAATCGAGGTCATTAATACTCTCTTGCAGCGTGACTTCGATAAGATAAGACGATTTTGCGATGACTGGAAGTTGAAAATCAACTTTTAGAAGTCGGAAACCATTCTCTTTAGGACGCCGTTGTCTGGAGCCTCTAGGGATACCAGAAAAAATTGGCGATAGTTCTCAATCATTGGACAGCACGTACAGCCTCTTGCCTGTCGAAATGTAGTCAGATACCTTGGGATCTGGCTAGATCAGTTTCTGTATTTTGGCAAAAATGTAGATGCTGCTCTGGTAAGGCGCTTTTGCCCTTACAAAGAGACTGTTTTATAGCAGCCAACTCGATGCGAGGGTAAAGGTAATCTGCTACATGGCCCTTATTAGGCCCATGCTGGTATTTGGTTGTCCCGTGTGGTTCAATGTACGAGCAAGCTTAATGGAAAAGATTCGAGTGTTTGAGAGTGCTTGCCTTAGGGCTTGCCTTCGCTTGTACAGAACACCAGAGTCGGAGTACTAAAAATTTTATCCTAATGAGGTCCTTTACAGCAGGGCGAACCTAATAAGAGTGGACAACTTCGTAATTAAGCTGACTCGAAGGCACATTTCAAGAGCAATGACCTCGACGAATAACCTGATATCTGGGGCTTACTACCCCAATTACCTTTACCACGAGAGTGTGCGCTCTGATGGCTTCGTTCCAGCGGAAGCATTCCTCTACCTTGATCAGATAGGGTTGATCCAGGATAGATCAGCGGTCCCGTTAATCTTCCATGTCGCTCGGACAGCTGGGGACAGGCGACTCAACTACGACAGAGACGTCGCACACGGTAGTGTGGATCGTCTCAGGTGCAGTAGGGCGGTGTTGAATCGCGATAAGAGGGATGTCGTTCGGCAGCACCAGCATTTCTGGTGGTTGAATGATGGAGAAGATGTTCCGTCGTTATTTCCGTCAATTACGGACCAGCCTCATTAATGAGGCAGAGCTGACCAATCTGTTTTCTCAGTAAATAGCGATGGCCAGCTTACATAGGTTTAGGTTAGCATTTAAGAAATATATACATGTATTAGTATATATAAAGGTATATACTAATATATGTATATAATTGTGTATAATGTCTATGTGTTTGTATGTGAGTATTTTGTATGTAGGTTAAGTAGGCTAAGGTTTATTTTAAGTTAGATTTTAAGTTTTTATATAAAAATAAAAAAAAACTCCATATGCTAAGTTTTTTGTAAACAAATTTTTTTCTTAGCCTTAAATACAGAATATAAATATCAGTAAAGCAAATGTAAATAAAGTCGAAAGACATAGTTATAAGAATTTAGAGTAGCTTAGAGTGCCTGTGTGGGGCCAGTAAGTTAGTATAAGATTGTTAAGTAATTTTAAGCTAGCATTTAAGCATTTTTAGTTAGTATGTAAGAGTTAATGATTAAGAAAATAAAATGCTTTAAAACTGAAAAAAAAACTGACTGAATTGTTGGATGACCCGATAAAAGGAAGCGCGCGATCATATCTGGTCTGGGAAACGTTGGGCGTAAAGTGCAACAGCACCATCGGTGTTCCTTCCACTTTAGGACAATTTTAGTTTTAACTTCACTCGAGGCAATAATGACTTCTTCAAAACAAATCTAGACCTTCTAACACCCTAACAACGTTGGAAACCGATTAATGATTTTGGCGTGCCAGTGCAGTGGTATCTAGCACTGAATGAATAAGACCTTTGAGACAAAGTCGTGTGCCCCATTGAGGAATACGACTGAGCAATGAAAATCAGGAATTATCATTTGAAAAATCAAAAGTGACCTTCGTTTGACCTTGAAAATGGGTCTTAGGGTCAAACTCTTGGTCACCATCTTATGTCCCCTTCAGAACCTTGTGACTTTTGTCTAAAACATTTTTCGCGACATTTCGTACTTTTCGAGTAATTTTGATGTTTTAAGTTATATGGCACCCTCTGACGGGGAAAGAAGGCATTTTAAAGGCATGTAAAAGAAATGTAATTTTTCACGCAGATTACGAATCTGTCAAAAAAAAATAGGGGTTCCCATTAAAAAATCCAAAGTGAGCTTCATTTGACCTTGAAAATGGGGCTCAAGGTCAAACTCGTGGTCACCATCTTATGTCCCCTTCAGAACCTTGTGACTTTTGTCTGAAACATTTTCGCGATATCGAGTATTTTTCGAGTAATTAGGATGTATCAAGTTAAAAAACTCATTTTTGTGAAAATGGCGGCTGGTTGTTGCCATATTGAATTTTGATTAATATCGTGTCTTCAGTTCCACGCGTAAGATTACGGCAAATCAATATATGTAAGAACCATCAAACTCGGCCAACGAGTTTGGTCTCTAGACTGCCACAAAGGAACAAATATACGAGGGGCGTTCAACATATTCTCGGTATCGGGGTGAAGCTGTGGTTGTATATATAAATTGACCTATTTATCAGGTAATAATATTATTTTAGTGCATTAATGTACAATTTCATATAAATGTGATTATTAATTCGCGTTTTATCTCTATGTAAACAGAATCATAATGGCAACTGAGACGATGATGGTGAAAATTGAGCATCGCGCTGTAATTAAATTTCTCACTAAGCAAGGAAAAAGTCAAAAAACTATTCATGAAGATATGGTGGCTGTTTACCAGGGATCCGCACCTTCATTATCAACTGTGCAAAAGTGGTCAAGTGAGTTCAAGAGAGGCAGAGAGAGCATTGAAGACGACCCCCGCTCCGGCGCCCGGCTACTGCTTGTACGGGAGAAAGCATCAAAGAAGTCGAAAAACTTGTTCTTGAGGATGCCCGAATAAAGGTGAAAATGATGGCAGAGATCACCAAGCTTTCAATTGGTACCATTCACACCATTCTTTGTGACCATCTTAACCTTTCAAAGGTCAGTGCAAGGTGGGTGCCACGAATGCTCACAGCGCCTCAGAAAAAAGTGAGAATCGCATGCTGTAGAGAGCTTTTGGAGATGCGTAGAGAGAACGCGGACGGTGTTATGGGTCGAATTGTTACTGGGGACGAAACATGGGTCCACCACTATGACCCTGAAAGCAAACAAGAGTCCATGCAGTGGCATAAAAAAGGAACAGACCCCCGAAGATGTTCAAAGTCACTCCGTCTGCCGGGAAGTTCATGACCACAGTTTTTTGGGACTCAAAGGGAATCTTGCTCATTGAGTACAAAAAAAAAATGTGAAACCATCAACGCCACATCCTACGCTTCCACTTTGCATAATTTGCGGGAGGAAATTAAAAAGAAAAGACGGGGTAAACTCGCAGCGGGTTTGTTGCTTCTTCATGACAACGCTCCTGTTCACACGGCGCGAGTTTCCAAGGCTGCTGCGCGAGATTGTGGTTTCGAAGAAATCCAACACCCACCCTATAGTCCAGACCTTGCCCCTAGTGATTATTTCCTGTTTCCGGATTTTAAAAAATGTCTTCGTGGAAAAAAATTTTCGGATGATGAAGAACTCAAGTCGGCAATAAATGGGTATTTTGCAGAGAAAGAGGAAATTTATTTTTTTGAGGGTTTAAAAAAGCTTATCTCAAGATGTAACAAATGCATTGATGTTAGGTCAGATTATATTGAAAAATAAAAACAATTTAAATTGAATTCGCATTTTCCTTGAACGCCCCTCGTACATATGTACAGTTTCACAAAATGGAGGCTGGTAGTCGCCATATTAGATTTTGATTAAGATCATGTCTTCAGTGACACGCGCAAGATTACGACAAAGCGATAGATGTAATAACCATCAAAATCGGCCCACGCGTATGGCACGTGTTTGGTTTCTAGTGTGCCACAAAGGAACAAACATACATATGTATATAGTTTCACAAAATGGCTGCTGATAGTCGTCATATTGAATCTTGATTAATATCATGTCTTCAGTGTCATGCGGTAGATGTAAGAACCATCAAAATCGGCCAACGAGTTTGGTATCTAGGGTCCCACAAAGGAACAAACATACATATGTATATAGTTTCACGAAATGGAGGCTGGTAGTCGGCTTATTAAATTTTGATTAAGATCATTTCTTCAGTGACACGCGCAAGATTACGACAAAGCCATAGACGTAAGCACCATCAGAATCGGCCAACGAGTTTGGCACGTGTTTGGTCTCTAGGGTGTCACAAAGAAACAAACATACATATGTATACCATGTTTTCGGTGACACGCGCAAGATCACTGCAAAGCGACAGATGTAAGAAACATTAGAATCGGCCTACGAGTTTGGTCTCTAGAATGCCACAAAGGAACAAACATACATATGTATATAGTTTCACAAAATGGCGGCTAGTAGTAGTCATATTGAATTTTATTTAATATCATGTCATCAGTGACACGTGAGAGATTACCACAGATCGATAGCTGTAAGAACCATCAAAATCGGCCCACGCGTTTGGTCTGTAGAATGCCACAAAGAAAAAAAATACATATATAGTTTCGCAAAATTTCCGCTGGTAGTCGACATATTGAGTTATGTTTAATATCATGTATTCAGTGACAAGCGCAAGATTACAACAAATCGATAGATGTAAGTACCATTAAAATCGGCCCACGCGTTTGGTCTCTAGAGTGCCACAAAGGAGTTCAGTTTTAAATCAGTTTTAAATGCATTTTATTTTCTTAACACTAGCTCAAACATTCTAACAAAAATGATTAAATGCTAGCTTGCAATTACTTATTGGCCCCACACAGCCGCTCTAAGCTACTCTAAATTCTTATAACTATGTCTTTCGACTTTATTTACATTTTACTTAGAACTATTTATTTTGAATACTTAAGGCTAAGAAAAAAATTTATTTACAAAAACTTAGCATGTGGAAATTTTTTTATTTTTTATAAAAACTTAGTATCTAACTTAAAATAAACCTTAGCCTACCTAACCTATATGAACAATACACATAAACACACATAGACGTTATACACAATCGTATACATATATCATACATATATATACATACATATATATATACATATATATACACTGATATATGTATATGTTTCTTAAATACTAACCTAAACCTATGTATGCTGGCCACCGCTATTCACAGAGCAAATAAATTTCTTCAGCTCTGCCTCTTTAGTGAGGCTGGTCCATAATTTTTATTTTTTTTTATTTTTTATATAATATACGCGTGCCTAAGGGGTTAGATACCCTTTTACTGTTGACAGGGCGCGGGTGGAAATGTAGAAGAAAGAGAAAGGAAAATTGTTTTTGTAGTGGTTTGAAACTCAGGTGCGTTTGGTTTCGATATTCGCTCTCCAGGGGGTGGGAGTCCGAATAGGACGGAGAGATTTTGCTTCACTCAGAGTGATTCGAGTTATAATTCACAGTATTTTTTTCTGTGCTTGAAACTCTACAACAGCCAAATCTACGTGTCAGTGTTATGCCTTCACACGCAAATTTTTCTGTCTGAGTTCCAATTACAAATGAAAAACTGACTTGCCATGGGCAGGACTCGAACCTAGATCCTCCGAGTGAGAAGCGATTGCTAGTACCACTACACCACGTCCACCCCACGTAATTGACGGAAACGACGACGAAACATCTTCCCCATCATTCAACCACCAGAAATGCTGGTGCTGCCGAACGACATCCCACTTATCGTGATTCAACTCCGCCCTACTGAACCTGAGGCGATGACACTGCCGTGTGCGTTGTCTCTGCTGCAGTTGAGTCGCCTTTCTCCAGCTGTCAGAGCAACATGGAAAATTAACGGCACCGCTGCACTATCCTGGATTAACCCTATCTGATCTAGGTAGAGGAATGCTTCCGGTGGAACGAAGAGCGCACACTCTCGTGGTAAAGGTAATTGGGGTAGTAAGCCCCAGATATCAGGTTATTCGTCGACGTCATTGCTCTTGCAATGTGCCTTCGAGTCAGCTTAATTACGAAGTTGTCCACTCGTATTAGGTTCGCCCTATTATAAAAGACCTCATTAGGATAAAATTTCTTGTACTCCGACTCTGGTGTTCTGTACAAGCGAAGACAAGCCCTAAGGAAAGCCCTCTCAAACACCCGAATCTTTTCCATTAACCTTCCTCGTACATTGAACCACACGGGACAACCAAATACCAGCATGGGCCTGATAAGGGCCATGTAGCAGATTACCTTTACCCTCGCATCGAATAGGCTGCTATAAAACAGTCTCTTTGTAAGGGCAAAAACACCTTTAGCTCTGGCCAGAGCAGCATCTACATTTTTGCCAAAATACAGAAATTGACCTAGCCAGATTCCAAGGTATCTGACTACATTTCGACAGGCAAGAGGTTGTCCTTGTTGTCCAATGATAGAGAACTTTCGCCAATTTTTTCTCGTATCCCTAGAGGCTCCAGACAACGGCGTCCTATAGAGAATGGTTTCCGACTTCTGAAAGTTGATTTTCAACTTCCGAAGTCACGCTGCAAGAGAGTATTAATGACCTCGATTTTTTAACCTGTTCTGTACGCTATCAAATTGTCTGCGTACGCAATAGTATGGGGAAGTGAGCATATCAAGTCGCTTGTATAAATGTTGAATAGGATCGGCGAATTGACCGCGCCCTGCTGAAGACCATTTTTAATTTGAAGTATTCCAACTGAAGTCACATCACCATTTTTGACGATGAACTGTCTGTTGGTTAGCATATTATAAAGAATGTACAAGAGTGGTTTACTGATCCCCAGCCTAGTCAGCTTATAGAAAAGACCCTCTAACCATACAGTGTCGAAGGCCTTCTCCAAGTCAACAAGGCAGGCACCAGTACATTGTTTTTTGCCTTTATTCCATTGGATATCGGACACCAGTTTAGACGCGCCTTAAAACCGAATTGATTATCCGGAACTATATTAAGGGTCCGCTATCTAACGTTTTTTTTTTTTGAACTAGTGCTTATTTCGTGAATGGTAACACTTAGCTCATGCCTGATTTGACAGGTAATTAGTTTTATCCTTCCGGTTAATTCTGTATTTCATTTCTAATGTAGCAGTTGCGTACCAAGATGCGATTGTGCAGGTCATAATTAGGGCCAATGATATCAATGATCTTGTATACTTCCTAGAAAGTCGCCCCTATGGCCTCAACGTTATCCTCTGGATCACAAAGAAGGCGTGATCATCAGCGGCCTCATTTGGATCAATACCTGCCATTGTCAGTAACCGTTCGTTGTCTGTTGTTCGGGCTATTTTAAGACACTGAAGGTCGTTTTGATTTTTTCTTCGAAACAGTTTATTTATTTGCGGGAACATATTCGGGTTACTGGTGTTTACAGCCCAAACCTTGTTGTTCCAATACAAACTTACAGAAATTCTGTAATTTTCTTTTATTAACGTTTGGATATTGCTTTTAATCGACGACTTCATTGCCCTAATCTTCGGGTCTTGTCGGTCAGTTAACGGTCTGTACAAGTTTTTAAGTCTTGTCAGAAGTCTACTTTTCTGTCGGTGCATTGCGTCAATAGTAGGATTGCGGAACAGGTCTTCGTTAGTCGTACGTCGATACCGCGGTATTGTAGTATCCATAGTTTGTTTAATTGTCTCGTCCATTTGTTTTAGGTAATTGTCGATCTCCTCGTTTGACAAATTCCTATTGGACGGTGCGTGGAGCGTGTTCGAGGAGAGCGCTCTTTTCAAGGTTGCGGAGAAGCGTGTCCATCGAGTCGTGCTGTAGTTGTGAGGATATCTTTGGACAAACTCCTCCAATTCCGCAATTTCGTTGGGAACTGTAATTTCGGTGCTAAACCGCAATGGTCGCTGTCATACACGAATGTGCGCAGACAGTTTAATGTTTGTAAATTCATACCAGTCAGTCGTATGCGTTCGTCGTATAGCAGTAGATCCAAATAAGACCCGTCTCTGGGAAACGACGGATTATCCGTCGCTTTAAGACCGAGTCTGTACGTGACATCGTGCTGTCTCCACCAATCGAGTAGTAGGTTCCCTCTAGTATTTGGCAAATTATTTCCCCAATCTCTGTGTTTAGCGTTGAAATCCCCGCCGATTATAAAATAATTCTCCCCCGATTCCAGCCTCAGAAGTCGAAAAAGCGTGTCGAGCTCTGTAATAAATAGGGTGGATTGTGAAGCCTCAGGTGCATAAACAGAGGCCAACTACAGCCGCTTTGCACTGCGGAGCGGTATGTAAATGACGACTGCTTCCAACACCCGAAACCTGCGCAACACTCCCTTGTACACTCTATTAATTTGTATACCTTCTTTAATGAAGATCGCGACACCGCCTCCACGTTTGGATCTGGACCGATTTCTTCTTCTAACAATATAATTATTGTACTCCAGTTTGTGTTTATCGGTTAGCTTGGTTTCGCTAGCGAAAAGCACATCAGGAGTTTGGTCTTGTAGCAATTTAAACATCGCAGCTCTTCGTTCGATCCTAATCAGTGAATTAACATTCACCGCAAGGATCTTCAAAGTTTGCACCACCATGTGCGTACCCATTACGTCATGTGTTGCGTTAAGCCCGGCAGCAGCGCGTAGTTCTGGTCCACATGCTTGGCCTGTTCTTGTACTTGCTGCTGCAGCTGAGCCATCTGCCCTTGGATTGCGAGCAAGATGGCCAGCATGTTTGGTGCAGCTTCCGTTGTTCTCGGCATTGGCGCTGGATACCTGACCATCTGCGCGTAGAAAATTTGAGACGTGACGGCTGTTGTTTGAAACCTAACAGGTGAACGTTTGACCTCCACCATCTGCTGCCGAGCTAGTTTTGCTTTTTTAATGTCAGCGAACTTAGGACAACCCCGATAGTTTGCGGTGTGTCCCACGTTCCTACATAACACGCACGAGAGCTGCGTCCTATCGGATGCTCCGTCCCTACCCAGAGCACACTCCTCGGAGCTGTGGTTCTTTGCGCACTTCACGCATCGAGGCTGCATTTGGCAGTTCGACGCGGCGTGCCCGAACCTCTGGCAGCGAACGCGTTGTATAATGCCTTCGCTCCTTTTTAGTTCTTTCCAGTGAACCACCTGGTAGTCTAGGACATTGATACTCCTTAGACTATCCAGACGACTTTCGGGACTGAGCTGCACCAGGAAGAACGGCAGACTCCGTTTCTCCGCCTGGCTCTAGCTGTGGTAAATGGCTTTACCCCCACAAACTTCGCACTCCTTCTCTTTGAGCAGCGCCAGGATCGCCTCAGGATCAGTAGATGATTCCAACCCCTTCAGTAGCATCGATTGCCGCTTTTCACACTTCGGTGTGAATGAGTAGTGCTCCGTTGTCGTTTCCTTTAGGAGCTCTTTCAGTTTCGCGTAGCCCTCCACTGTATTGCAGTGGATGGCATGGCGATCATTCCCCAATCTCATAATTTTAAAATTATTACCAATGACCAACTTACACAGGTCCTTATTTGCAGTTACCTCTAATTTATAGGTGTTGATAGGAGGCACCTTCTCTTTCTTCTTCTTCTGCTGCCGCTGCTGCTGTTGTTGTTGTTGGTTTTTTTGTTGCTTCTGCTGCGGCTGTTGTTTCCGCTGCTGCTGTTGTTTTTGCTGATGCCGTGGTTGTGGCTGCTGTTGTTGTTGGTGTTTTTTACGCTTCTGTTGATGTTGTTGTTGGCTCTGCTTTTGAGGAAGCAACGTCTACTCTTGTTGCTGGGATTGTTCTTCATCTTCCCTCTTCCTTCTTATCATTTGCCTTTCTTTGATGGCCAGTACCCTTTCTTGCAGCATTTTGATGCTGCTACTTATGGCTTTCATCTCTTCTTCTTCATCTCCCGATTCGCTCGGTGCCAATGAAGCGAAGCTGTTCACTTCCCTTTCTCCTCCAAGCAGTTATACAGAGGAAGTTGGTTGGGAGGGACGTTGGACTAAGTTGGAAGTTGGTCTAAGGTTCCTCCTTCTCTTAGCCGTTGGAGTTTTGCTTGAACCGCTTGAGGCCTCGCCTGATAAGTCAGCAGGTCCCGCTACTGGAATAGCGGACCGCTCTCCACAATCCATCACGTGTGTTTTTTTTTTTGTGTTTTACACTTCACTTATTATTATTTCTATAAAAATTAGAAATAAAAATAGATTGTCTCCCGTTGGAAATCGAACCCAGGCCTCCGAATCGTCACACCAGGTATGATGTCGTTCGAGTGTTTGCCACTTCGGCTACCGGACACTTGATAATTTTTTGTTTAAACGTATACTTTGTTTATTTTCTACACTTGTGAAGCCGAACACGAAAATGCGTCTGATTGCCACTAAGGTCTATGAAAGACTGAGTGCCACAAAGGAACATACATACTATGTATATAGTTTCACAAAATGGCGGCTGGTAGTCGGCTGGTGGCGGTATATTGAATTTTGATTAATATCGTGTCTTCAGTGACATGCGCAAGATTGCGACAAGTCGATAATGTAAGAACCATCAAAATCGGCCCACGCGTTTGGTCACTACAGTGCCACAAAGGAACAAACATACATATGTATATAGTTTCACATATGTATATAGTAGCCATATTGAATTTTGATTAATATCGTGTCATCAGTGACACGCGCAAGATTACGACAAATCGATAGTATAAGAATCATGAAAATTGGCCCACGCATTTGGTCTCTAGAGTGCCCCAAAGGAACGAAGATACATATATATGTAGCTTCACAAAATGGCGGCTGGTAGTCGCCATATTGAATTTTGGTTAATATCATGTTTTCGGTGATACGCGCAAGATCACGACAAAGCGTTAGTAATAAAAACCATCAGAATCGGCCAACGAGATTGGTCTCCAGAATGCCACAAAGAACAAACATACATATGTATATTGTTTCACAAAATGGCGGCCGGTAGTCGCCATATTGAATTTTGATTAACATCATGTCTTCAGTGACACGCGCAAGATTACGACAAAGCGATAGATGTAAGAACCATCAAAATCGGCCCACGCGTATGACAAGTGCTTGGTCTCTAGAGTGCCATAAAGGAACAAACATACATATGTATATAGTTTCACACAATGGATGCTGGTAGTCGCCATATTGAATTTTGATTAATATTATGTGTTTAATGACACGCGCAAGATTGCGAAAAATCGATAATGTAAGAACCATCGAAATCGGTCCGCGCCTTTGGTCTCTAGAGTGCCACAAAGGAACAAACATAGATATGTATATAGTTTCACAAAATGGCGGCTGGTAGTCGCCATATTGAATTTTGATTGATATCATCTCTTCAGTAATACGCGCAAGATTACGACAAATCGATAGATGTGAGAACCATCAAAATCGGCCCACGTGTTTAGGGAGGTATGGATGCAAACGCCAGTTTGCTTTAAAAAAAAAACTTTATTTTCTCTCGACTTCCACTTAAGAAATAACTTAACATATCTTTTCTTACCTATACTTAGAGCTAAACATTTGCAAACGTAATCATTTTTCGTGGGAAAAGAATTTGTCTGCTGTTGGCGTGTCACTTGATTCCAAGCGCATGTACTGATCATGCACTATTGAATGCAAAGTGTGCATGTATCGTATGCGTGATCATTCACCTGAATATGGTGATGGTAATGCATATTTGTTTTGGTGGGATTGGGTTGATGGCGAAGTAACGGGAAAAGGGGGAAGTGGCATCTTCTGCTATTCATGCCTTTATCATTGGTTAGATTGTCAAGAGGAGGTAGGGAGACTAACGGAATTAAAAGGTAGTGGTCTCTGAGACGTAACCCCTCCCCGCATACGATTCTGCACCGAAGAATCAATGTCCTGAACTTTTATTTTAACATTTGTGTGATCTTTATTTTTCCTTCTAAAAATAATGACTACGAGTGCAATTACGTTCAGAAATATTGTTACAGAGCTTGCATATTCATAAATTGTTTTTACGTTTCTTACTTCTTTTATTAATTTTCTGTTTTCTACATTTTTTATATGCATTTCTTGTGTGGAAACGTTTACTGCAATATTTTCTGTTGTTACATTACTAAAATTGGGTATAATAAAATTATCATATGTTATAAAATTCTCATACTTAATGCTATTTATTTCAATTCACAATTTTCAAATCGTATTATATTATTGCCTATGAGACTTATGCTAAATTTATGACAGTTATGTTTTAAGTGAGTATATGGAATATTTTTAGTTATTATAATATTAATACTTAACTGTTTAATTACTACATCTTTGCTTTCCTTAAAGCTACATGATGCATTTTGTTTGAACAGATTTGAAATACAATTGTCTTTTATTGGTTTCAAATTCTTAATATGGATTCTTCCATATACTCGTACATCTTGGTAATTATTTTCATTGTTTGTTATAAATGTGTTAAAAGGCGAAATAAGTTCTAGTTTATTTTTGTTTGGTATTGGTTCTATTATTATGTAAAAATTTACACTTGAGTATTGTGGTGTCATTAGAACGAATATTATTTCACTGTCATATATTATAACGGAACTCTTTATATTTGTTAATTCCACAATTGTTATATTAAATTTCCTAATTTCTTCTGGAAGTAATAGACCTCTTCCTAAAATTCCTAATTGACTTGCCAGCAAATTCTCTTTGACTTTTCCTACCTGTTCCTTTAGGAGCTGTATATCATATTGTATCTGAAATACCTGCTGCATATGTGCGATTTCTGAGAACTCTCTGTTGATTGCATTTCCTAAATTGTCCTTTGATTTCTAATTGCTGTCTGTTAATATGTCTTGTAATGTAAATTAAAAATATTTTCTGAAATATTAAATACTACGAGTATATATTGTTATTTTAATCTGAATTTTCGTATTTGTATTTGCGGTTAATTTGCGTCTTGTAAAACTTGCTACCTTTTTCATCTACGAGTATAACGTGATCCTTATCAAAAATATCTAGGTCTGCTTTCGTATGTATTGGTTTATGTTTACTCTTATCTCTATTTTTTAAATATATATGTTCCTGACTATCTGTAAAATATATATCGTTTCTTTCTATTATGTTTTTTAATGTAATTTTCTTTGTTCTTCTTAACTGTTTCTATAATTTTGACATAATTATCGCTAGAAATGGTGCCATTAAGAAAGTCAATTGGTCTTTGTTTATTTGTTGAATGTATCGTTCTATTCTAAATCGTTACGGCTTTTAACACCTTGTTGCGTAACGTGTCCTTGTTGCTTTCGTCAGCTGTAAATGTACGAATATGTTCTTTCAACGTAGAATGAAACCTTCCTATATCAGAATTTATTATAGGGTGTAGTAATATGTAGCTCAACGTCATTCTCTTTTAAAAATTCCTTTATTGAAGAGAAACCGCTTTCACCGTCCACAACTATTTTCCGAGGAATTCCCAGGGAAGCGAATCTACAATGGAAGGTTTGGAGGAGTGGCATCCGTGTACGATGTTTTATTTCCCGAACTGTCACGTGTTTCGTGAATTTATCGATCATCGTAACGTATATTAAATTAATATTTGCATACCAGATGTCGATGTGTAGAATCTCGTTAGGTTTTTCTGGTGTAGCAGTTAATTTTAGAGGGATTTTATTTGGAAGTCGTTCGTATTTGGCTTTATTACATACTTCGCAATTGTTTATAAATCTCTGGATTTTATCCTTGAGATTCGAAGCGTAATATATATCTTTAATTTCCGCATATGTTTCGTTAATGTCTCTATGGTTCAAAAGCTTATGCGTGTTTATAATTACTATTGCTAATTTTTCCTCGTCAGTGATGTCGCCTAGAAATTTACTTTATTTTATTGTTTTAAGTAATCGATTTTTACTGAAACATTTGATGTATATGTCCTGAAACTTTGCAAAAAAATAGTTGTAATTTGAAAATATAGCTACTATTCCTTTAGGTGGAATAAATTTTTTCAAAATATCTAAAACGTAATTTTCTTTGAATTAAATTCTATAACAAGTCTTCTTTTGCCAAATTCTATATACGAGGGGCGTTCAATATATTCTCGGTATCGATATGAAGGAAAATGCGAATTCAATTTAAATTGTTTGTATTTTTCAATATAATCTCCCCTAACATCAATGCATTTGTTACATCTTGAGATAAGCTTTTTTAAACCCTCAAAAAAATAAATTTCCTCTTTCTCTGCAAAATACCCATTTATTGCCGACTTGAGTTCTTCATCATCCGAAAATCTTTTTCCACGAAGACATTTTTTCAAATCCGGAAACAGGAAATAATCAATAGGGGCAAGGTCTGGACTATAGGGTGGGTGTTGGATTTCTTCGAAACCACAATCTCGCGCAGCAGCCTTGGAAACTCGCGCCGTGTGAACTGGAGCGTTGTCATGAAGAAGCAACACACCCGCTGCGAGTTTACCCCGTCTTTCTTTTTAATTTCCTCCCGCAAATTATGCAAAGTGGAAGCGTAGGATGTGGCGTTGATGGTTTCACCTTTTTTTTTTGTACTCAATGAGCAAGATTCTCTTTGAGTCCCAAAAAACTGTGGTCATGAACTTCCCGGCAGACGGAGTGAATTTGAGCTTCTTCGGGGGGTCTGTTCATTTTTTATGCCACTGCATGGACTCTTGTTTGCTTTCAGGGTCTTAGTGGTGGACCCATGTTTCGTCCCCAGTAACAATTCGATCCATAACACCTTCCGCGTTCTCACTACACATCTCCAAAAGCTCTCTACAGCATGCGATTCTCACTTTTTTCTGAGGCGCTGTGAGCATTCGTGGCACCCACCTTGCACTGACCTTTGAAAGGTTAAGATGGTCATGAAGAATGGTGTGAATGGTACCAATTGAAAGCCTGGTGATCTCTGCCATCATTTTCACCTTTATTCGGGCATCCTCAAGAACAAGTTTTTCGACTTCTTTGATGCTTTCTCCCGTACAAGCAGTAGCCGGGGCGCCGGAGCGGGGGTCGTCTTCAATGCTCTCTCTGCCTCTCTTGAACTCACTTGACCACTTTTGCACAGTCGATAATGAAGATGCGGAACCCTGGTAAACAGCCACCATCTCTTCATGAATAGTTTTTTGACTTTTTCCTTGCTTAGTGAGAAATTTAATTACAGCGCGATGCTCAATTTTCACCATCATCGTCTCAGTTGCCATTATGATTCTGTTTAACTAGAGATAAAACGCGAATTAATAATCACATTTATATGAAATTTTACATGAATGCACTAAAATAATAGTATTACTTGATAAATAAGTCAATTTATATATACAACTGCAGCTTCACCCCGATACCGAGAATATGTTGAACGCCCCTCGTATATTTTATGTGTATTTATCGATTCTGAGTTATTCAAAATGATTTGAGATTTGTAAATATTAACTGGTGTCTCGACAATAGGGATGCACTCGCTACTATCTTCGTTAGTACTATGGATTGTGGCTATCACAGATTGGTCGTCGAGATTTAAGTTTTCTGCACTTGTGGTTCTGTTGACCTCGTTAAGGTTTTCCGAATTCGTTACATTTTCGCTGTAATGAATTCCTATCCTTGACAATCCGTCTGCAACTTGGTTGTCTTTACCTTTTGTTGAAGTTATATTCTCCTAATTTGATTTTCTACCTTTGAAGCTTAGCGTTTGGTTCCTTCAATGAACTGAGCCAGACTAAAGGTCGGTGGTCTGCTCGTATGGTAAACTTCATGCCTATAGGTAAGGCCTAAGATATTTTGTGGCCCATACAATCGCCAACAACTCCTTTGCAATGGTGGAGTAACTAGTCTCATGATCATTTAATGTACGGCTAGCGTAGCTTACTGGATGGTTTTCTTGTGTCAGGACGGCTCCCAAAGCATGGTTGGATGCGTCTGTTGTAAGTGTAAATTTTTTGTTAAAATTTGGGTACTTCAGGATGAGATCTGATGTTATTAGTGCTTTCAAATTTTCTAAGCTCTCAATATATTCGGGACTATTTACATCAATTTTAGCGTCTTTTTTTAGGAAAGTTGTCATTGGTTTTACCACCTTTGAATAATCCTTAATGAACTTCCTGTAGTATCCAGTAATGCCTAAAAAGATTTGACTTGTTTCGTTGTTTTTGGAATTGCATAGTTTTTTATGGCCGTTATTTTGTTAGTTTCCGGCTTAATTCCTTCCGTTGTTACTATATGGCCTAAAAATTCAGTCTCCTTTTTTAGAAACTCACTTTTGTCCAGTTGGACTTTGAGGTTGACTTCTTTTAATCTTTGAAAAATTTTCTAAAGGTATTTTTATATTTTAAATAAAGAAAAACACAACTTTCTTATTTCCGTTTTATTTCGCTACTCTTTTTGACAACCTCATAATCTTGACATTTCACAATATGTCATCCATATTGGGTGAATTCAGTGAACTTTACAACAGTCATCACTTAATAATTTTATTCCTTTTCATATAGATATATATGTATTGTAGAATTTACACTGGAATGTATTATTTTATCGTCACATGATTAATTCTTAATTCAATCTATAATATATTTACATACCATGTATGTAAAATTTAAAATGTGTACAATCACACTATCATTATTAATATATTTATATATATGTATGTATAAGTGCTAATTCATACTTCATTTATTCATACACATAACTATATTTATATAAATTTTATATTTTAAATTCATTTGATTTTAAAATTAAATTTAATTCTTAATTCATTTTATAATATAATTACATTTGTCAAATTAAAATGTGTACAATTACATTATTATTATTATTATTATTTTTCTTTTGTTGTAATATACATATGTATAAGAGCTAAATCATACTTCATTTATTCATACACATATGTACGGGTAATATATTGTAAAATGTTTGTGTGGGTACAAATGATAGAACTTATGCTTTTCAATACAAATCCCTTTATTCAGTACAGTTACAATTCACTATTTAATTCTTTCTCTCAGTACAATTCAATTTCTCAACCACTTATACTTTTCTTATCTTTTACTTAAACCACTTAATCACTTCTCCTAATTAACACTTCAAATTACACTTTAGAACTAATTTGCATACCTTTGGGATGCTGGTATTTATACTCGAATGACATACTTCACTTGGCAGCCGAATTGTTTGACCAAATAAGATCTCGGATGGTGTGTGCCCTGTTGAGCTATGGACCGCGCTTCGGTAGGCCATTAAGAAGAGGGGTATGTGTCGATCCCAATCCCGCTGGCAGTTGCTGACAACCTTAGATAGATGCTCATTCAGGGTCCGATTGAATCGCTCGACCATTCCATCAGATTGAGGGTGTAGTGGCGTTTTCCTTGTCTTTCTTATTCCCAAATATTGGCATATTTCCTGGAAGACTTTTGATTCAAAGTTTCGCCCTTGATCAGAGTGCAGCTCCATTGGGACCCCAAATCTGCTCACCCAGTTGTTCACTATCTGTTCGGCTACGGTCTTAGCCTCTTGATTTGGGATGGCAAACACTTCCGGCCACTTACTGAAGTAATCCATGACTACGAGGGTATATCGGTTTCCATTAAAGGTTTCGGGAAACGGCCCAGCGATGTCGATGGCTATTCGTTCGAAAGGTGCTCCGACATTGTATTGTTGCATTTGTCCATGTGGCTTTACTTTTGGGCCCTTGGTAGCCACACATCTTATGCACTTTTTGCACCAATTCTCGACATCTTGTTTAGCGCTTAGCCAATAGAAACGTTCCCTTACCTTTTGTAACGTCTTGTTTATTCCCAAATGGCCTCCTGAGATTCCGTCATGTATTTCATGGAGTACTTGGTTGACTCTGGACCGTGGCACAATTAGCTGCATACGAGATGTTGTCCCAGCGGCACTTTCCCATTTTCTCTTCAGCAATCCATCTTGCACAAAAAGCGAGTCCCACTGTGCCCAGTATGCCTTCAGAGTTTGGCTCCGATCTGATATCTGCTGCCAGCTTGGTCTTTCCTCGTGTTCTTTCCAGGTCTACATTTTCTTTTACCTGTATACGAGCTTGAACGTTTTTTATTTTATCCATAGACTTGCCGAAAACTGTAGCGTATTTCATTTTAAGGTTCTCAACTTTCGTCGATAAGCTATTATTCCTACTAGATGAAACTATCTGTTCATTTTTTTGTAAGTTAATAAGTTTATTCAGTCTAAATGCAATTTCCGCAACCACTCACGACCTAAAAGTGGCTTTCGATTTGATTCCACCACGTATAATTTTGCCCCGTTTACATTTTCACCAAATCCAGAACTAACACATATAACGAAATAACCCAGAACTTTAGTCTCAGTACCACAATAGCTCACTAATTTCGTGTCAGAGGGAAGTAATTTCATTTTACTAAAATATCTATTTTTATCTCCCTTATTTATTATCGTTACAGGAGAATCACTATCAATTTCAAAACTTACCTTTATATTGTTGATTTTAAGATAAATAAAAAACTTGTTTCTATCATAAGAAGTTTCTAAGCAGCCTATTTCAAGAATTTTACATTCTAAACTACATAGTTCTTCTACTGAACTTTCAGATTCGTCCGCACTGCTTTCGAGTATCGTATCGTCATCGATGTAATTAGTTTGTTGTCGTCTGTTTTGCGCTTTGAAACACACTATGCGCAAATGGCCCTTGGTATGACAAAAACTGCACACTGCATTCTTGTGCCGGCACTTATCAGATTTATGATCTTTATCGCTGTGGTGATAACAGTATATATTTTTTCCTGAATTTGTGCCTTGTTTTCGATAGTGGGATGCATGCTTATTATGTTGTCTTACCTTCGGCTTAGATGATTGTTGAATAAAGCTGACTGGTTGTGCTGCATCCTTCTGCTGTTGTATCTCTACACCACCTTTCGCAGACAGTTCCACTGCTTTTGCAGTCTTCAAAGCATTATCCAAAGTTAAATTTGCAGTCACCAGTAACCGGTTCTAGATTCGGGGGCTTTGTAATCCAAAAACAAATTGATTTCGTAAGGCTGTATGCAAGTAAGCGCCAAAATTGCAGTGAATTGCTAACTTGCGGAGCGCGATGCAAAATTCTTCCACTGATTCGTTGTCCGCTTGTTTCCTCAGATGAAATCGGAAATTTTCGAGAATCTCTAATGGTGCTGATTCGTAAACACTTGTCAACAAGCTAATTATCTCGCTGTACTGGAGCCAATTTGTCACAAAGCTGATCAAACGTATCCTGCCTCATGTAATGGAGGAGCAAGTGTACTTTTTTGCTTTCAACAGGATCAGCAATTTCCATAGCGCCCTCGAATCGCTCGACCCATCGCGACCATTGGGTTCTTGATTTGACGAATTTCTCGTAGATTGAGTAGTCCGACATTTTAGGGGCCCAAGAAAAATGTGCGTTGGCGTTTAAGGTTATGTACGCATATGTAAATATTAATATGAAAAGTCCAAATGAAACACTTGTATTTGTACTGGATCTTATATTTTGTAAGTGTGTTTCTTTTTATATTCTATTTTTTGTTAAATCCTATCCTCGTGGCCACTTTTATATTTTACATAAAGAAAAACACAACTTTCTTATTTCCCTTTTATTTCGCTACTCTTTTTGACA
This sequence comes from Volucella bombylans, assembly GCA_949129095.1. Classification (NCBI taxonomy): domain Eukaryota; kingdom Metazoa; phylum Arthropoda; class Insecta; order Diptera; family Syrphidae; genus Volucella; species Volucella bombylans. The sequence goes on from OX422140.1 coordinate 257,901,697, forward strand.
ACCTCATATTCTTGACATTTCACAATATGTCATCCATATTGGGTGAATTCAGTGAATTTTACAACAGGTATGTAAGATGTTCCTCAAGACTAGTAGAAAACACAATGATATCGTCTATGTAGACGAGGCACACTTTTCCAATGAATTCTGCCAGAACGTCATTCATTAAACGCTGAAAGGTGGATGGTGCGTTTTTAAGCCAAACGGCATTCGAATAAATTCGTAACGGCCGTCGCTCGTTGAGAACGCCGTTTTCATTATGTCGCTTTCATTTATTTCTATCTGGTGGAAACCTTTAGCAAGGTCCAATGTCGTGAAATAATTGAATTTTCCCAATTTATCAAAGATGTCGTCCATGTTTGGAATGGGGAATTTGTCGTCGATTGAAACTTCGTTGAGTTTCCTATAGTCGATGACCATTCTCCATTTTTTCTTCCCAGATGCGTCTCTCTTTCTTGGAGCGATCCAGATTGGTGCCGAATAGGGCGACTTGCTTGGGCGTATAATACCCTGCTAGAGCATTTCATTTATTTCCCTTTTTACTTAATTTTTGTGTACCTCGGGGTATTTATATGTTTTTGTGTATATTGGTATTTCATTGAACGTTTTTATATGATGCTTGATCGCATTAGTGAACTTCAAATCGCTACCTTCTTGATAGAAAATTGATGAGTACTGAGAGACGAGGCGAGTGATTCCCCTTTTCTCTTCCTCATTCAGGTGATCGATTCTGATTTGTTCAGAGATCGGATCTTTGCTGGTTTCCGTGTGATATATTTCCAAAGTTGGTATTTGTTTTTTTATAATTTTCATTCGTTACTTCATCTTTAGCCTTGCTGAAATATATCGGGATTTTCGTTTCGTCAACAATAAGAAGTCTACTCTTGAAATAGAGCATTGCCTCTAGTGGTAATAGGAGGTTATTTCCGAGTAAACCATCGAAAGCATCGTGAAAATTGAATTCCAGAAATTCCGCGGTTCTATTCGGTTTTTTGAATTCCTTAAATATAGGAATTCTAAGTTTTGAATTTATATGTAATGGTGTACTTGTAGTCAAAATTTTGACTGGTTTTTGTAACTTAATTTTCCATTTGGGGTGGCATATCCCTTTTCTAAGAATACTAGTGTCTGAACCGGTATCAATTAGTATTCTTAGATCATAGGTGTTAGTTTTGACAACTATATAGGGTAATTTTCGGGAAGATTGCCTTCCTGAAAATCCGAGTTTTCTTCTAGATTATATAATTGCCTACTCATAGCTGAAAGAGTGTCAATTGGTTCGACAGTATCTTCGTTATTCCTAGAATTACCCTGATTTGTACTGAAATTTCTATTGGTATTATTTCTGGACATGCCAGAGTTATTTTCGTTTTGTCGCCTTTTCTGTTCCCTAATTTCGTTATTATTATTAATACTATTCCTTTGGTTATAATTACCGAAATCATTGCTATTTTGTTTGTTATTTTTCCTAAAATTTCCTGAGTTATTCTCCCGAGGTTGGTGTTTCTCTTCTGGGTTGTATGTTTGTCGCTTGTTATTTTGCTGTTTGTTATTTTGATAACTAGTTTGCCTATAGTCCTGACCGTAATATGCATATCCTGCCTCGTGCAAGATTTGCATTGCCTCTTCTAAGTTACTAGGGTTCCTACAATATAGCAATCCCTTCATGGGCTCTGGTGATTTACTAATATAAATTTTCAAAGCGGCTTTGCAGTTTTGTTCCAATTCGGAACTATTGGCACCTCTATCTATTTTTGTTTTGTTATTGAGACGTCTTAGGACTACTTTTATGTCGTTATAGAATTCCTGACAATTTTTCTTGAAATGTATCCCTCTTAAATCATCGTATAGCTGTTCCACTAATTTCCTATCCCCGAAGTACTGGAAGAATACTTTCTTTGTCTCATGCCAGTTCTTAACACTGTTGTTGATTTCAATTGCCTCTCTAACTTTGCCTACTAACTTACTTTTTATAATGTCAAAAAAAATAAGCTGACTTGTCTCGTCGTATTTACTGAGAGTTGGAAAAATTCTATCTACTAGGTCAGTGAAACTGTGAAGATTGTTCCTATTACCATCGTAATGAGGTAAATTGCTTAAATACTTAATTGGATCAATGCTTAAAGTTAGGGGGTTTACTTCTGCTGGTTCCGGGGTCGCCCTTTCTAAATTTCTTCTTTGCTCAAGCAGGATTCGTCGTTTGATTTTCCTTAATTCTTCCAGGGCTTATCACTTTTTATGTTTATTGTTATTATTGTCTTTTTTCTACTTTTTTTATTTTTATTTTTGTGTTCGTATTCACTCTCGTTTTTTTTCCTTACTTGTATTTTTATTATTCTTGATATATTGTTTTCCTTCAACAAAACTCTTTTCCTTTACACGTATTCTTCACCTTTTCTACTTTATCAGCGTTTTTGTCCTTTAGCGGATCTTTTCGACACGTTTTATTTTTCCACTTTTAGCGGCGCTTTCGTCCTTAAACGGATCTTTTCACCTTCTTTTTATTTTTTTACTATTAGCGGCGTTTTCGTCTTTAAACGGATCTTTTCACCTTAATATTATTTTTTTACTTTCAGCGGCGTTTTCGTCCTTAAACGGAACTTTTCACCTTATTTTATTTACTTCTCCTTTATCGGAGTTTCATTTATTTCTCCTTGAACGGAGGACCGACTGTGCCAGGCATGGATGCAAACGCCAGTTTGCTTTAAAAAAAAAAACTTTATTTTCTCTCGACTTCCACTTAAGAACTAACTTAACATATCTTTTTTTACACATACTTTTTTTTTATAATGTACGCGCGCCTAAGGGGTTAGATACAGTTTTACTGTTGCCAAGGCGCGGGCGGAAAGGTAGAAGGAAGAGAAAAGAAAATTGTTCTTGTAGTGGTTTGAAACTCAGGTGTGTTTGGTTTCGATATTCGCTCTCCAGGGGTGGGAGTCTGAACAGGACGGCGAGTTTTTTTCTTCACTCACTGAAAGATGGACCATCCGAGTGAGAAGCGATTGCTAGTACCACTACACCACGGCCACCCCATATATATAGCTACACATTTGCAAACGTAATCATTTTTCGTGGGAAAAGAATTTGTCTGCTGGTGGCTTGTCACTTGATTCCAAGCGCATGTACTGATTAAGTGCATATGGGGCATGCGTGATCATTCACCTGAGTATAGTGATGGTAATGCATATTTGCATGGTGGTATTGGGAAGATGGCGAAGTAACGGGAAAGGGGGAAGTGGCATCTTCTGTGAGTGCAAAGTGTGCATATGGGGTATGCGTGATCATTCACCTGAGTAATAGTAAGGGTGATGCATATTTGCATGGTGGAATTGGGAAGATAGCGAAGTAACGCAAAAAGGGAGAAGTGGCATCTTCTGCCATTCATACCTTTATCATTGGTTAGATTGGCAAGAGGAGGTAGGGAGACTAATGGAATTAAAAGGTAGTGGTCTCTGAGACGTAACTGGTCTCTAGAGTGCCACAAAGCAACAAACATACACATGTATATAGTTTCACAAAATGGCGGCTGGTAGTCGCCATATTGAATTTTGATTAATATCGTGTCTTCAGTTACACGCGCAAGATTACGGCAAATCGACAGGTGTAAGAACCATCAAAATCGGCCCAGGTGTTTGGTTTCTCGAGTGCCACAAAGGAACAAACTTACATATATATTTAGTTTCACAAAATGGCGGCTGGTAGTAGCCATATTGAATATTGATTAATGTCGTGTCTTCAGTGAAACGCACAAGATTACGACAAATCGATAATGTAAGAACCATCAAAATCGGCCCACGCGTATAGCACGTGTTTGGTATCTAGAGTGCCATAACGGAACAAACATACATACGTACACAGTTTCACAAACTGGCAGTTAGCGATCGCCACATTGAATTTTGATTAATATCGTGTCTTCAGTGACACCCGCAAGATTACGACAAATCGATAATGTAAGAACCATCAAAATCGGCCCACCCGTATGGCACGTAATTGGTCTCTAGAGTGCCACAAAGGAACACACATACATATGTATATAGTTTCACAAAATGGCGGCTGGTAGTCGTCATATTGAATTTTGATTAATATCATGTCTTCAGTTACACGCGCAAGAATACCACAAAGCGATAGATGTAAGAACCATCGGAATCGGTCAACGAGTTTAGTCTGTAGAATGCCTTAAAGGAACAAACATACTTACGTATATTGTTCCACAAAATGGCGGCTGGTATATATATTTATATAGTTTCGCAAAATGGTGACTGGTAGTCGCCATATTGAATTTTGATTAATATCATGTCTTTAGTAACATGCGCGAGATTACGGCAAATCGATAATGTAAGAACTACCAAAATCGGCCCACGCGTTTGGCACGTATTTGGTCACTGGAGTGCCAGAAAGGAACAAACATATGTGGTAAATATAATACTTTTATTATGCTTTAAGTAACTAGTGATACAAGTAAAGGAACACAAAATTCCAAATTACAATTCAAAGATGCAACTCTACATTTTACATTAACAGACTGAGCAAACAATTTACGATTGACAATCCGCCGTTCTCCAGACCCGAAATAAAACTCTTCCTCTATTTCACCATCAGCTTGCATTTATTGTCATCCGCTCGACCGATATCCCATCAATCCAGCCAATTCCAAACGCCAATTGAATTCAACAACTTATGCCACGTCCACAGTCTCAGGGTAACCTAAACAAAACCCATCCGCTGCCTACCCCAATACGAATGACTATTGCCCTCAGTGGAGTCATTGTAGTACGAAGACAACATTACTCATATCACTTTGGTTTTTATGCTTTTCCAATGTAGATCAGCACAAAATCCATTCATGACAAATCAAATGTTCTCCTCGTAATTCAACGAGAGTAAACAAACTTCGATCGTCTGGGTCGATAAACGAGCGGATGACAACTCATACTACTGCAACATTATTCAGCACAACTGGTGGTCGTTAATCGTAAATTGTTGATTGTTTATAAAGATAAGAAGCATTTTCATATGTATATACTCGTAGTTTCACAAAATGGCGGCTGGTAGTCGCCATTTTAAACTTTAATTAAGATCATGTCTTCAAAGGCTCGCACAATATCACGACAAATCGATAGATGTAAGAGGCATCAAAATCGGCCTACGCGTGTGGCACGTAGTTGCTCTCTAGAGTGTCACAAAGGAACAAACACACGTATGTATATAGTTTCACAAAATGGCGGCTTTTAGTCGCCATTTTGAATTTTGATTAATATCATGTCTTCAATGGCACGCGTAAGATTACGGCAAATGGATAGATGTAAGAAGCATCAAAATCGGTCCACGCGTATGGCACGTATTTGGTCTCTAGAGTGCTACAAAGGAACAAACATACATATGTATATAGTTTAACAAAATGTCGGCTAGTAGCCCCCATATTGAATTTTGATTAATATCGTGTCTTCAGTGACACGCGCAAGATTACGGCAAATCGATAATATAAGAAACATCAAAATCGTTCCCCGCGTTTGGTCTCTACCGTGCCTCCAAGGAACCAACTTACATATGCATTTAGTTTCACAAAATGGCGACTGGCAGTCGCCATTTTGAATTTTGCTAATATCATGTCTTCAATGGCACGCGTAAGATTACGGCAAATGGATAGATGTAAGAAGCATCAAAATCGGTCCACGCGTATGGCACGTATTTGGTCTCTAGAGTGCTACAAAGGAACAAACATACATATGTATATAGTTTAACAAAATGTCGGCTAGTAGCCCCCATATTGAATTTTGATTAATATCGTGTCTTCAGTGACACACCCAAGATTACGACAAATCGATAGATGTAAGAACCGTCAAAATCGGCCCACGTGTTTGGTCTGTAAAGTGAAACTAAGTAACTAACATGCATATGTATATAGTTTCACCAAATAGCGGCCGGTAGTCGCCATATTGAATTTTGATTAATATCGTGTCTTCAGTGACACGCGCAAGATTACGACAAATCGATAGATGTAAGAACCATCAAAATCGCCCCACGCGTTTGGTTTCTAGAGTGCCGCAAAGGAATAAACATACATATGTATGTAGTTTCACAAAATCGCGGCCGGTAGTCGCTATATTCAATTTTGATAAATATCATGTCTTCAGTAGTACGCGCAAGATTACAACAAATCGATAATGTAAGAACTATCAAAATCGGCCTACGCGTTTGGCACGTGTTTGGTCTCTAAAGTGCCAGAAATGAACAAACATACATATGTATATTGTTGGATCTTAAGAATATTAGCAAACATTGAACTACTCGTATAATATATTATTCTATTCTATGCGATTTCAATAAAGTAATTGAATAATCTGTTATCTACAATAGATAGATATAACAGATTTGAATTTGGCGCCACTTGCAGTGGCAGCCACCATATTTTTTATTGTTACGAAAATTATAACGTGTTACTTGTATTGAATATGACCGTTTACCGGTCAGTTAGTTAAAATAAAGTTTAATTGTTCACGAACTCGCAAGGAAGACAGTATCGTTTTTATTTTTCGCTTTGCTCGCTAAGTTCATTTTTCATATCGACCATCTCAACGAAGATCCAACTACTTTTTTTGCAGTAGAGATCCCAAGTTGACGTTAGGAAAATGCTCTTAACGTGCATTTCTGGCGCCCAACGTGGAAAAAACCTAGTCGTAAATAAATTAAAAAAAAAAAAAACAAACAAAAACTTTGAAACAAATTCACAGACATTTCCAAAAGACGATAAAGTGAATCGCGTTTCGGTTATCGGTTTCGGGTGTGCAAGTGCTAATACGAGTTTAAAGACAATTATACATAAATCCCCTGAAACAAAAAACGAATAAATCCCCGATCACAAATACGAAAGAAGCTCAAATTGAAGCTGCTAACCCAGGAGGACAAATATATGTGGGTAGATAAGTATCATCTCCCACCCAGGTACGTCACAAATTGTTTTTCAATCGAATGTGCGCTTAAGTACATAACTGCCAAAGTCATAAGATAAAGTGGATGAATAAACGCACCTTCGAAGGAATCGCAATATGCATGCAGATAAAATTAATATACAAATAACTTATCAGTGTTAAAAAAAAAGAAGACATATTGCGATATTTAAAAGTTTGTTTGGGAGATTCTTTACGTATACGTATGGTCTGTGAGTTATCACAGTTGATGCTATTAAGGTCGCAGTCATCTTAAAATCCACTTAATCGAACTATTACGTTCCACATCGCTGCAAAGCCAATTACCATAGGATTATAATACACAAAATCTTTTACCTGACGAATTCACTGACGTTCGTTGCACTTGCTCAGTTTCGCCGTTCATTCTGTCGCTCATTCATATAGCAACAAAGCTTTTTTGTGGAACAAAGTCCACAATCAACTATACATTCATTGCATAGGTCTTCATTTCGCCCACATCTACAAAGTTTATTATAACCTTTTCTTTCTCTCGTCGTCGCCGGAGTGGATGCTACAATGATCGTATGCATTGAAGTAAAGCTTTCGATTGCAGATCTTTCGTCGAGATTCCCTATCGTGTGGATTCTATTGTCGCCAGTGGACACATATTAATGTAGTGACATAATCGCTTTGCAACACATCCAATTTAATAAGCAAGAATATTGTTCAATTACATCTTGCGGAACTTTTTCTATTTTTTACTACGTCTGAAATTTTCTAAACTCAATCGTTAGTTCAGTTAATCAGTCACACATACATTCGCGATAACTAACTCATTTTGATCGACGAACGTTGTTAATAAATTTAACTAATAATATGGCAAATGAGCCAACTATTGAAGAATTAAAACAAATGCGTGCATCTACAAAGGGCAGCATTACCAGAATTAAGAATCTGGTAGAAACCAAAGCGGATACTTTATCCGCAACAGAATTGGAATGCCGGCTAGGGATATTAGAGTCTTATTTTAAACAAGTTCTTTCATATCAAACTCAAATTAAGCGGAAGGTACCTGGTGATCCTAATCGTGGCGAGTTAGAAGATTTGTATACCTATACATATCGCAATGTCAAAAGTGGATTCGGAAACCCTAGCCAAATGGGACGAACACCTGGATTACAAAACACTTCTGCATTGGACAGACTATTCAGCTGTTCTAAGTATGCGATGTCAATACCTCGAGACTCGCGACAGCAAGCAGCTAAGACCTGTCTATGGACGAAAGACGCTTAACAAGGCAAAGTTATCATATACTGCTCATCGCCCTCAAACTTCTCTCGCAATCACTAAACGATCCTGTCTGTTTTGTGGAGAAACTAATCACTCGATTTCGAATTGTCCAAATTTTGGTAGGATAAATGTTATGCAATGGTTTTCGAATGCGAAGAAACTAGGCTTTTGCTTGAATTGCTTAGGAAAGGGTCATAATGTCGCAAAATGTCCATCGCCTTTTAAATGTAAAGTTTGTAAGCAGCATCACCACAGCCTACTACATCGACCACAACAGGAAGAGAATGTTTCTTCAGTTGACGAACCATCAACCTCAGCGCCTGTGAATGCCGCGTTGGAAACTGGGAGACCTCAGAAAGCCCAGGTGATTTTGGCCACAGCGTTAGTTCTCATCATGGATTCGACTGGAAGTTTTCAGATCGGAGGGGTGTTGTTAGACTCAGGTTCTCAAGTCAACATGATCAATGAACGATTTGCCAGGTCACTTAATCTGCAAAAGTCACCAACAAATATGGATATAGTAGGGGTCGGGGTAGCTCAAACGAAAATCAGTTTCCAAACCCAAACTACAATTCGTTCTAGGTACAATAATTTAGAAGTGTTCCTTGAATTTTTGATCACTCCATCCATCACTGGATATCAACCAGAAAAAACTTTAAGTGTGGCACAATGGAAGCTACCCAAAAATCTAGAGTTAGCAGACGAATATTTTTACCAACCTTCGCAGATTGATTTGCTGTTAGGGGCCGAGTCTTTCTTCGATTTGCTTAAAGTAGGTCAGGTCAAACTAGGGCAAGGACTTCCGACTTTACAAAATACATCGCTGGGTTGGATTGTTTCTGGCAAATATAAAACACCGTTGAACAGGGGGATGCAACAATGCTTCTTAAGTTTAAACGAGGACTCACTGGATCGCTATGTGGAAAGGTTTTGGGAGTTAGAAGAACTTCATGACCAGAAACCAAAGTGGACAGAAGAACAGAGTGATTGCGAAGCTCATTTCAAAGAAAATCTCGAGAGTTTAGCTGATGGTCGACTAGTTGTACAACTAGCATTCAAACGGAATTCAAGCTGTTTAGGATCCTCATATAATAAAGCTTTTCGTCGATTCTTAGCACTTGAGCGTAGGTTGTCAAAAAATCAGTCGTTGAAGCAACAGTATACCGAATTCCTTGAGGAATATAAGAAATTAGCGCATATGTCACTCGTCAAGGAACCTAACTTAAACGAACCACACTATTACTTACCTCATCATTGCGTTATTAAACCAGGTAGCGTATCAACAAAACTTCGGGTGGTGTTTAATGCTTCATGCTACACATCCTCTCAGATTTCGTTGAATGATACTCTAATGGTCGGCCCAACAATCCAGCCTGAGTTATTCAATATCCTTCTTCTGACATAGTTAAAATGTATCGACAAGTTTTGATACATCCTGCTCATCGAAAGTTCCAGTACATTCTATGGAGAACAGACGAATCAGGCCCAATACAAACATACGAACTCAACACAGTCACATATGGCACCCCTTCGGCGCCATTTTTAGCGATTCGTTGCCTTAAATATTTAGCGGATAAATACAAAACATCATTGCCATTAGTTTCCTGCGCTCTAGAGGAAGATTTTTATGTAGACGATTTTATCACAGGAGACAACAAGATTGAGACGTTAGTTCGGAAACGGGAAGAAGTCACATCCATTTTAAATTCAGCTGGGTTAGAGTTGTCTAAATGGAATAGCAATCTCCCAAATATTGACAAGGCTGTACAGAACACAAACATAAAGTTGAGTGAGTCAGGTTTCACTAGCACTTTGGGGATATCGTGGAACTCGGTTTGTGATCAGTTTATCTTTTCATATGAGCCGAATAAAACATACTCCAAAAATACAAAACGATCCATCCTTTCACTTTCGTCGTCGCTCTTCGATCCATTAGGCCTACTTAGTCCAATCATAATTAAAGCAAAGATAATCCTTCAACGAATTATGGATCGAAAAAATTGACTGGGATGCAGCTCTTCCACAAAGCATCGAAACCGAATGGGAGCAGTTATGGTCGATTTACACTCTGTGCAGAATCTATCGGTTACTAGATTTGCCATAATCGCAAGGAGGCACAGTTATCAGATCCATGGGTCCGCTGATGCATCTATGCACGCATATGGTTGCTGCATATATCTCCGAGCAGTTGATAGTGCAGGGTCTACACAAGTAAGGCTTTTGGTATGAAAGTCTCGAGTGTCACCTATAAATAGAAGACAACTTCCTCGGTTGGAGCTGTGTGGGAAAAAATTCAAGGCATTTTTAAAGGTAGCCAGTTAGAAGTTTACTTTTGGACAGATGCTGCAATTGTTCTTCATTGGATTTCTACGCACTCATCAAAATTGACAACATTTGTTGGTAACCGGGTTGCTGAAATCCAAGAAAAAACACGAGGAGTCATCTGGCGCCACGTTCCTACACAGGAGAATCCGGCTGACATCGTATCAAGAGGATGCAATATTCAGGAGTTGAAAGGCTCGATCTGGTTCAATGGTCCACGGTTTTTATTGCAGAGTGAAGGAAATTGGCCGTCAAGAATAGAGATCCCGCTTTCTTCAGAGGAAACCTCATTAGAAAAAAGAAAAACCGTACTCATCAGTAAAAAGTCAGAACGCAATTTTGTATACGGAATAGTCGAGCGTTATAGTTCCTATTCAAAAATCCTTCGAATATTAGCGTATGTAATAAGATTTTGTCATCGGTTAAAAAGGCAATCATCTAAAATGGATCCATTTTTAACGGTTGCGGAGATAGACAATGCGTTATTGCAAATCATTCAAATTATACAATCAGACTCGTTTACTGAAGAAATTGATGCAATCAAAAGCAATCGTTCTATTAAAGGACCTATTAAGTGGTTGAATCCCTTCTTGCAGGAGACAAATGGTCTCGTGTTACTGAAAGTTGGAGGACGGCTAAAACTTGCGGAGATTCCTGAGGAGTGTAAACATCCTCTGTTGTTACCAAAAAACCACCCATTCACAAAAACCTTAGTCCGACATCTACACTTATCTAATTACCATGCTGGACCAAGAGCTTTGCTTGCTTTGCTGATACAACAGTTTTGGATAATCAATGCTCGAGAAGTCGCGCGACATACGGTAAGGCAGTGTATTCACTGCGTTAGATATCGACCCAAACTTCTGGACGAAGTCATGGGCGATGTGCCGAAAGAGAGGTTGACTCTCTTTGCGGACCTATCTATACGTATCTAAAGATCAGGAGCAGGTGCCCTACAAATGCTATGTTGCAGTGTTTGTCTGTTTCTCATCAAAAGCTGTTCACTTAGAAATTGTTACTGATTTGTCGGCCGAGGCATTTATTGCAGCTTTGAAAAGGATGATTGGTCGTAGAGGTTTACCCAGAGACATACATTGCGACAACGTGACCAATTTTGTGGGATCACAATCCAAATTAAAAGAATTTCGCAATATGTTCTTTAAAAAATGTTCCAAAGAAATCTTGCAATTTTTTTGTGCTAATGTTGGCATAAATTTTCATTTTATACCCCCCAGGGCACCTCACTTTGGCGGAATCTGGGAAGCGGCCGTTAAGGTCGCAAAGGGTCATCTGCAGCGAAGTTTAGGTGGAGCAAGGCTGACGTTTGAGGAGCTTTCTACGGCACTTGTCGAGATTGAAGCCGTGATGAACTCTAGACCTATCACCCCGATGTCATCCGACCCTAACGACCTGGAAGCTCTTACGCCCGCACATCTATTGATAGGGTCGTCTCTGAAAACCATCATAGAACCAACTATTGAAGTTCCGGAAATAAGCTACATCGACCGGTGGCGCCGAATCAACGCAGTCAAAACCCATTTCTGGCGCAGGTGGTCTGTGGAATACCTGCATGAGCTACAAGGCAGAGGAAAATGGACGTCGCCTGAAAATTGGCGACTTAGTGCTTATTTACGAAGACAACGTACCACCCCAAAGATGGCTAATGGGAAGGATAGCAGCAGTCGTCAAAGGCTCCGATGGCAAAGTCCGAGTCGCAGATGTGAAAACAGCTAAAGCAACTATCACACGTCACATTCGAAGACTTGCACCGCTACCGTGTTAGGCTCTTGAAAGCAGATGCTTTCAAAGGGGGCGGAATGTTGGATCTTAAGAATATTAACAAACATTGAACTACTCGTATAATATATTATTCTATTCTATGCGATTTCAATAAAGTAATTGAATAATCTGTTATCTACAATAGATACATTCTGTAATTTTTATAACACTTTGTACAAATTATAACAGATTTGAATTTGGCGCCGGTTGACTATTTTCTGTGGGGCTACGCTACGTTGATTTATGCCATCACACCGACGACATTGGAAGAGCTCAGAGCCAACATTGAACGCGAAATAGCGGCCGTTTAGGCCGAAATGTGTAGCCGAGTCGTTGAAAATTGGGTCCACCGAATCGACCGCTGTAAACGTGACCGCGGTGGCCATATAAACGAAGTCGAGTTCCGTTCATAAATGTTTTGATTATACTTCAAGCCGATAATAAAGTTTTTGAAATATCTCAAATGGTTTGCGTTTTATTTAAAAAAAAAGTTGTCAAGTCCTTATTGGAAAACCCTATATATAGTTTCACAAAATGGCGGCCGGAACTCGTCATATTGAATTTTGATTATATCATGTCTTCAGTGACATTACCCTTCCTTTTACATAGCGCAGTCTACATAGCTCTTGATATACTCCAAGTTACTTTAAAAATAACATAATTTACTCTGTTTTGGAATATATAATTAATCCAAATGATAAGTATTTACATCACTAATATACGTTTCTGCGGCATCAAACTGACTGGTGAAATACTCGCAGTATTCACAGCTGATCCCTACTGCCAACTTTCACATAATAAAACTGTCTCTGTGGGAAATGGCTACAATTAAGCAATTCGTTCAAATTACTATAGATTGCGCTACAGCCCGGGGTGGAGTTGACTTTCAACCAATAAGCCTTTCCATCTAGACCCATGCAATCTGGTATAGTTCATGCATCTATACCGGACTAGGATCTTATATGATATAAAGACATTTAAATTGTTGGATTGATTAAATTGCCCACAGAAACAACGGTTAGTAACATACGTAAGAATAATACTCTCAACACCGTTATCATTGTCAGCTAAGACAAGATAAGATAGTTATACAAAGTCTTTTATTACTTTATTTTTATTACTTTATTTACATATACATATATTGAGTGTTAAGTACTACAAGAAATCACTTTCGACCATTCACATTTTCCTTACAAAAATGTAAGTAAATACAAAATTAATAAACTTTTTCTTTCTAGGTAATTTACACCGGTGCCATTTTATCGGGCGAATACGATTACTGGCAGTTTTGTTGGGAAAGGTTTGTTATGCTCCAACATTCACCAGAAAATTATACGGAGCGTATGCAACTAGTTCGGGCACTTGGTAGAACAAAAGATGTTTGGCTTCAAAATCGACTTCTTTCACATATAACAGTGCTTCCTACTAATGAAATAGTTGAAGTACTTCAATCGATCGCTGGTACTCCTGTCGGTGGTGCTATAGCCTGCCGGTTTTTGCAGGCAAACTGGTTCCACCTTCAGTCAAGATTAGGTAACGGAACACTGAATTTCGCTAAGGTCATATCTATAATAACGCAATATGGAGCAACTAATTTTGACTACGATGAGGTAATTTTTGTTAACCCAGATCCCCTATATATATACATACATTCTAGATTTTCACTATTTGTTCAATTACGAGTATCTTGAAAAGAGTAAAAAAGGTCTTGAAAAAATCTTGATTCTTTGATACTACCAAATCTACCCGAATTTATTTTTCGTGTATTTCCGTAAGGAAGTTATGGGGGCGATAAATACCTTTGTAATGTGTACACACAAATCGAGAAAAGAGAAATTAATTGTAAGAAAATGAAGATAAAGTGTCAGAAAGTTTTAGGGACTACACTTTGACACATTTTAAAGAAAAAAATTGCTTGGGTAGAAGGTCGGAAATGCATTCCATCCGAGATGCAGCAGTCTTATTGAACACGGAATCTTTAGCATGTATGCTTATGCGGTAATGAATGGAGTATGATTGAACTTGTAGTTACGAGTATGAGTACTCTTATTGTTTAGAAGCAACTTCAGCTCCAGTAGAATTGTGCCTTGAAGAACTCACAATTTTGACTTCAAAAAAAATAATAATAAATTTGTCTTTTTGTAACCAGAAACTGTGTACATAATACATACATCCAAACAAAGAAAGTGACAAGCGTTTTCTTTCCAATCGCATCAAACTTAAAATACGTCCGGGATAAGCAAGCCAGGTGAATTGCCAAACCAGGTATACAATACTATAAGTTGAATAGATATTTGATTAAAGTCAGAAAAAATGCCTTTTATTTTTGATAAGGCTTAGTTTCATGACCCATAAAAGCTAATTTCTTTGAAAAAATATAAAAGGCCTCCAACCTCATTTGCTGTAACGCTTAACAAGTAAAAAAATACTTTCAAAGAATTGCACGAACCGCCATAACATTAAGAAGAAGGCTTTCCAGGTTTACAAAGACGATATAGACGTGGTAAACTATGTAAGATTCACACACTGTTGAGCGGAAAGTGTTAAAATCTACGTCGCCATTATGTCAGTAATAATCCAAAAATTAGCCTCAGAGGGAATTGCAATTGATGAGTGAACAAGCAGATTCTATAAGTGCAACCGTACAATAGACCCGATAAGATGCTCGGAGGATACCGAATAATAATAACAGAAAAAAAGCTCGTTCAAATGTGAAAATCCATTTGGATGACAGTTTGAAAACTTTCTTGAAACCTTTCTTGTGCGTGGAGGAGGCTAACTTCACAGAATACTTACCCTTATTTGTTTCAGTGAACCTTAAGGCCACTACCCAGCCAGTATCAGCAAAAACAAATCTACTTCCAAAAGTTCAATGGTTAGACCGGTTTGCAGATAACTACCAATTGCATTTAAACCAGAAGCTCAACGTCTTAACCGAGTAGAAAATCAACCCAAATTATGATGCAGACATACTCATCGCCTGAAATACGTAAGCACGAATGCAACCAGCCAGAACTGTATAGAAAAACCATATATGGTACCACAGGGAATGTGACACAGCAAAGAAAAAAGCATTTATTTACTTACGTTTACTAAAAGAAACTGGAAGTATTTTGGCAATGTTATGATATCAAGAGGCCAATAAAATCTTCAAAAACATTTGCTACAAAAAGCAAAAAGGTTATTTGAGGCAACTGATAGTAAAACTTAAAGAAGTCAGAGACAGCCGATCTTTGGGGGAGATTGCATGAATAATCAACGGACAAACTTTTGTGGGCAGTACATTGACCAGCGGCCATAAACTGAGCAATCTGGGTGTGTAAAAACAGCTTAGGATTATTCAAAATCTCTACAATAAGAATAAAACTGCAGTATGGGATGGATGAAATATCTCAAATTGGACTGGTTTAGGGGCAGGTATGAAATATGATGTCTGAGGAGTCCATTGCTTTTTTGATTTTTTTGTATGACTTGTCAATTTTTCTGCTAGAAGGCATTGAATACGGTAGAATAAAAATAAAACTGTTGATGCACGCTGATGACGTAATCAAGCAAGATATAGTCAGCAGGTGAAAATATACTGCGATATGTAGAACTTAGAACTGTAGAATGTAGAACTACTCAAGGGAAGAAAATGTTGGTGCTGAGTTGAAAATCTGACAAAGGTAGCAAACTACAAATGTCTCGGGGTCATTTTAATATCGCGATTATCTTTTAAAAAACACATACAAGAAACAACAAAAAAGATAAAGAATGCAATTAACTGTAGCTGGAAGAATATACTTGCTAAATGAGGTGTTGCATTAATCAGAAAATATAAAATTTACGATACAATAATAAGATCCATCAAGTGTGGAGTATCTACCAGTATGAAGAAGTACAAAATCTGTTAAGCTACTTCAATCAAAATTTTTTTAGGTTGCCGAAAAATACCTTAAACTTTATGATATACCTGGCAACCCGTGTAGGGCCACTGCATATCGACATACTAAGCATGTACTGCGTATATATCCTAAAAAGAAAAGCACCTCCAAACCAACGTGAGGAACGCGATAGCGGTGCAATCATCTCATATCGCACAACCCTTAATTTTTCAGAGAATGGTCTCGATTATGTATCGAACATGGGATACAGAATACAGAATATAACGCAATAATACCGGAAGCAACCCCGTAGATTTTGTGGAAAAAGATGGATATTTATATTACCGAGCCGTGTATAGAGCCAATGCCCAATAAAGCATCACAAGAACCATCAAAAACTATTTTAACGACCAAAACTCCATAGATAAAATCTCTTCGTTACTAAAGACCACGGGAGAGCTCTTGCAGCTAACATATGTTATGACTAGCTAAATTATTCAGTAAAATATCGACAACAAATAGTTGCCGAAGATTTCGGAATTGTACTCGGTATTTAAAATTATTTCAACTCATCTTTTCTAATTTTGAAACAATTATTTTTGGATTTTCGAATCATTTTTGAACTAATCGCTACTCATAAATATGTACCTATATGCACAACATTTAAAACTCTGTCTTGTCCGACTGATGCAAACACCAAATGCTGCACTACAGCGTAATGACAAAAAACTAGGCAGCTATGGACCAGCAGCATAATGACTTTGAAACGAAAACAAATCAATTAAACAATTTAGAACCTATTCTAAATTTCATGTAAATACCTATTTTTTTTTAAAGAACTTAAAACTCAAGTGGGTATGAATACACTTATAATGTCTCAGCATATGTTGAGTTTTTTATAAAATGGGATAGAGAAAGAAAGAAAGATGTTTGGGCTCAATGGTTATTTCGCTCCATGGGTGGCATCCAACATGTAATGGGGAGACTAAATTCTTAGTGGAAGTTGGTTTGTTGTGGATTTCTAGTCAAATACTCATCTTACTAGATTTTCGTTAGCTGAAAAAATTAATGTATTTCGAGCGAGGCTGGGATTCGAATACCGAACCTTCGGATTTGGAAGACAGTCCACTACGACTTGAGCCACGCCCACCCTCTTGAAATAAACAACATACAGGAATTCTAGAAACTTATGACGACAGAAGGACGAATCACTAGCAACCACGAGAAGAATTTGCTTTGTTTAAAAGCATCCCAATTACAGCAATGTCGATCGCGCCCTCATCGTCATAGAACCCTCATCTACATATCTTGCAGTAAACGCTTACCAAGACGAGTATTACCCATCATCGAAGGATGACATTGTATCATGAACTCCGCGATAATATTTTATGACGGTCCCAAGCCCGGACAAAGCAGGAGGGTTTAAGGTAAGGAAATATTGTCCTATCCCCAGTAAAATATTGTAACCCCTAGCGCTAACTGGGCCACCCAGCCTCAGGGAACATAAATTTAAGAACTGGTCCTCCAGGTTCGAGTTTGTCGTGTAGCCAGAAACTACACACTAAAACATCGGATAATGAACGGATCAAATAACTACGGACTCAGTTATAAAACTAACATCACTGCTTTAAAAGAAATAAGATGGAAATGTAGCGGACAAATATATAAAAAAGATTTTACTTTGTTCTACAGCGGAAACAAAAACAGAAGCGGACAATACGGGAAAGGTATTTTAATTGACAAAAAGACAAAGAAGAGCGTTATATTGTAGGATTCGAACCAATAAACGAAAGGCTAAGTACATTAAAGATTAAAGGAAGGCTTAACAGCATCACATACATATCTGCATATGCACCTGCTGAAGACAATGACGAACAGGAAAAATACGAATTCTACGACAATATGCAGGAAGATTTCATCAGAAGTACAGCTGAGCAACACTGCCTACACAATAACACAAGTAATAACGGAATCAGATTATGTAAATTTTCAAAAGAAAATAATATGAGGACCAGAAGTACATCATTTCAAAGAAAAGAATACACAAATGCACAGGGAAAATACCGGGATTAAGAAGTGTTAATAAATAGACCGTATTGTCGTGCAAGACATGCTACATCAATAATGGACTTAAACACATGCAGAGGAGCGAACTCTAACTCTGATCACTACCTGGTCAAATCAACAACCCACCGAAGAATATCAAATGTAGCGAAAATCAAGGGTATCAAAAAGAAAAAGGGGGATACAGATAAACTTCCAGACCCAGAAATGAGAGAAAAATATCAGAATATGATCAGGCGAGAAATAAAAAATTTAAACAATCTAGACAACAAAGACATAATTCAAAAATAGAGCAATATAGAAACCACGATATTAGCTACAACAAATACAATTGTAAGCGAGAAGAAAATAATGAGCAACATAACATAGAATGGTTCGACCAAGAGAAAAGTGTAGAGCAGCAATTGAAGAGAAGGGTGTAGAGCAATGGAGAAAAGAATATTGCAAGACACAAAATGATACACTGAGATATACAAAGGAATTGAGATGCGCACAAAATACAGTGAATACTAGCGAACAAAATATAATATGAAGAAGTAAAAAGAAACAAATGATGAAAAGAAAGGTAGAGGATTTTAACAACGAAAGATTAAAAAGAAATATGAGAATATTCTAAAACAGGTAAAAAAAAATGACTGAACATTTCAAACCAAAAATTAATATATGCAAAGATGAAAACGGACATACAGTAGTTGAGGAAAACCAAATTGTGGAAAGACGGAAAACCTATTTCTAACAGACGCTAAACATAGAAATCCCAGAGAGAGATGAACATAACTCAATAAATAATCTTGACGAAGAAACACAAGTAGTCGAAACACCAACCCAAGAAGATATAAGAAAAGCCCGAGCTAAATTGAAAAACAATAAATCACCAGGAGAAAACATGATCGCAGCTGAGTTTTATAAAAATGGAGGGAACACTATAAACCAAGTACTACATAGACTTATATGTAATATATAGGAATTGGAAAAAATGCCGACAAAATGGGAAACCAGCATAATTTGTCCTATTTACAAAAAAGATGACAAACTTGAGTGCAGAAACTACAGAGGCATCACTCTACTTGACACAAAATACAAAATAATGAAAAATACATAGTTCGAAAAATTCAGTGAAACAGCAGAAATTAAAATAGCAGAATACGAAAGTGGCTTTAGAACGTGACTACCAACAACCGATCAAATTTTAATAACACAAACAATACAAAAATGCTACGAGTACAGCATAGATATTCATATTCTCGTTACTGACTTTAAACAAGCATTTGATAGAATCAATAGAAATATAATACACGAAGCGCTTATGAGTATAGGGATCTCTGAAAACGCCGACACTTAGAGTTAATGACAGCTAAAGAAACCAAAGCTAAAGTCGCTTTACAAAATACAATATCAACAACGCTTACTATCAACTGATGTTTGACATCAGGAACAAGGAGACGCGTTAACTCATATTCAATATCGGCTACATGACTCAATAGGTAGACTTGAGAGCAATGGAAATACATATCTTTAACAAATCCTACTACAAACATGTTTTTTTTTCTGTCGGAACAGAGACTCAGGAAAAGAAGTAGTCCATTGTACTTTCTGTAAATTCCTTTTAATAATATCCTTCAGTCTTACGAAGGAAGATGAGTAAGCACTTAAATGATAAGGTGCCTACAGTACCGGCACCGATCACGATGTGAGCATAACCCGAATATTCAAAGAGATAGTGTTTCGCGGTTTCACCATCACTTTTACAGCATGCATCGCAGGATGTTGTGTCACTTATACCCAGCACATTAAAGTGCTTACCAACCCGTCATGAGGCCAGCAAGCAACCTGCAGTCCTTCCTGCTGAGAGGCAACAAAAGGCCGCTGACTACCTAGAGACGTCAGGAAACAATCATTTGGGCTGCCTGCATCTGGAGGTGCTATGCCATCTACAGTTGTGTTCATATGAGACCCAACTGTCTATGGAAGCCTTAACCGCGGGCAGACCGAACGTAGGCTTGGGTCCTGAAAAACTCTCTACTGAACCTCAGAATTCGATTACATAGCAACAGAAGTTACGGTGTCATTGTATCGGACGGCATGTTCATAAGACCAGCGTCATAAGACAGCCGACGCACAAGGTCATCAAAGCTCCAGTGCGTGTTGCAAAAACGACCACTTCTTTTTAAATTTAAATTTAAAACCAAGGGATGGAGATTCATCAATGCATCTAGTCCGGAGAGAAGCTTGTTATCCAGGATGACACCCAAATACTTGGCTTCTTTGGAGAATTCGATGCTGATTGCTTTAGGCACTATATGAGTCTGGCCAGGGAGCTTCCTCCTTCTCGTTACAAGTGCACCAGTCATCCATCACGTCTAGGGCTGTCTGCGCTTTAGAGTAGACAATTACTAGACACGATCCATCAGACAGTACAGCTACATAATCAGCATATACTTGTGTATAGACGTTAGAACTATTGAGCGCGTTGAGCAGTGAGTCAACCAATATGCACCATAGCAGTGGAGGCACAACGCCGGGCAACTCCTGTTATACCCGCCACAACCTGTTTGCCGCGGCTAGCATCCGCAATCAGTTTCCTATTCACCAGCATTGACTTTATCCACAAAATTAGTGATCCGTCTACACCGTATTGTCAGGCCGAGTTACACGAAAGCACCTTCAATTTCAATGAAAATGTCCAAGGCGTATTCCTTCTTGTTTAGTGCTCCTTCAATTCTGCCTACCAAATTCTGAAGCGCACTCTCGCAGGATCTTCCGCATCTTGCATCGCCGGCAGTGGATGTATGCTCAAGGCGACCATTCTCCCTTTCCGATTTTCGGTAAAAAGGCCACTCCCACTGTGCCTGACAAGCAGTGAAAATTGTCTTCAGTGTTGCCAGCAGCTGGTCGATAACTTTTTGTAACATAACTGGGTAAATACCATCGGTGCCAGGCAACTTGAAGTCATCAAAGGAAGCAAGAGCATGTTTAATGGCCTCACCCGTCACCAAAACCGATGAGATATATTAGAAACGGCGTGTTGTGTTGTTCAGCTCACTATCATCTTTGTTGATAGGAGCTAGTTGTGACTGGTTCCGATTAGGTTGACTGGGAAGTGAGACCCAAGCATCAAACGGAGAGTCGCTGCTTTCGACTCAATATAGGTACCGTGAGATTTTCTGAGTAGTTAAAGACTGGTTGATCTTCCCCTTTCTAGGATTTTGAGCAGCCTACTAGCTTCACCTATAGTTGGGATATTTTCGCAAAAAAGCTTAGTAAGAGGAGCTCTTCAAAGTCCGAATAAGCCTCTTAAAATCTTTTTGCTTTGATCTGTAAAGATTCCAATCTTCCTCCAATTTTCTGGACTCTTTACGAAGACGCTGCAGGTGGACATGCCATTTCGAAACACTTGGTGTGGGGGGCCGTGGCCATGACCTCAAGCTTTTTTTCTTGTTCTGAGCTTAGGGGGGGGCACTATTGTACTTGTCGAGCTCCTCCTTAAATCGTGTCCAGTTTTTTTTATGCGGATTCCTCCTCTTCAACAAGGTGGAGATCTCGCATCCGATTCTGAATTCGATGTATCTATGACGTGACATGGAAATCTCCGATAGTACTTTCCAGCTAGTAATCTCCTTGGCATACCTGTTGGACAAAGTTAAGTCGATTACTTGCTGTCTTACTCTCGGAGCAAAAGTTGGCTGAGAGCCAACATATTTGACAGCCAGGTCAGACGATAGTATTTAGTCCATTTGACGATTACCTCTCACGTTGCATTAGCTACTGCCGCAAAAAGTGTTCTGAGCATTAGCATCGCAGCATATGATAAGTCCCATCTTTCTGGAATCGCAATTCGGTAGTGGAGGCAATAACGAATAAGAGGGAATATTAGCAGACGAAACGACGAATTTATGCCATTCTCCATTTTTTTCGTAGCTTATGTCTACAGGAACTAAATCTTGGTTACAAAGTTACACAAGTGAGTTCTATGAGAGGGAGCGACCTTTCCGGTCGCTTGTCTTAAAGTGGTGTGAAACCCCTTTAACATCCCAAACCACAGATACGTTTATTCCGCACCCATGGTTCCTGTATGGATATCATGTGGGGTTTTGTATTCATCACGGAAAGTCTCCTACATAGAGCTGCAGTAGTAAGTTTGGAATGTTGAAAGTTGATTTGAGTTCACAGAATAGATGGGTACTGGAATGGTCATCTCCTATCAGCACTCATTTGGAAACAAAGTGGAAATTAACCCTTCCAAGGTGCAGATAGGTTTAATGGCCTCGACGGAAGCTTTGTGTAGGATAACAACAAGTCAACTTCCACTAATAATTCAGTCTCCCCATTAAATGTTGGATGGCACCCATAGAGCGAAGTAACCACTGACCCCAAATGTCTTTCTTTCTCTCTCTATCCAATTATATACAATATAGTGTAATCATACATATATGCTTGAGTGCTTGAGTGATAGGTTCTTTAAAAACAAAAAAAAAAACCGGGGAAACAGGTTCTTTCTGTCCCTGAAAGAGTAGATTTCCTACTTTTTAATGCCAAGTCCAGGGTTCTGGATATGAAGACGCATCAAGGAATCTCCCGTTTCTCTGCGTTGCCGCAGCACCTCTCAAGTCTTAGTTTACAGGGGTAAGATTTTCGGGACAGATTTGGTCGGCAATTCAGGAGTTTGCTGCGTGGAGTACTTCACTCTAATAATTGCATACCGTAGCCCTCTGCTTGAATGCAAACATTCTTTGCTTTGGCTAGCTCCCAATGCTGATCAACACAGTGTTTGCATTCAGCATCGTTCAGACTTTTGTCATTGCCAGCCTTCCTAATTCGAAGCACCAGAGAGGAGATAGCAGCATCCTTGTAGATGCGCCCGTCTCATTCCTTTTGTCATTTTTTTTGGGGGTTGCTTCTCCAGCGACGACCAAGTTCCATCCGCCTCCAGCTGCAACTTGTGTTGGTTGCAGGTCCGGTTTCAGACAGATCTTGTGCGCCACCGGCGGAGCGGTTTTAGACTTTGTCCGTCGTTTACGACCTATGCTGATAGCACTGCCCTCGTCCGGACGGCGTGTGCGTGTGAAACCACCGCTGGTTTTGTTTTTAACAATGGGTTTGACCGCTTTATGCGATTTTCGTCCATTGGAACTACAGACTTTGTTGGTTACAGGACCGGTTTCATCCGGGCAACGTACGCGGAGAGATCCACTGATAAGAGTGCCGGAAGCGTTCTTCCTCTTGGCACTGTTTGGGAAATAAGAAGAGCTCGCACTTGGGTGTGACTTCCACCGACCTGTTCCTCTTCTCGGTCGCCGCTGGGGTAGTGAGACACTTGGCACTCGCGTCTTCAACGGCACTTTCCATCTCTTTGCTCCGTTAGTTTCCTCGCGTCTCCGTCGCCTCTTCAGCAGCCCCTCAGACGGTAGTTCTTCAGAGCGTGTCTCTTCTGGAACCCGTTCCATCTTTTCGGTTTCCCGAGCCGTCAGAAACAGTACCCTGACCAACCACATTCTGATGGAGCTTAACCGTAACAGGCATGGCCTCTCCAGTACTCTCTCCATCGTTCTAGCTTAATCTACCGAACGTGTCGTAGAAAGAGTCCCACGGCGAAATCGACTGGTGGGTTGTATAGTATTTCGGGTGGGGCCTGCAGAATCCGTGCCTCGGCCGCAGGCGATAAGACCACGGGTGGATTGTCACTATTACGAGTGCCACCTGGAGTATAATCTTTTGGGGTTACTTCCATACAGTAAACCGTTTTACGCCTAGTTTGGACATTTTTGGCGCCTAGTTGGACGTCTCATATGGATTTTTTTCATAACCTTAGGATCTTTGACTCTTAAGTCTTCCTGCTATGTCAAGGCAGCTAAACAAAGGAAGGAAATACATGCTTACGCAGACGATATTCTAATAATTAATAGAAACTACAATACAATTCAAGAAGTGTATATTTGAAAAATTAGAAAAAAGTGCTAAGAAGGTAGGACTTAAAATGAACACAAGTAAAACCAAATACCTAAAACTGAAAATAGACGACGATGTCTGATTTGAACATTAACATTATAAATTGAATGAAATGAAAATCGATATATGTTACATATATCGAATTACAAATAACTAATATTCGTTTATTGTTTTACAAAAAGGTCAATTTTATATACAGATGATTAATACCTTTGATTGTACTTGCGTATATGCCGATGGTTGAAGTATGAAAAAAGACTGAGTTAAATGCAAAATAGATTAATTACCATAGCGAATGATCGCACAAAGCATAACAACAATTAGAGCGATACGAATATTAGAGAGCGAATATAATGTAAGAGCGCAATGTAAAAAGAGGAGTATAAGAATAAAGAAATGATATGCGCTTGTCGATATGCGACCAAATCAATAAATGATACAGCAGTTAATACAAACTCTTATACGATATTTAAAATGAGTACAATGTTAAGCTAATATATATGTTAACATACAGCAAATAGTGATTGAATTAATAGATAGATTACAAAATTAAACAATAGGATAAGTTATGTACGAGTATGTTTGTCAAATGTATAGACTTAGTAAGACCCGAACATTGAGCCCCCCCTGAAGAAACCAGTTCCTTCAGAAAAAGGTAATGGAGCTAGTTTTACAACATACACGCCCGTTTGTGTTGTTATTGTTGCAATTCAAGTGCGATTGTCTGTTCCAGGATGTATCTCCTTAACTCGAAAATCCATTTTCAAGGTGGTACATGAGGTTCTTTCAGTACTACTATGTCTTCGTCCTTTACTGTTTGCCATTTCGGGCGCTGCTGGAGTGAGGTCAGATATTCTAAGTGCCAGCGTTTCCAGAAGCCTTGCTTTAAATTCTGTAAAAGAGACCAGTTATTGCTTGCACTCAGTCACTGCCGTTACTGTATTTACCATACGGTACGGGCAGTGGCTGAGTGTATGTAACAACTGATGGATAGCGGGGTTGTAAGTGAAAATTTTGTTGGTGCACTGTTTCATATTGTTGTAAGGGCATAACACCTACAACAATTTTATTCGGTAAACCAACGTCAGAATTTCCACTTCGCAGCCTAGCTTAGTATCGTCGGTGTTTGTGTTTTCTGTGTTTGTCTGTGATTATGACTAGGGAATTCATGGTAGACGTAGCCAATATACGCGGGCTAAAAAGTAATCACTTTTCTGCGTACGTCCACGTCTGTAAGTACAGACCAGCTGTTTTGGCACTTAGTGAAACACAGGTAGATCCCCGCCCACACCTCTCAGATCATTCTGATCTGAAGCTACCTGGCTACGAACTAGTGCCATTATTCTTCTCTCACCGCGGTCTCGCCATTTATGTGTGTAGTGATGTTCTTACCAAACTCCACCACAATGTGATCCATGTTCCAATCCGGAATTCAACTTCATGTGGTTAAAATTCCACCTCCGTAAGCGAATTATACACTACTGCTTTATTTATAGAAGCCCCAAACTGGACAGCAATTCAACCTTTAACGAGTTTGATGCGCTGTCTGACTCCATTCAAAGAATTGTATCCCTGTATCCTCATACTGAAATCGTTTTTACGGGCGACTTCAATATACACAATTCTGGGTGGCTTCGACATTCTGGACCGACAACACCCGAAGGACGGTGTGTTGAGATCTTCGCTGCGGAAAACAACCTAACGCAGCTTGTAAATGAGCCCACGCGAATACCAGACGTTGATAGTCATACCGCCAACCATACCAACTTGTTTTTAACTTCTCACCCTGATAAGTACACCATTGATGTGCTCTCCCCTCTAGGCTCGTCGGACCATTGTGTCATATCAGCTAATTTCTCGTACACCGACCACACAGTTAGAGAAAAAATTCCTAAAAGAACCGTATGGCAATACGAGAAAGCCAACTGGAGCGGTCTTAACAGCTTATTTAGGAATTTTAACTGGTCGTTATGCTTCCTAGATAACGGCGTGGATGCCGCTGCTGATATGATTACAGACACCATTCTCTTTGGAATGAAATCCTTTATTCCTCATCGGATGAAGAGTATCAAACTAAAAGAAAAGGCATGGTACGACTCGAGCTGTAAAGAGGCCGTCAGGGTTAGAGAAATGTTTTTTCGGTCCTACAAGACCAACCCGACAGAGGAAAACCGAAAAAAGTTCAAACGAGCCAGAAATGACTGCAACGCCTTTCTTAAGCATGTGAAATTCCAATACGACCAAAAACTGAGGCAAAAAATACTGCAATGTCCCAAAGGCAGTAAACATTTTTGGTCGTTCGTCAAAAACATTAGAAATTCCGCCTCATTCTCCATCCCAACGCTCATTTACAATGACATTCCAGCTGTCAGCTCTTTGGATAAGGCCAATCTGCTTGCTGCACACTTTGCGGCCAGTTCAACACTCCCAGATTGTGCTTTGTCTCCGCCTACACATGAGTGCTTCGAATCTTCAATGGGACGAATCTACTTTGGCACTCGTGTAGTAGCAAGAGTACTTTAAGATCTCAACATACATAAATCCGCTGGTCCGGATGGTATATCTCCCCTTCTTCTGAATAGGTCTTCTTCCTCGCTGGCAAAACCACTGCGTAAGCTTTTTCATCAATCCTACACTTTAAGACTCTTCCCGAGCAGAAGGAAAACAGCATTTGTCCAGCCCGTCCCTAAAAAAGGCGAATCATCTTCTCTCTCCTCCTACAGACCCATTGCACTTACGTCCCTTCTTTCCAAGGTCATGGAAACACTGATAAATCGTCAGCTCATGAAATATCTCGAAACACGAAACAGTACGGTTTTCGTAGCAACAGGTCCACTGGTGATTTGATGGCATGTCTCACCGAAACGTGGAACCAAAGCGTACATCAATCTGGCGAAAGCAAGATAGTTGCACTTGATATTTCTAAGGCATTTGACAGAGTTTGGCGTCAGGCTCTTTTGTCGAAAATGCGTGCATTTGGGATCGACGACTCTCTTCTTCAATGGATTAGAAATTACCTTTCGGAACGTTCAATTCAAGTTGTCTTGGACGGTTTCAAGTCTGATATTCACAAAATAAATGCTGGTGTGCCCCGGGGCTCTGTTCTGTCACCGACACTCTTTTTAATTTTCATTAACGATCTCTTGTCTGCTACTTCTAATCCAATATATTTCTTTGCTGATGACAGTGCTCTCTGCTTTTCATATTCGTTCCCGGACTCACGGCCCTGCTCTTCGGCTGTAGTACGAGAACGGCAGCGTATGCTATGCTTATTAAATTCCGATATCAACAGCATAACCAATTGGGGAACTATCAACAGAGTGGAATTTAATGCTTCCAAAACACAATGCTGTCTGCTGTCTTTAAAGCGAAATTTAAACACCCAGTCATTATCTATGAATGGCACTTGCATCGTCGAAACCGAAAAACTTTCCATTCTCGTTATGTGTGTCAATGACAACTTACGTTGGAATGACCACATATTTGATGTCGCCAAAAATGCTGCGAAATGTCTAGGTTTCCTCAAGCGATATAAGAAATATTTTACCCCCTCTAATCTGGCCTCAATATATAAGGCATTCATCCGCCCAAAATTGGAGTACAACTCCCACATCTGGTCAGGTGCTCCTAAAACATCTCTGCACCTGCTAGATAGGATTCAAAACCGTGCGATAAAACTTATTGACGATACTAATATCAGTCAATCAATGGACACCCTCGAACACCGACGAAATGTCTCATGTCTCACTTTGTTTTATCGCTATTTCCACCACCAGTGCTCCACTGAAATCGCCAGTAGCATTCCGCCCATTCAAAATTTCAACCGTAACACCCGTCTCGCTATGAATGCTCATCAGTATACCCTCAAGCCCATTTTCGGACGTACTCTAAAATATCGTGATTCGTTCCTAAGTCTGTATTTCCTGGTCGTTATAACTTGCAAACATTTAAAAACAATGTACATCGGTACCTCTCTTTTCTTCCTCCCTAAATTTCCTTTGCCCGCGCTGTGTACAATCACTTTAAGGGTACTCAAACCCCTTGAGCGCGCGCTCATTATAAAAAAAAAAAAAAAGTTAAAGTAAGGGCAAACATTTTGAACATATATATCAGGACGATGTTTGGTGGCGAATATTGCGTTAGACTCTTGCATACGACCACCGAACCGAAGGATTCAGTCTGCATCCAGAAAGGGATTTAGGGATGACAGCTTATTTCCCTTTTTCAACACTTCACCTTTGGAAATTATATTGATTTCAGTCGAAAGAGAAAGAGATTGGTGCTACTTAATTAAAACAGTTTTTGAATTTGAGAGTTCACTGGCAGTTAGGGATTGTTTTCACGAGAGTTTGACCTTACACGAGAGTTGAGGAAGGTAGAAGACTTGTTGATCAAAAATGGTAGCGTTGTATCCAAGTGATAAATGCACGTTGACAGGAGGATTTTTGCGTTCTTCGAGCTGTTCCTTTGGAAAGTTTGATGTTAGATTCACATTATAAGGCCACTGATTTTGATCGTCCTTGATCCACGATGGTCCAGACCACCATAACTGATTTTGTAATAAATGAGAGAGTAAAATACCACGGGATGCGCAGTAAGCTGAGATCGTACGTGATACCAAGACTCTCTTGGTATGGACGATAGAATTTCTGACGCACGAATTGATACAAAAACTGACCACCTTTTTGGCGCGTCTGAAAGCCAATGAAGGACAATTAAAGAATCAGTCCAGGCGAAAACTTCAATTTCTTGGCATTGCAAAGAAGTTTTAAGTTTTTGAATTAAACGTGTGAGAAGAACGGCTCCACAAAGTTCGAGTCGCGGAAGTGAAACTACCTTAATCGGTGCTAACTTAGATTTTGCGGCCACAGAAATCCTATTGGGTCGAATATCCTTGAAGCTTCCGAGAGAATACAACGCTTAATTAATATAATATAAACATATTATTTAGATTTACCTAGAACGAAAAGGAATCCTTGGCTGGTGACCATTGCAGACCGAGTAATTTTATTGAGTTATGCTCTTCGAAGTCCTTGGGTGATAATTCTCGCTGATCTTCTTGTAGACTGAGCAGCAGAGGCCAGCAATTAGTGGTCCACTTGCGAAGATTAAATCCCCCGGATTGTACCAAATCTATCAGCTTTAGGCGAAGCGAAATCATATCATCGACTGAGTCTGTTCCGGTTATGACATCATCAACGTAGAAATCATTGAGTAATATTTCAGCCGCACGCGGATATCTATCTTTGGAGTCAAGTGCCAGTTGCTATAAAGTACGGACTGCGAAAAAAGGTGCACACGCTGTGCCGTAGGTAACGGTCGTAAGAAGAAAATATTTTAGTGGTTAATTAGCGGATTCTCTCCAAAAAATTCGCTGAAAGTCTCTGTGGCAATTAGACACTCGTATCTGATGAAACATTTTCTCTATATCACCAGATAAGGTATAGAGATGGCGGCGAAATCGAAGGCAACAATTTTTTATTACCGCATCTAGCCGATCCGTCAAAAACCACCGACTTTGTTTGTGCTGCTATCGTCCTTTAGGACATAATGATGTGGCAGATAATAGCACTTATCTGTGGGCATTTGAATTTTGCTTTCAGGAATCTCTTCCATATGCCCCAAGTCGAAATATTCTTTCATAAAGCCAATGTATTTTTCCTTTAAATACTGACTGGAAGCTAATTTATTTGAAACCGTTGTAAGGCAACTTTTAAGGTATTTCCGAAATCAGTTTGCTGTTGGTCTTAAAAGGCAAATGCACCTCGTACCGACCATTAGGCAATCGATAATGAAAATTTTTAAAAATGTTTTCAGCTCGCTGATCGTCGGCAGAAATAGTAGGTTCATGAGGAACTTCCTCAAGGCGCCAAAAGCACTTAAGATCAAATGACTCTGACTTATCAATTTGAGTGCAATATGTATCAATTCTTTGATTGTTAGATAATGTTGTGGCTGTCGTGCTTCCGCTCAGATCCCAACCGAATATTGTTGGTATAAGGTCAGGCTGACCATGTTGACCACGAATAGCAGATCCATAAAAAACGCTGAACACCTTATCAGCTCCAAAGAGAATGTCGATTCTACTCGGCGCATTGAATTTGGGATCCGCTAATGTATATGACGACAGGGTTTTCTTAACCGAGGCTGAATTATGTTTAGTAGGTATTAGCGAGGTAAGTTTCGAGATTAAATAGCACTGTATCTCAATCGACTGTTGGCTATGGCACGAAAAGGGATTAAAGGTTACAACTCCGTTTGTGAAACCAGCTTATTTGAGCGGCTTTACGAATGAGACCTAATCTCTGAACCGTTTGTTCGGTGACAAATGATACTCGTGAACCCGAATACAGCAGCAATCGAACGTTTTGGAAATGATCTTGTTGATTTTGTACGCGAGCAATGGCAGTAGGCAGCAATGTATGAGTAAAACGAGTGGATTTTAGCGATGAAGTTATCTACTGCGTTGAGCGATGAGCAAATATGAGTAGATATCAAAGAGTTTGCCGCTGAAGGCGAATTTAACTGTGATGTCAAGTCCGAGGAAGTTGTATGACCGAGAACATTCGACGCGAGTGACGAGGAAGTGTGTGTGGACGAAACGTTTGAGCTCGAGGTGTTTGACGATGAGGTATTTGATTACGAGTTTGGAAGATGAACGAGAGTATGATGACGCGTATTACACATTTTACAACGATTGTTCGACCGACACTTGTTAGATGAATGTCCTTGACGAAGGCAGTTAAAACATAATGAATGTTCCTTTACGAAGCTCCGCCTATTATCGACCGAAAGCGGGAGAAAATGTTTGCAATGAAAAAGACTATGCTCTGAATTACACTTGTGACAACCATAATTTGTTTTCACTAGAAGCTCAGCCCATTCCTGATTTGTTTCTGGATCAAGTTTCTGAACTAAGATGAAGATGAGCCACGGGTCGCGCTCATTTGACTGCAGCGCATTAAAACCACGAATTACCTCGTCAGCGCCGTCAGTGATTTACGTAACACAACTACATTTGAATTATTTGTTGTAGGAAGTAACAAACAAAATTCCACAAATGACTGAACAATTAAATGGGTTCTATCATAACGGCCCTCTAGGCGATCCCATAATTCCAGGTAGTTACTATCAATATTTTTAACGTGTTTCAGAAGATCGCTCTATTTTCCACTTAAAAATAACTTTAAATATTGAAGTTTCTGTGTTGGAGAAAGCGACGAGTTGCAATCAATTGAGGCCATGAATGAATCGCGAAACTCCGGCCAATCTTTATAATCGCCCGAAAATGTTGGCATCGAAAGATTCGGCAATTTAACCGACGCAGATGTAAGAGTATTCGACGCACTTTTTAAATTTTGCAAGAGTGATGCTTGTTGACTAGCTAATTTTCTACGACCGATTCGTTTGGATGTTGTGGCGGATTCGACAGTTTTTTAAGTTGAATAAAATTTGCTAGAACTGAGTGAGCTAGAAAGAACTTCGCTTCATACTCCTCGAATTCAGGCTCAGGATCTACGAAATCCGCTTCTGCAGAAAATTCGTAAAGAGCATTTTGAAGCTCTATGAATTCATCCCACGTCTCATTTAATTTAGCTAACCTAATCTCAAGCAATGATAGCGTGGTATTAATGTCCACCGATTCTGCAAACGTAGCAGTACGAGAAATCATGCCTTTTGCACGTCCACGCTTTACCTTGATAAAATTCATTATATCTACCAGAGGAAAAAATTACAAAAATGTATTTACGCGCACTTAATGTCCATAAATGGTAATAGTTCGTAACCGATCGCACACGAGATTTACACAAACTTTGAAAAAGAATTTATACGATGTACTTTTTTTCAGTTTTTATGCATTTTTATTTTTTAACTTAAGTTACTCTTATATGTTAAACAAAAAACGCTTTAAAATTAGCTTAAATTACTTACAAATAATCTCATCCTAACTTAATGGCCCATGCGGGCACTCTAAGTTAAACCTAACACTTAAACTATGTCTTTCGACGAATCTTACAGTCTACTTTTATTTCTATTTTAACATTAATTAATACTAAAACTCAGAAAATAAATTTTATTAGTCAGACAAAGACGTCCTAAACAAAATAGTTTCCGACTTCTGAAAGTTGATTTTCAACTTCCAGTCAACGCAATATGGCTTAATTTTGTCGAAGTCACGCTGCAAAAGCACATTAATAACCTCAATCTTTGGACCCGATCTGTACGCGATTAGTCGTCAGCGTACGCTACGGCATGGTGAAGTGAACCTATCAGATCACTTGTGTAAATGTTAAACAGGATCGGCGAATTTACCGCACCTTGTTGCAGACCGTTTTTAATGATAAATGTTCCAGCAGAAGTCACATCGCCATTCTTCACGATGAACTGTCTACTGAAGAGCATATCAAAAATAATATACAGCAGTGGTTTACTAATGCCCAAACTGTCCAGTTTGAAAAAGAGTACCTCTAACCATACGGTATCGAAGGCTTTCTCCAAGTCAATCAGGCAGGCACCAGTGCACTGTTTCTTGGCTTTGTTCCATTGGATATCAGAAACCAGTTTAGACGCAGCATGAATGATATCATGCCCCGCCTTGAAACCGAATTGATTATCCGGAACTATATGTTTGTCCTAAACCCACTTAGTCAGGTTTCTATTAATCACCTTCTCGAAAACCTTACTGATGTTTGGAAGGAGACTGATCGACCGGAGATTCGCCGGATTGGATGTGTCTTTATCCCTTTTGGGGATGGGGTGTACCACCGCTGTTTTCCAATGCGCTAGATAATGTGCATTATTCATTGCATTATTAAACAGGATAGTATAAATGTCCACCGCTTCTAGTGGGAGATGTCGAAGCACAATGTTCGGTATTTCATCAGTTCTCACTGATTTCTTACTTCTAAGCGATTCGAAGGTCGTTTGGAGCTCTGCCTTCGAAATAAACGGTGGTAGTACCATATCATTGGTGATTACACTATTTGCATTTTCTCGTCACTGAACTGGGTGAAACCCGAGCTGTCGAATCGCCAATTCACAATTTCATTTCGAAGGTAGAAATTGTGCACAAGGACTCAATTTTCCAGGCCATGGTTCGGGCCAATGATGTCATTCGCCTTTTAGACTTCCTGGAAAGTCGCTCCTATAGCCCCAATCGATCACAAAGAAGTTGACATCATCAACAACCTCATTTGGATCTATGCCTGCTGCTGTAAGTATGTTCTCGTTGTCCGCCGTTCGGGCGATTTTAAGACACGAAAGGTCGTTTTGATATTTTCTCCGAAATATTTTATTTATTTGCGGGAACATATTCGGGTTGCTGGTGTTTACAGCTCGGATATTGTTGTTCCATACAAACTTACAACTGCTCTGTAATTTTCTTTTATTAATACTTGAAGGTTTTTGATCGACGGCTTCACCGTCATAATCTCCGGGTTATGTCTGTCAGTGAACTGTCTGTACAAGGTTTTTAGTCTTGACAGCAGTCTACTTTTATGTCGGTGCAGTGCGTCAATAGTTGCGTTGCGGAATAAGTCTTCGTCGTCAGTGTGTTGGTACCGAGGTATCGTTTTGTCCATTGGTCGTTTGATTATCTCGTACATTAGTCTTAGATACCTGTCAATCTCCTCGTTTGACAGATTTCTGTTGGTCGGTGGGTAGAGCGAATTCGAGGAGAGTGCTCTAGTCAGTGTTTTGGTGAAGTGTGTCCAACGCACCCTACTATAATTGTAGGAATGCCTTTGAACAAACTCATCCCATTCCGCAATTTCGTTGGGAACAGTTATTTCGGTGCTGAGACCGCAATGGTCACTGTCATACACGAAAGTGTGTAGACAGTTTGTAGTTTGTTGGTTAGTGCAGGTCAGTTGTATTCGTGAGTCGAACAGCAAATGATCCAAATAGGACCCGTGTCTGGGAAACGACGGGCTATCTGTTGCCTTAAGCCCGAGTCGACACATCACGCTGTGTTAAACCCACCAATTGAATAGTAGATTCCCTCTAGTATTTGGTGTATTATTTCCCCAATCACTATGTTTAGCGTTGAAATCTCCGTCGATAATATAATAGTTATCTTCCAATTCCAGCCTCAGGAATCGAAAAAGTGTCTCGAGCTCTGAGATAAATAAGGTGGATTGAGTAGCCTTAGGCGCATAGACAGACACCATGTACAGCCGCTTTCCACTACGGAGAGGGATATACACGATGCATGCTTCCAGCACCTAGAACCTACGTACAACACAACTGTATACTCTTTTAAAACGTACACCTTTTCGTACGAAAATCGCAACGCCATCTCCCTGAATGGAGATGGGTCGGTTTCTCCGTACTATTTTGTGTCTTCTGTGCCTCATTTTGTGTCTTTGGGTAAGCTTAGTTTCGCTAACCAAAAGCACATCGGGGGCTTGGTCCTTAAGCAACTTAAATAGTGCGGCTCGTTGTTCGAGCCTAATCAGTGAATTCACATTCACAGCAAGGACCTCCAGGGTTTGTTCCGCCACGTACGTAGCCATTACGGCAAAAAGTGCGTTAGGCCAGGCAGCAGTGCGTATACTTGATCCACCAGCGCGGTCTGTTCAGTTAAATGACGTTGTAGCTGAGCAATCTGCCCCTGCATAGAGAGCAAGATAGCTAGCATGTCAGGTACTGGTTCAGGTGCTCTGGGCGCTGGAGCCTGAGAAGCAACCTTCGCTTGCTGTACCGTATTTCCCCTACCTGCCGCCATTTGGGCGTAGGTAATATGGGGAGTAACGGCTGGAGTTTGCAAATGCACGGGTGGACGTTTAACTTCCACTTTCTGCTGCCGGGCCAGATTTATTCTTTTGATGTACTGGAATTTGGGACAACCCCGATAATTTGCGGTGTGTCTCGTGTTCTTACATAAAGCACAAGAGAGTTGGCTTTTTTCAGACGCTCCGTCCTTACCTAGAGCACATTCCTCGGATTTGTGGTTCTTTCCGCACTTCACGCATCGAGGCTGCATTTCGCAGTTCGACGTGGCGTGCTCGAACCTTTAGCAGCGAACACATTGTAAAATGTTTTCGCTCCTCTTTAATTTATCCCAATGTACAACCTAGTAGTCTAGGACAGATTGCTGGTGGGACTAAGCTGGACCAGGAAAATCAGCAGTTATTGCTTATTGCGTTGTTGCTTTTGATGTTGCGGCTTTTGCTGCTATTGTGGCTTTTGTTGTTGCTGTTTATGTTTTTGTTGAGTTTGTGCTCTTGTTCTTCCTAGTTCTTGTACAGGTGTCTGTAGTTTTTGTTTTTCCATCGGTTGTTTCTGTTGTTGTTTTTGTGGAAGATCCGCGTTTATGTTTTCTTGCTGCTGAGGTCTCTGGGGTTGTTGCTGCTTCTCCATCTCCCTCCTTGCCACTTGTTTATCTCTTACGGCCAGCACTTTTTGTTGTAGCTGTTTGATGCCACTGAACAGAACTTCAACCTCTTCCTCTTCGTCATCTGATTCCGATGCAGCTGGGAATGCGAAGCAGTTGTCTGCTCCCATGTATTGGCCTGCCCCTATGTCAGGTACATGCGTACAGTCGTTATTGTCCGACTCTTGCCGCATTCGCTTTATTGCTGCGCTTGCCGATATCAGCGCAGCCCTCTCCTTCACTCTGCCATGCAGCATTTCCAACGATGCTGATATGGCGCTCTTATCCAGATTAGGAGTCGAAGTCGGCTTCAGGGTCCTTCTCCTCTTTGTGACGATGTCTGTTATTGTTGTTGTTGATTTTGAGTGGACTGGCTTAACGGTTTGATCATCAGACGATATCATACCATCTGCTGACCCCGCTATTGGGATAGCTGACCGCTTGTTTCCACTCATCACACGCTCGATCACAATTTCTTTTTATGCGGTTGTCTATCAAGTTACACTTTTTTTAAAAAATAAAAATTCGATGAAATTTTTTCGGGAATCGAACCCACGACCCCTGCTTTGTCGGCCGACACCACTACTGTTGCGCCACCGAATCACTTGACCCAAATGTTTCTAATTGTTCTTTTATTAACTTTTCACTATTTCACTTTAAATGAAGCCGAAACACATCTGATATACGATGTACTGTTCATGCAATTGTTCAAATTTAAAGACACGTGTTTAGCATGAAAAAGCGAATCTGAAAGCCTTTATTCACAAAAAAGTCAGTATGAAATTAAATCCGGATCGAAGGACTAAAAAATAATTTGAACATTAACATTATAAATTGAATGAAATAAAAATCTATATATGTTGCATATATTAATTACCATAGCGAATGATCGCACAAAGCATAACAACAATTAGAGTGATACGAATATTAGAGAGCGAATATAATGTAAGATCGCAATGTAAAAAGAGGAGTATAAGAATAAAGAAATGATATGCGCTTGTCGATATGCGACCAAATCAATAAATGATACAGCAGTTAATACAAACTCTTATACGATATTTAAAATGAGTACAATGTTAAGTTAATATATATGTTAACATACAGCAAATAGTGATTGAATTAATAGACAGATTACAAAATTAAACAATAGGATAAGTTATGTACGAGGGGCGTTCAATATATTCTCGGTATCGATATGAAGGAAAATGCGAATTCAATTTAAATTGTTTTTATTTTTCAATATAATCTCCCCTAACATCAATGCATTTATTGCATCTTGAGATAAGCTTTTTTAAACCCTCAAAAAAATAAATTTCCTCTTTCTCTGCAAAATACCCATTTATTGCCGACTTGAGTTCTTCATCATCCGAAAATCTTTTTCCACGAAGACATTTTTTCAAATCCGGAAACAGGAAATAATCACTAGGGGCAAGGTCTGGACTATAGGGTGGGTGTTGGATTTCTTCGAAACCACAATCTCGCGCAACAGCCTTGGAAACTCGCGCCGTGTGAACAGGAGCGTTGTCATGAAGAAGCAACACACCCGCTGCGAGTTTACCCCGTCTTTTCTTTTTAATTTCCTCCTGCAAATTATGCAAAGTGGAAGCGTAGGATGTGGCGTTGATGGTTTCACCTTTTTTTTGTACTCAATGAGCAAGATTCCCTTTGAGTCCCAAAAACTGTGGCCATGAGCTTCCCGGCAGACGGAGTGACTTTGAACTCCTTCGGGGGGTCTGTTCCTTTTTTATGCCACTGCATGGACTCTTGTTTGCTTTCAGGGTCATAGTGGTGGACCCATGTTTCGTCCCCAGTAACAATTCGATCCATAACACCGTCCGCGTTCTCACTACACATCTCCAAAAGCTCTCTACAGCATGCGATTCTCACTTTTTTCTGAGGCGCTGTGAGCATTCGTGGCACCCACCTTGCACTGACCTTTGAAAGGTTAAGATGGTCATGAAGAATGGTGTGAGTGGTACCAATTGAAAGCTTGGTGATCTCTGCCATCATTTTCACCTTTATTCGGGCATCCTCAAGAACAAGTTTTTCGACTTCTTTGATGCTTTCTCCCGTACAAGCAGTAGCCGGGGCGCCGGAGCGGGGGTCGTCTTCAATGCTCTCTCTACCTCTCTTGAACTCACTTGACCACTTTTGCACAGTTGATAATGAAGGTGCGGAACCCTGGTAAACAGCCACCATCTATTCATGAATAGTTTTTTGACTTTTTCCTTGCTTAGTGAGAAATTTAATTACAGCGCGATGCTCAATTTTCACCATCATCGTCTCAGTTGCCATTATGATTCTGTTTAACTAGAGATAAAACGTGAATTAATAATCACATGTATATGAAATTTTACATGAATTCACTAAAATAATAGAATTACTTGATAAATAAGTCCATTTATATATACAACCACAGCTTCACCCCGATACCGAGAATATGTTGAACGCCCCTCGTATGTTTGTCAAATGTATACATTTAGTAAGTCCCGAACAATGTCAAAACATAACAATAAACAGCTACAATTTCGAGGGAGTAGACAACATTAATCATCTAAGAGCACTGAACTATCAAAAATGAAAACAAAGTCACAATACGGTAGAGAAATAAAGCTTCCTGTAAATGCTACCACGCACATAAATAACTATTAAAATTAAGACTACTAAGCAGAGTTTTGAAACTAAAATTATATAAAACATTGATTAGACCGATAATCACATATAGCGCAGAAACATGGACAATGACTTCATCTGACAAAAACAAACTAAAAATTTTCGAAAGAAGAACTATAAGACCGATATACAATATGAAGTAAAAAGAAATGAAAATGGTTCTCATACTATAAGAACAAACAACCAGGGTTAAATTTTAATTGAAGTGAATTGAATTGCTTTCTTTTTTGTGCTATAAGATTGACATTTATATTACATGCAGAAGATAGGTGTTTAAAATTAATTACATTAGTTCAAAATACAATTCATTATATGTATATAAAACAGTTTAGAGATTATATACTTGAATTCAAGAATATTTTCTTAAGATTTTTTAGGAACATTGATTGTTTAAACTTGTAAATTGTCCGCCATCTAACGTTTTTTTTTAACTAGTGCTTATTTCGTGAACGGTAACACATAGCTCATGTCTGATTTGACATATAATTAGTTTTATCCTTCCGGTTAATAATGGAAAATAATTTCATTCAAATGGCTGCCTCGGCGGGCCATGCAGTAGCCTATACGATCGGTCCAATTTTTAAGCACATTATCGATTGTGTGCAGCTGTATTTCACCAATGGCTTCACCAATATTGTCCTTTAAAGCGTCAATTGTCTTTGGCTTGTCAGCGTAACACTTACCTTTTACGGCACCCCACAAATAATAGTCCAACGGTGTCAAATCGCAGCTCCGATTTGGCCAAACGACATCAGCTCTGCGGCTGATAATGCAATCTTCAAAAACAGGGCGCAAAACATCGAGTGTAGCTTCGGCTGTGTGGCACGTCCTGTTGAAACCAGATGTTGCCAATATCCTCCTCTTCAATTTTTGTGAACAAAAATTCGTTCAACATGGCCCGATAACGATCGCCATTGACTGTAACGGCCACTCCTCGCTCATTTTCGAATGAAAAAAGGCCCAATTATGCCTCTGGACCAAAATCCGCACCGAACAGTGACTCGTTTTGGATGTATCGGCTTTTCAATGTATGCGTGCGGGTTTTCTGTGCCCAAATGCGACAATTTTGCTTGTTTACATACCCGCCAAGATCAAAATGAGCTTCATCTGAAAAGATGATTTTTTTGGCAAAATCGGCATCTTCTCTAAGTCGATCACTGGCCCACGTTCCCAGCGTTGTTCAAGCGTATACGCAACCATATTCGTTCAGCGGAAGGATAAAACTAATTATCTGTCAGATCAGACATGAGCTATGTATTACCATTCACGAAATAAGCACTAGTTGAAAAAAAAAACGTTAGATGACGGAACCTTTATTAGCACGTTAAATATTGCCGAAACAGCAACAACATTCTTTCTACATCCACATTCGCTCCAGTATCCAGGGACTAAAAACTTGCGTGTGTTAGCTGATCATCGGATCTAATGAGTTTTTTTGTTAGTGCCTCGGCATGAT
Organism: Volucella bombylans; assembly: GCA_949129095.1. NCBI lineage: Eukaryota > Metazoa > Arthropoda > Insecta > Diptera > Syrphidae > Volucella > Volucella bombylans. Next base: position 257,941,372 of record OX422140.1, read on the forward strand.
AGATCCACTTAAAATTGTAGTCGACGATGACCCATAAGTACTTGTTATTTATATACATTATCCAGGAGCGTTGAGAAGAAGTTGATGACTATAAGGCTATGCTTACTGTAATTTTTTAGCTAAGCAATCATAACCATGCATTTTTATTAAAATTTTGTGTTTCAGGATATACGGCGGACGTACATATGTGTATTAATTTACTTTTTTTTTGCATTTATAATATATTGCTTCAATTTGTCGTGACACCATATTGTGACTACATCAAACTCCTTTTGCATGATTTTTCCAGCTGCTTCAACGTCCTTGTGGTTGCGTATGCGTAAACTGTGCCTTTCTTGAGAGTTGCAAGCATATCGTTCATGTAAATATATAATAAATATTAACGGTCGCAATTTGGATCCTTGTGGAACTCCATATTTTGAAGATTTTTCTCCGGTTAGATTTTGTTTAATTTTGACTTTATATTTACGGTTTTTCAGGTTCAAACCACGACAAAAGCCATTCTCTTATGCCAGTTTTTTCCATCTGCTTTGGAATATTTTTATGGCATAGCGTGTCAAGGCTTTCTTAAAATCGATAAAAAGTAGTATGGTGCTATGTTTCTTTTATTGATTTTGGTTTATTTGGTTTGAGAAATCACCTATCAACCAATTTATACCTTTTTCTGTCTGAAGCCGAACTGATTTGTTGACAATACATTATACTTTTCCAAATATTCAATTTTGGATACCCCCTCTTCGAGGACTTTATCCGTTACCGCCTTCCTTGTATATCGGTCGACGAATATTTTTAGTCTTTCGGGGACCTTTGATTGTTCCAGACTAAAATTTATAAATTTTGTTAAGACGGAGGCAGAACCTCAGCATTATTTCTTAAGTTCTGTGGTCGTATATCATCTTCACCCGCTGATTTGTTGTCTTTAAGTAAATTTAGAATTTGTTGTACTTCTTCAATATTAACTTCATTCATATACAATACATTAATCGTTGAACACTATGAACCCGACTAAGTTTTACATATGTTCGCATATGTGTATGTATGTATAGTATTTACTACTCTAAAAAAATTTTTTTTGCAAAATGATTTATCAGATTGTCAAACTCGTTTGTTGCACAGTTTTTAGCCAACAGATCATCCAGATTAGAGATTTTTTTGCCAAGTATTGAATTGATAATCTTCCATGTCTCCTTTGAATTTTTTTTTTTGCTTTTAAAAATAGTTGCTTAAAATAATTAATTATAGTGCTATGTATCCTTTTATTATTTTGCATAATCTTGGTTTCTTCTATTGATACATATCTTCTCAACAGGAACTCATAAAATTAAAGGGTACATAAAAAACGACCGCTGGAATTTCCCAAGACCAAACAATGAAGTACTCGAAAAGAGTATAAAAAGATGCGCCACCAGGATGAGGCCATTGCGAATATTTCGTTGCAGGAGTTCACATCAGCGATTTTTTTCAAAGCGTCGAAAAGAACTGTTTTTATTTAGTTAAAAAAAATCTCTTCCCGACAGCGACAAAAAGAGGAAAAATAGATGCTTTCAATGAGTTACTGTTGTAAACAGTTATCTTGCGGATCCACAACACTATGGGAAAAATCAAAAAGGACGTACGGCAGAAGCAACAAGACTGTGAGAAAAGCGGTTAGTTCTACGGCGTTCCTCAAATTCTACTCTAACAGCGACTAAAATAAGGTCCAACAGCGGAGTAACAACCAGCATAACAACGGTATGAAGGATTTTGTAGGAGAACATGTCGCTTGGAGCAGTGAATGGAAACGCGTTGTTTTTTCGGATGAAAAAAAGTTTAACCTTGACGAACCCGATGGTTACAAATTTTATTTCCATGATCTAAGAAAGGAAGAGCTTAATTTGGCAAGACATCACAGCCGTACATCAGGTGTAATGGTGTGGAGAGCTATTACCTACTATGGCACAATCGAGTTGGAGTTTTTGTCCACAACAACGAACGGAAACAACTACAAATGTTTGCTGAAACGGTCATTTCCAAAAGTGAAAAACATTTTCGGAACCCTGCCTTGGATATTCCAACAAAATAATGCCCCCACCCACACTTCCAGGGCTGTTAGAAGTTGGATTCAATCAGAAGACGTGGAACTTTTGCCATGACCGCCTGGACTTAAACATAATCGAAAATGTTTGGGCATGGTTATCTCGAAAAGTGCATAAAGGCGGCAGACAATTTGAAGACAAGGACACTTTAATCGAAGCTATTCGTGATGCCTGGGCCCAAATTTATCTTGATAATTTAAAAAAAAAACTGTATGATTTTATTCCGAACCGTCTTATAGAAGTCATATCGAAAAATGGCGGGCATACTCATTATTAATGTAGAAAAATTTAATAAATAAATGTTTTAAAGCCATAAAATGTAAACATTTTACTCATTTTTTCCTTTCTTTCGAAGATTTTGCATGTGGCCTCATCCTAGTGGCGCATCTTTTTATACTCTTTTCGAGTACTTCATTGCTTGGTCTTGAGAAATTCCAAAAATTCCAAATTACAAAAAACAAGACGTTAAATTTTTTCTTTACTTTGTAATTATTGAATTCTAAAACAAGACAAATTACTGTCACCCTATGTCTTGATGACCGAATGGTTTGGTGGTTGCTACAAAATTGCCATCTTCTTATTTGCATGCACTTGACCAAGGCGCCAGCAGAACGCCACTTGCCAAAGGCAGTATTTTCTCCTAGTCTCCAAAGATCAATACAGTTGGTTAATCGTGTGAGCGATTAACTGTTTTGGCAATTGTGTGCTACTGCAATGGTGGTGACAATAGCAGAATGCAAAGAAGAAGACGAAAAAGAACACTGCGAGAGAAAACATTTGAAATAAGTCCTAGGGTGATTCACAATTGAAGAAAATATAAAGTTATGATTAATAAACAATTAAAAATTTCATTCTTAAACATGCCGCCCCAGCTGAAGGAATTTCAGCAATTTGGTAAAATCGCGAGTTTGGTGATCGGGCGCTTGAACGATCCGCTTTTGATACCCAATGTTACCACTCGCACATGTCCATCTTGTCCTGGGTGAACTTCCAAAATTCTTCCTAAGGACCATTGTGAGGGCGGAAGGTTTGATTCCTTGAGAACGACTATATTGCCGACCTTGAAGTCTCTTTGAGATTCTCTCCATTTTGGGCGCTGTTGCAGTGATGTTAGATAGTCAGTGTACCATCTTCGCAAAAAACCTGGTACCATGTTCTGGATTAATTCCCATCGTCCTAGTCGATTTATTGGTGTCTCCAGATAGTTTGGTTCCGGGATCGCTGTATATGGCCTGCCTATAAGAAAATGGGAAGGTGTTAATGGGTTAAGATCTAAATCAGAGGAAGCACAAACGGGTCTGGAGTTTAAAAGGGCTTCGATTTGGGTCAACAAAGAGCACATCTCCTCGAAAGTTAGAACATTTTGGCCAACGACGCGATGAAGATGCTGCTTCAGAAGTTTAACCCCCGCTTCCCAAAGCCCGCCGAAATGAGGACTGTGCGCAGGGATAAACCGCCAATCGATGCTCTCGGTAGCTAACTTTTCAGCGACCTCTTGTTGATGCGCTTGTGATCTTATGAACTTTCCCATATCCGATAGTGTACGTGCAGCTCCTTGAAAGTTCGTCCCATTGTCGGAGTATATAACGCTACATTTTCCACGTCTTGCGATAAACCGTTTAAGTGCCGCCAAAAATGCATTTGTAATTAAGTCAGAAACCATCTCAAGGTGAAGGGCCTTGGTGGTCATACACACAAATAAACAAATATATCCCTTTACCAGCTTAGGTTTCCTTCCCTTGGACAGACGAAGATTTACGGGTCCAGCGTAGTCACATCCTGTGTGGAGGCAAAAGTAGGGTTCACTCGAGACGATGGAAAATTCCCCATTAGCTGCGAAGAAGTAGTTTGTCGATGACGGAAACATGTGATGCAATCGTGAACCAATTTGCGAATAAGGTTCCTGCTCCCAATGATCCAGTACTCCTGACGAATTAATCCAAACAGTCCTGAAGCTCCAATATGCAGAAAATTCCTGTGTGCGTCCAAAAGAATAAGTTGTGTTATGCGATTGTTCTTGGGTAGAATAGCAGGATGCTTGACACTATAAGGGATATCTCTCGCGTTTGATATTCTACCTCCAACACGCAGCAAACCATATTCATCTATAAAGGGAGTAAGTGCAAACAATTTGGATATTTATGGAACACATTGATAAGCCGTAAGAGCAGAAATTTCAGCATTTCTTTTCACAATTCTTACTAGCTTTCTCCAAGTAGAAATCTTAGACGAAAGTTTTTCTAAAAAGTGTTCGACCGAAATAGAAACGTAGACTCCAATACCATTTTTTCTCTCCTCGGAAATCTCATCCATCACAATTTCTTGATTACTCGGCCAAATACTGAACTCTTTAGATAACCAATCAGGACCTTTCCACCATAGTCTGAAATTCAAAAGATCATTGGGAGCAAGACCTCTGGAGGCACAATCAGCAGGGTTTTCAGCGGAGGAAACATAATTCCAGGAAGAACGAGGTAAAGACGATAATATTTCAGACTTACGATTCGCGACAAACGTATTCCATCTTCGCGGGTGAGCGGCCAATTAGTAAATATTATCTTGGAATCACAAAATGCACAAATGCGAATTGGTGCTTGATCTAACGACAAACGTATAAGTTGAATTAACCGACATAAAAGTAGAGTTCCACAGAGTTCGAAGCGAGGAATGGAAAGTTGTTTAATAGGGGCAACTCGTATTTTGGCTGCAACCAAATGGACCTCAAAATTCCCATCTTCTAAAGAGCTACGACAGTAAACGACCGCAGAATATGCTTTTCCGATACATCTGAAAATCCGATAATGTCCAATTTTTTCGATTTAAGGTTGAATCTGCGAGAAATTTTAAACTTTTCAAAACAAGTCAAGTTCTTCCGATACAGCTTCCATTTTTCTGCAACTTCAAAGGGTAAAGGGTCATCCCATTCTAATTTGGTTCTTGCGATCCACAGCTCCTGAAACAGTACCTTTAATAATATAGTTGAAGCGGCCAAAAACCCTAGAGGATCGAAAATCTTAGCAACCTCCGAAAGCAGCTTCCTCTTGGTCGGTGTACGTTGCTCTGGCAAATTTATTTTATAGGTGAAGGTGTCAGTGTGCGGATTCCATACCAAACTAAGTACCTTAGTGCACTGCGATGAATTATTCAAATCAAGTGAAATACTTTCCTTACATTCAATTTCTTGCAATATTTTCCAACAATTCGAGCTCAATTAGCTGAGCTAATTGGAGGGCTACCACAAGACAGCATTTCGCCCACTTGCTTCTTCAGCTCCAATGCCTCCGACAACGAATCAGCCTCAGTCAAAATGCGAAACTTTGCTATCAGGAGATTCTCTCCACACAATCCGCTGGAAATCACGATGTTTCGGGTGCTCCCAAATTTGCCGAAACATTTTAACAATGCCAGCGCAGAAAACAAAACGATGCAAGCGAAGCCGAATACAAACGTCCACCAAATTACGTTGAAGAGGGGTTCCCGCGTGGAGCATTTCGTTGAGGCTACAGTTATTGACATCCTTATGGGAACCATAAAAAACGACACGGATTTTGTTAGTTACAACAGCGTGATGAAGCAAATAAAAGGCACTATCCGACGTTGGTTCTACTTCAGGATCCGGAATGCGTTCCATATGTCCTAAGTCAAGATAGGTTTTCATAAATTTTACATATTCGAGCTTAAGACCTTCATCACGTGAAAAACGACGTTCCATAGCAAAAAGTCTGGATAGGGCTCCAGATAATGTATTGGCAAACTTGATATTGTCTTGTCGGAACGGAAGTTCTACCATGTACTTGGCATCCGACGCTCGGGTAAGAGTCTTCGAAAATTGGATATCTACCTCATCTTCACCTAACATCAAAGATGATATATTTGGAACCTCCTCAATTTCCCAAAAGGATTTTAAAATTACATCTATGTCAAGACCTGTGTGCAAAGAAACAGTAGGTTTCTTACGCAAACAACCCGAAATAACCCATCCAAAAATTGTCTCATGTGCAATAACCCTTCCTGTCTCATCTGTCCGATGACCACCGCGCAGAATAGCGCGGTCAGCCTTGTCAGCACCTAAGAGAATATCAATGTGCCCTGGGGAATTGAATCCTACATCAGCTAGCTGAATGTCCTCCAGAAAAGCGAAGATTTTAGAAGCGAATGGAATAGATGGAGTTTGTGACGTAATTTTATTCAAGATATAGGCCTTAATCTCAACCGAATGGGAATTTATGCGGGACTTCAGCATAAGATTAACAGTACCTTGGGTCACACCAGCAGCAATCGAAGAAATGCCAGATATAGGTAACCGAGCATGAGAGCGACAGAGACCCAGACTTTTAGTTAAATTTTCGGTCACAAAGGACACCTGCGAACCGGTATCCAACAGAACGCGCGCGAGATGAGTCCTTCCAAGTGCATCGAGCACCTTAACAACAACAGTAGGTAATATTCCCGAAGAACGCGTTTCATTCTTCATATCGGCTTACGACCGATACAGCAGAGTTCTGGTTAGAATTAGCGAATTTTTTAGAGTCATTAGCACTAGAAGATTGATTAGTGTTGTCAAGATGCACTAAGCTGTGATGACGAGTATTATAAAACGAACAACGCGCCTTAACTCGACATCGCACCGACGAATATTTAGTACCAAGAGAATTATAACACAATCGATTATCTCTTGCGAAGCCACGGCGCGAACTAACCGACATCAAAACGAATTCTGGGCACTGCGGAAGATAATGTTCACCTTTGCATTTCGGGCAAGACACATTTGACACGGCTAAGCTTTTTAAGTTCGGAGAATTTAACGCACGAGGGTTCTTTACAATACGAGAGGGTTTGGGGTCACTAACCTCTAAAGCACTTGAACGATTTTCTAAAAAGTTCAAAAGATCCTTGATGGAAGACTGATCCGAGTTTTTGCATTCTAATGCCCATGCCTTATGAGTTTCCAAGTCTGTTTTGTTAACTAATAGTAACTAATAAGTAGGCCGAGTATGACCTCGTCCGCTTTGTCAACAAACTTGCGTAAGTGAGCACCATCACCCGAACCGACGTTGGGCAATTTTAGAAATTGTTCAATAAGTGCATTTATGATGTAGAGAGGCTTGTCGTACCGGCGTTCAAGCTTCTCCCAAGTGAGTAAATAGTTCGAGTCCGAAACATTTACACCAGTCAACAAATTGAAGGCATCGTCGCGTAAAACCGATTTAAGGTATCGAAACCTTTGTGCACCAGAAAGTTGTTTGTTGCAGTCTATCGTTTGTAGGAATACATCGCGAAATCCCGGCCATTCACGATAATCACCAGAAAACGGGGTGATATGAATGGGCTGTAAAACTACCGACGAAGGTTCTTTATGAGCAGTGCCAGAAGAAATACCTTGGCCTAACTTACCTAGGAGTTCAGTTTGCGAAGCGACTAACTCTTTGAGCCACGTGTCATGTTCCACGTCGATGGGTGGAGATATTTCCTTGATACGTTTTACGAAAGCACATTTTGCCGTAACATACTTTGACTCGACCACCTCAAACTCGGCTTCGGGATCACCGTATCCTTCCTCCGCGTGAAATTCAAAAAGAGCAGATTGGGTATTACAAATGTCTTTGTAAGCCCTTTCTAATCTCTCTAACCGCACTTCTAATTCAACGGAATGGACGTTTTCTGAAATATTTTGGGCAAATGTAAAAGCCCTAGTAATCGCGCCTTTATAATGTCCACGTGCTTGTTTTAAAGCTTCCATTATCGACTTAAAATACTGAACACAAACGCAAACGACCACGAATCGAACCGAACCGAAAGAAATTTTCTTTATTAATTTTCGCCTTACAGCCTTAAAATACCAACACAGAAAGCAACAGCAGATCGAGCCCCAAAAGCATCCAAAATGACAGCAGACAATAATTCAAAGTAAATTATGATACTTATCTATCTGTTGTGGAATCCAAGTCTAGCAACCACCAACCAATTAACAACGAAAGTTTCAAAAAATCCGTACTTGAAGGACCAATTTTGTTTTAGAATTAATTGCAAAAAAACAAGACGTTTAATTTTTTCTTTACGTTGTAATTATTGAATTCTAAAACAAGACAAATTACTGTCACCCTATGCCTTCATGACCGAATGGTTTGGTGGTTGCTACAAAATTGCCATCTTCTTTTTTTGCATGCACTTGACCAAGGCACCAGCAAAACGCCACTTGCCAAAACCAGTATTTTCTCCTAGTCTCCAAAGATCAATACAATTGGTTAATCGTGTGATCGATTAACTGTTTTGGCAATTGTGTGCTACTGCAATGATGGTGACAATAGCAGAATGCAAAGAAGAAGACGAAAAAGAACACTGCGAGAGAAAACATTTGAAATAAGTCATAGGGTGATTCACAATTGAAGAAAATATAAAGTTATGATTAATAAACAATTAAAAATTTCATTCTTAAACATAGATATAAAGAGTGAAAATCGATTGCAAAATGAATGGCCTCATCCTAGTGATCGCCAGTGTACACATAATTCATACTTATTTTTGTGCATCCTATATCATCTTTTATGAAATTTCTTAATTTCTTTAAGGTATTCTAACTGTTTAAATTTAATTTTAACGAATTCATTTTCTTCGTTTAATTCTTCCATTCTGCTGGTTAATTTTTTCTCGCGACTGAAGTCGGAAAAAAATTTTCTGTCGAAACAATTTTTTCAATTCAACTATTGGAATTGATTTCTGCAACAGCATCTCCTTCATTTTTCCTCGCGAGAGCTTTGTTGTGTCTCATCCACACATACTTTCAGTTAACCGTTCTTGCTTTCGTTTTTGTTAAACAGAGTGATTTTTTGAAGTGTGCTAATAACTCACTATTAATGTATGATTCAGTGCTTTGCGTATACAGGGTTTGTCTCCCTGTTTACATTCTTACATTCTTCTTCGTACGTTAATGTTCCCTTGATTTTCGCCTTTTCTGTCATCGCAAGTTTTGTTTGCTTTCTTGCAAAGCAAATCAAGAGATTTGTTCGATGTCGCCACAATTAATTTCCAGGTTTAAGGTTTTGCCTATTGCACTCACAATGTCGTATACATTTTCGTTAGGTTTCATGGAACGCATTTAATTACTCAATATATTTTTGTCAAGTTGCTTCAATATGTTTATTTTTGATTATAATGGATTTATCAATAAGTCTTTTTATTCGTTTTGTCTCTTGTGTTCTTGAATTTCGTTCTGTGTTTTTTATTACAGCGGAATTTAGCTCGTCATTTTTCGTGCTTGTGAATTCCACTGTTTTCGGATATTCCTTCAGCATTACTTTGATTTCCTTTATCTCCGTTGGAAATCAACTTCGCCAGATGGAATTGAAGTTGCGGTACGGGGATCTTTATTTTTCGGAGATTCGGCCGATCTGCACCGCTAAGCGTATTGAGCGTTTTTGCTTGCATTTCTCCTTTACCTTGCAGACAGTGCATTCCCATGCATTCTTAGAGGCTGCTGATCATTTTCGCTATGTATTTTAGGAGACAGAGGAGCACTCGTAGTGGTACCACCCCTTGCATTCCCTACAAATGAACCATCCATGGGCAGCGGGTCGTAGCATCGCGAACAGTTTGCCAGTATTATATTGTATATGCATATTTTGGTGTTGTATTTTATATAATAATTCAAAGTATTAAGACAATAATTACTTAAAGGCTTATTTACTAAATCCAGAACATTAACGGCTTCAATCAGAACTACATATTCTACAATATTTACACTATATAAAATTGTTGTAAAAACGAATTTACTATAGAAAAACTATAAGAATACGTCTAATCACTTTAAAGAACTCCGTTAAAAAAAAAACATAGTACGACATATCAAAGCTCAAAAACGAATAATGACAAAAAAAAGAGGCAGAGGATTGACAATGTTATGTCCGTATTAAATTAAAACGCGTCGGAAGCTGATTAATGGATGACTTTATTTTTCATTTAATCTCCATACAGAAAGTGGTTATCCATGTGCCATTTCCTCTCTTGAGGTCAAAGTTCAGCAATTCGAGAATGATTTATGTAAACTTCGCAAGGAAAAAAATCAACAAGAGAAGAATTAGCCGATCATTGTTCGTGGAATACCACGAAAACCAGGTGAAAGCCCCACCGACGTGGTTAAAACCATTGCCACCAAATTACGACACCATCTTTCGATGCCTTCCGATTGAAATCCAAAACCTCCGATGATTATGATGACAACACTGGCACAGCTCGACAGCCTCTCTTATGATTCGGATGGCAACAATAAAAACAATGATCGTGTCTTCATCAACGAGACTTTGACGTCACTCTCTTCAGTTACGCAAAGAGGGTATTCTCTTTTCTGCACGAACACGTGATGGTTTGGTCTACATAAGAAAGAGCTAGGGCGACAGTGAGCTAAAAATTCTTTTGTCAACAAATCTTCCCTAGATGATTTAACTATGTGCAATCAACTTTATCTGAATTTCTACTGGAGCTAATTTAAGAACAAATAAAATTAAAAATTAAAAAAGTAATGTGTATTCTATATAGTAAGTGCGTGTTATATATATATTTGCTTTTCTTTGTTCATGGTTATTTGTTTGTTAGTGAATTGACTTCCCCAAAGATTGTTAATTGCTATGTTGCGAAATACACTGACATTCTTGTACTGGTAGTCGCCGTATCGTCGGAATCTTATGGGTGATAATACCATAGCTAATGACGTGAACAATTTTAAAAGCGACCAAGTCATGCTCAACATTTTTGCTAATCGTTGCACTGGATTAAAAATTTGCCATGATATTGTTCATGGTTATTTGTTTGTCTTCCCAAAAGATTATTAATTTCTATGTTGGGAAATACACTGACATTTTTGCTAATCGTTGCACTGGATGAAAAGTTTGCCATGTTAATGTGCAGAGTCTAAAGTATTGATGAATTTAAGGAACTGTTTTCTTCGCAACGAGTAGATGTTATATGTGTTTCTGAAACATGGTTGATCATTTTCAATGCATATGGGAGCGGTGATGATGAAAATTGCGTTGCCCTTTCTGGCTATAAAATACATCGTGGCGACAGATCGACAAGAGGAAGTGGGGTTGCAATTTATTACAGATCTATGTTAAAATGCGAAGTTATTAAAAGGAATGAAAATTCGGCTGGTGTTGATTTTTGCTGTTTTTTTTTTGTCGAAGTATCCGACAGTTATCAAAAGTGTCTTATTGGTTGCGTTTACGTACCAAATCGAAACTTTGCTCTCACAGAGGTTGAAACCGAATTATCCACCTATGTCTTAGAGTATCTAAACATAGTTCTAATATGCTGAGAAACGATGAAAAATCAAATTCGATTAAGAGTTTCGCTAGTAATTGTGGTCTTAACATTATTCATAACTCCGTTCCCTCACATTTCCGAGTAGGTTGCCGACCTTCGCTTTTAGATTTTTTTTTTTAATATCGGAAATGAATTTTGTGTTATTTCACTATCAGATATCTGTGCCAGGTTTTAACTTTTCTCATGATCTTATATTTTCAACTTACGATCTTCAAATGTACGTGCAACCTTCCCCCAATAAAGTGCTATTTAGAGATTTCAGTAATCTCTAATACCTTTGGGATTTGTGTTGGAATCTCCCAGATGTTAATAACAAAGTTGCTTTATTCGAGTCAATGGTGTTGGAACTCTTCTACAAATACCACATTGATCAAAATCTATATTGAAAATTAAAATTACAAGTTTATTCATCTAAATCTATATTGTTGCCCTTCAAAGTAATCCCCATCGACTGCAACACACTTATGCTAGCGCTTGATCCAATCCTCGAAACATTTTTTATATTCAGTTTTCGGTATGTCGATCAGTTCTTCCTGCGATTTTTCCATTACTTCCTCTCGGCTTCTGAAATGCGTTCCCCGTAGGGGTTTTTTTTAGCTCGATTGAACAGAAAGAAGTCACAAGGAGCCAAATCAGGTGGATTCGGTAGCTGTTGGATGGTTTTTGTTGGATGGTATTTGTTGAATTTTTTCGTCAAAAAATACGAATAATAATGGCATTGTGCGACGGTGCGTTATCATGGTGCAAAATCCACGAGTTTTCTGCCCACAATTCTGGTGTCTTTCGCCGAATTGCTTCACGCAAACGTCTCATAACGCCCAAATAATACTCTTTGTTTACTGTCTGGCCTTCTTGCAAAAATGCATGATGCACTACACCGTTGTAATCCATGAAAACCGTGAGCATTGCCTTCTCTTTTGACTGAAAACGACGTGGTTTCTTTGGTCTCGGTTTATTTGGTGAACGCCATTCACTTGCTTGATGTCTGGCCAGTCGTTCATAGATCTCCCAGAGAATAGACGTGTTTCGATTTTTACTAGAGTGAGAAATATAGTGATTTCGTAGTAAAGATAATTGGTTACAATTTTGCTAATTGAGTCGGTAGTCAAGCGGTTAGCGGCGTCGATCGTCAAATTGTGAGACACGTGTTCGATCCCGGTCTAAGCTTGGGACTTTTGTTTTTTGTTTTTCTTAAATTCTGTAAATATACATACATAGTGTTATCAAAACAAAACCAATTACGTGATGGATGATGGAGAGCGTTCCGCTTTTCCCATAACGGGAGTTGCAAAGGCAACAATGGTGTTGCCGGTGCCGTGGCGAAAGCCATCAAAAAGAGGAGGACGTTAAAAACCACTCCTAACTTAACAAAACTGAAAATGGGTGCTGCTTTAGTAGCTGAAACAGCAAAAACAACACAACAAAATAAAAAACAGTCAGATGATGCGTTCATGTACATCTCTGATGAGGTCCAGTATAAAGGGGGCAACAACAACTTTGACTCTCCAGCGGCATCTGAGTCGGAAGACGACGATGAACAAATACAGGATATTAACAGCAGTATATAAAGCTGACAGAAAAAGTGCTTGCTATTAAGCAAAACCAAACTGCACGTAGGCAGAGGGAGCAATTGTTGTTGAGCTCCCAACAACAAAAATAAAAAAAGCAGAGAAACAACTGCAGCAACAATAAAACCAGCAGCAGCAGAAACAACAACTGCAGCAAATAAAACAGCAGCAGCAGAAACAACAGCAGCAGCAGAAACAGCAACAGCTGCAAAAACAACAACAACTGAAACCACAGCAGTTGAAAAAACAGCAGTAACAACAACAGCAGCAGAAGACGGAGAAGGTGCCTCCGATCAACACCTATAAATTAGAGGTAAATGAAACCAAGGACCTGTGTAAGTTGGTCATTGGTAATAATTTTAATATTAAGCGATTGGGGAACGATCGCCATGCCATCCACTGTAATACAGTGGAGGGCTACGCGAAAGTGAAAGAGCTCCTAAAGAAAAGGACGACGGAGCACTACTCTTTCACACCGAAGTGTGAAAAGCGGCAATCTATGCTGCTGAAGGGGTTGGATCCGTCTTCAGATCCTGAGGAGATCCTGGCACTGCTCAGAGAGAAGGAGTGCGAAGGACTCAAGTTTGTGGGGGTAAAGCCATTTATGACAGCTAGAGCCAAGCGGGAGAAACGGAGTCTGCCATTCTTCCTGGGCAGCTCAGTCCCGAAAATCGTCTGAATAGCCTAAAGAGAATCAATGTCCTGGACTACCAGGCGATTCACAGGGAAAAATTAAAAAGGAGCGAAGGCGTTATGCAATGCGATACCATATGGTATCGAAGGCTTTCTCCAAGTCAATCAGACAGGCACCAGTGCACTGTTTCTTGCCATTGTTCCATTGGATATCAGAAACCAGTTTAGACGCAGCATGAATGATATCGTGCCCCGCCTTGAAACTGAATTGATTATCTGGAACTATATGTTTGTCCTCAACCCACTTAGTCAGGACTCTATTGATCACCTTCTCGAAAACCTTACTGATGTTTGGAAGAAGACTAATCGAGCGGAGATTCGCCGGATTGGAAGTATCTTTATCCCTTTTGGGGATCGGATGTGTCACCGCAGTTTTCCAATGCGCTGAATAATGTGCATTAGTCATTGTACTCGTATTATTACACAGAACGGTATAAATGTTCACAGCTTCCAGTGGGAGATGTCGAAGCGCAATATTCGGTATTTCATCGGTTCCCACTGATTTCTTACTTCTAAGTGAATCGAAGATCGTTTGGAGCTCTTCCTTCGAAATGAACGGGGGTAGTACCCTATCTTTGGTGATGACATTATTTGCCATATCGTCACTGAATTGGATGAAACCCGAGCTCTCGAATCGCCAATTCACAATTTCATTTCGAAGGTAGAAATTCTGCACAAGGACTCGATTCTCCAGATTGTGGTTCGGGCCAATGATAACATTCGCCTTGTACACTTTCTGGAAAGTCGCTCTACCTGCTCCGGCGGATCCTCGATCACAAAGAAGTTATCATCATCAACAGCCTCATTTGGATCTATGCCCGCTGTTACCAGTATTTGTTCGTTGTTCGTCGTTCGGGCGATTTTGAGACATGGAAGGTCGTTCTGATTATTTCTCCGAAATATTTTATTTAATTGCGGGAACATATTCGGGCTGCTGGTGTTTACAGCCCGAATTTTATTGTTCCAATATAAATTTACAGATGCTCTGTAATTTTCCTTTATTAATGTTTGGAGGTTTTTAATCGACGACTTCAGTGTCATGATCTCCGGGTTATGTCTGTCAGTGAACTGTCTGTACAAGGTTTTTAGTCTTGACAGCAGTCCACTTTTATGTCGGTGCAGTGCGTCAATAGTTGCGTTGCGGAATAAGTTTTCTTCGTCAGTGTGTTGGTACCGAGGTATCGTTTTGTCCATTGTTTGTTTGATTGTCTCGTCCATTCGTCTTAGATACCTGTCAATCTCCTCGTTTGACAGATTTCTGTTGGACGGTGGGTAGAGCGAATTCGAGGAGAGTGCTCTAGTCAGTGTTTTGGTGAAGTGTGTCCAACTCACCCTACTATAATTGTAGGAATGCCTTTGAACAAACTCATCCAATTCCGCAATTTCGTTGGGAACGGTTATTTCGGTGCTGAAACCGCAATGGTCACTGTCATACACAAAAGTGCGTAGACAGTTTGTAGTTTGTTGGTTAGTGCATGTCAGTTGTATTCGTGAGTCGAACAGCAGAAGATCCAAATAAGACCCGTGTCTGGGAAACGACGGACTATCCGTCGCCTTAAGCCCGAGTCGATACATCAAACTGTGCTGACCCCACCAATTGAATAGTAGGTTCCCTCTAGTATTTGGTGTATTATTTCCCCAATTACTATGTTTGGCGTTGAAATCTCCGCCGATAATAAAATAGTTATCTTCCAATTCCAGCCTCAGGAATCGAAAAAGCGTCTCGAGCTCTGAGATGAATAAAGTGGATTGAGTAGCCTTAGGTGCAAAGACAGACACCATGCACAACCGCTTTCCACTACGGGGGGGGGGGGGATATTCACGATGCATGCCTCCAGCACCTGGAACCTACGTACTACACGACTGTATACTCTTTTAAAACGTATACCTTTTCGTACGAAAATCACAACGCCTCCTCCATGAATGGAGTTGGGCCGGTTTCTCCGTACTATTTTGTATCTTCTGTGCGTCATTTTTGTCTCTTGCTAAGCTTAGTTTCGCTAACCAAAAGCACATCAGGGGCTTGGTCTTTAAGCAACTTAAATAGTGCGACTCTTCGTTCGAGCCTAATCAGTGAATAAGCATTCACAGCAAGGACCTTCAGGGTTTGCTCCGCCATGTACGTACCCATTACGGCTGTAGGTGCGTTAGGTCTGGCAGCAGCGCGTACATTTGATCTACGCGCGTAGCTTGTTCTGTTCTCTGACATTGAAGCTGAGCCATCTGCCCCTGAATTGAAAGTAAGATTGCTAGCATGTCAGGTACCGGTTCAGCTGCTCTAGGCGATGGGACCTGAGAATCTACCTTTGTCTTTTGTGCCGTATTGCCTCTACCTGCCGCCATTTGGGCGTAGGTAATGTGGGGAGTAACGGCTGGTGTTTGTACCTGCGCGAGTGGTCTTTTAACTTCCACTCTCTGCTGCCGAGCAAGATTTACTTTTTATATGATTGAAATTTGGGACAACCCTGATAGTTTGCCGTGTGTCCCGTGTTCCTACATAACGCACAAGAGAGTTGGCTTTTTTCAGACC